>JAYESA010000018.1:52192907-52792907 GCA_036927795.1 Iris macrosiphon
ACGTGGGCTAATTTAGTCAACCTGTCTACGATGACCCAAATTGTATCTTTACCTCCTAGAGAATGCAGAAGTCCTGAAACAAAGTCCATCGTCACATGCTCCTATTTCTACTCTAGAATGGGTAAAGGCTGAAGTAGTCCACCTGGCATCTATCTCTCCGCCTATACCTGCTGGCTAACCAAATATCTAGATACGAAGCTAGCTACGTCCCACTTTATACCATACCACCAAACATGCTTCCTCATATCTCTGTACATCTTGCTGACACCTGGATGCATAGAGTACTGAGATCGATGCGCCTCCTGGAGAATATCCTTGCGCAATGCTCCACTCAGCATACACAATCTGGTACCGTGCCACAAGGATCCATCATCTGTAATACTGAAGTCCTCTGCCAATCCTATCTGGACTTGTGCTCTGATGCTCCTCATAGACTCATCCTCGAACTGTGTGGTTTTGATATGGTCCATCAACTCTGACTGTACCTGAAGTCCCCATATCTGTGCTGCAACTCCAGGAAATAATACCTCAATGCCCAAACTATCAAGATCGGCCAACAAATGTCTGTCCCTCGTCAAGTACATAGCTACTAGGTACCTGCTCAAGGCATTCGCGACTACGTTGGCCTTCCTTGGATGGTACTATAAAGAAATATTGAAGTCCTTTATCAACTCCAACCATCGCCGCTGCCTTATGTTGAGCTTTTTTTGTATAAACACATACTTTAAGCTCTTGTGATCTGTAAAGATCTCTACCCGCTCTTCATACAAGTAGTGCTTCCACAGTTTAAGAGCAAAAATAACTATTGCCAACTCCAAGTCATGGGTAGGATAATTCTTCTCTTGCAAACATAATTGCCTGGAAACATAGACAATCACCTTTCCATTCTGCTGCAACGCACAACCGAAACCCTTACCCGATGCATCACTATATATAGAAAATCCTCATGTCCCTGATGGCAATGTCAATATTGGAGCTATAGTCAATATCTTCTTTAGCTCATTAAAAGCAGACTGACAATCCTCAGTCAAGACAAACTCTACATCCTTCCTAGTTAGTCTAGTCATCGGCTCTGCAATCCTGAAAAAATTCTGAACAAATCTCCGATAATAGCCTGCCAGTCCAAGAAAACTCCTGATCTCTGCTACTGAACTCAAGTTAGACCATGACTCAACTGCTAAAATCTTCTTCGGGTCTACTGAGATCCCGTCTCCTATAATCGCATGCCTAAGGAATTCAACCTTATCAAGGAAGAACTCATACTTTGAAAGCTTGCCATATAGCTTCTCCTTCTTGAGGGTCTCCAGAACTATCCTCAGGTGCTTCTCATGCTCCTTCGGTCCTGAAACGGTCTTTGGAATATCTTCCTTCTTCACTTTCACCTGGTGGTACCCTGACTTCAAATCTATCTTTGAGAATACCTTTGCTCCGCTCAACTGATCAAATAAATCGTCAATCCATGACAACGAATATTTGTTCTTGATAGTAAGGTTGTTGAGTGCCCTATAGTCGATATACATGCGTACTGACACATCCTTCTATGGTACAAAAAGTACCGGAGTACCCCATGGTGATGAGCTAGAGCGGATGAAGCCCTTGTCCTGTAACTCATCCACCTGCTTCTTTAACTCCGCTAGTTCGATGTTGTTCACTCTATCGATGTTATGTGATATTGGCTCTGTGCCTAGCACCAAGTCTATAGAGAACTCCATATCTCTATCAGGTAGCAACCTCGGTAACTCCTCCAGAAAGACGTCCATACACTCCACAATTAATGGATGTGGTAGCTCATATTCTTCTTCAAAAGCTCCACAGAAGTCTCCTTCGCTCTGCTGTGCTGCTCCTCTGGCGAACTCAAACTCTGGCTCTCTTGGCGCCTGAAATAAAACTTTGCCTCCTCGACAATCGATACTAGCATGATACATACTCAACCAAACCATCTTGAGTACTGTATCATAGCTCAGAAGTGGCATTACAAGTAGATATACGCCCAACTCTTGGCCTCCCAAATAAACTCTCTGGTCCTTGCAAATATCGCTGACCAGGATAATGTCACCCCCGATCGTGATCTTACAAGTCCTCGCCAATAGTTCAGACTCAAGATAATGTTTCAGAGGAAAAGAAACAGATAGAAAACTATGTGAAGCACCAAAATCAAATAAAGCATGAGTTAAAAAAGAATCAAGATAGACTGAGAGATAATATCACCGACTGGCTCCTCCTCCTCGAAGGTCAAGGCGAAAGCTCGCCCTTGTCGCTGGGCACCTCTCTGCTGGTGCTGGTGCTGAGCAAACTGTTGCTGCTATGGTGGTAGAGGAGGTCCTCTCTGCTGTCCTGCTGGTGGTCTCGCGGGTGCTCTCTGTGCCTGAGCTAGACGAGCTGGAACTTTAGGACAAGTCCTCAACTGATGGTCTCCTGATCCACAAAATAAGCACTGGCCCAATCTTAAACTATATCCATCCTATCCATATCCTTGCTTCTTATAGAATATACAAGAAATAACTGCCCTATGGATCTGGTGCATCTACTGTATAGGCGCTCTAGCTGGTCCATGATACTGCTACCTCGGATATTGGAAGTTCCTCTGGTGCTGCTACTAAAAATGAGACCGTTTCATTGGACCCGGGTTTGTACTGGATCCTCCTATGTCCCTCAGCCTCTTAGAACTAGGCTCTAGATCATCCTCTGTCCGCTGTGCCTGTCTCAGAATCTCCTCGAAAGTAGCGGTAGGATCTCCATTCGTGTGATTTGATCTCTCAATTCAGGACTTTCCTAAACTTCTTGGCTCTTCCTCTGGGGTTATGCCCCTCCACAAATTGGCCTAATCTACGATACTCTGTCGGATACTCATCCACCGTCATACCTCCCTGAATAAGGTACTGGAACTAGCTCTCTAGAGATGTCAGAGCCAAATTTGGAAAGAACTTTTCCTTGAAAAGCTCTCTGAAAGCTTCCTAAGTAAGTCCTGGTGCTAAGATACTGGGGTCCATCCTGAACTAAGTCAACGCAATGTCGACCATCATGCTCCCTGCAGCCTCTATCTGCAACCTCTCTAGAATCTACGCTAGCCGTAGGTTTCGCTCAATGTCTTCTATCCAATCATTAGAGTAAATGATCCCTTCAGTGCCTTTAAAGTCCTTCGGCCCCATCCTCTTGAATTCTATGATGGTCCCTAGCCTCGACTGCTGTGGGATAAACTGAGGTGGTGCCATCTGTGGCTGGACTAAGGTGGCTCTCTCAACTGTTGCGAGCATAATCTGGTGAGCATTCTCAATGCTTTGTCGTATAACCTATGACTGGCGCTCCTGCGCCTCCATTATCTGCTAAAAAAGTGCATACATCTGCGTTTGATCGACTGCAGATGGTGGAGGTAGAAGATCCCCTGAAACTGTCAGTGCTGCCCTCTGTTTTGGAGGTAGAGCACCTCCGAAAGCTGCTACAGAAATGCCAACCTAGATCGGTGAAGCTGACCTCTGGAATATAGCTACTGGAACAGCGGCTGATGGTGCTTCCCTTATAGGGGATGATGTGACTGACCGCGCTGACATGGCACCTGAGCACTGGAAATGCGTCTTCGGCGGCATCCTGAAGATAGATGGAACAAATGAATCAATATTGAGTAAGATGCGATATCGTCAATGAAGGACATATTTTATTCAAACTAAGGGAAACATTCAATAGATAAGGATAGCAAAACGAACATTTGGAAGTATTTCTTAGTTGTGATTGAGTATACTCTCAGCCTATATCCTATATCCTACAACAGGATCGTAGTAGTACTCTAGGTGAGCACCACTACGATATCGCTCTACTTGCGACTCTAGACCTGCATGGGCCACCAATAAAAATGTGTCATGACCCATACTCGTATATTCGTACATGAGTACGTGGGTACGTCCAGCCTACGCCACAGCATCGACGGTAGAATGCAGTCTGGGTTAACTCTTACAAACTAAAAACATCTGGAGAATATATATATATATATATATATATATATATATATATATATATATATATATATATGGTACCTGTCTCAACTCCGAAAGGAGAAATAATATGGTATCTCACAAATGTAACTATACTAAATCATAATGCAAACCAAGGAAGATAGAGCATGAATAAAATAACGAAGGAAAGAATCAAGATACAATCCACAAGTCTGAAATAATATACATGCCACGAAACTCAATAAAAGTCTAATAAAAGTCCACCAAAATAAACTAAACCTCATCAGGCTCTGGTACTAAGTCCTCCTGGTCTACTAGAGTATCCTCTAAAGGTATGCCCTCTTGCTGTCCGTAGAATATAGGACACTGATCTATGAGCCAATCATCTAAAAAATATATCCAGTCAAGATTGGAGTAAAGTACATACCTCTGAAAGGAGTTTTAAATATATAATTGAGCATATAAAATAGATAATAGAAAAGAATATAAGATATCTAAACAACAGAATAAAATAAACTAGAGTGAACCGGTAATGTACTGGAAAGAAGAACATACAATATAAATATCTGCAATATAAAGGAATAACTAAAATATAACTAATGTGCCTTGGAATACAAGTTTATTATGTGATCAGTTTAGGCTGAACACGAATACAATAAGGTAACTCGATTACAAGTGTGGTATGTAATCGACATGTACACGAATACACTTGGGCTTTGATCACATAATCAACTCCTACTCCCCCATCCCAACTAATATCAATGTACCAAATTACGACACATTACGAACACGAATATGGGCACACTGAATACGAGCAGTGTGTGTACACGAATTTAAGCATATTGAACAAGAACAGTGTGTGAAAACAAAATACAATAAATCAATATCCGATACACATGATAAAATATATGTGGAGTACCCCCTGAACACGATAGGGGATAACATCTCCTGACAAGATTCTTGTAGTACTAGTCCGTGAAACCACTGTGTCAAAATCAAGTATACAGTTCTAGAATATCAGATATATACACTATTATAAATTAAAAACTAACAGAAAAATATACTCGCCTGAGGTCCTGAGGAAGGTATGTCTCTCGATGGCCAAGCTGGTGTCACACAGACCTATATGTGGAATATGCATTAATACAAGGTTTTGGAATGAAAATAAGTTAAACTAGTTCAAATCTAGGTCATAAAGCCATTTCTAATTCAAAACAGTCAAACTATGTCAACTCTAGGTCAAACTTTTTAAACTTGGTCAAACTAGCTATTTCTAGGTTATATGAATCCATCTCTAAGATATTAGGTCTATACACTATGTAACTAGTCCATACTAGTTATGCTAAGATAATAGGATACCAACAAAATACCGTATCCTAAGATACACAAGTTATTAGATATGAATATATATATATATACTAACATGCATTATATTTATACAATACTCTACTAACTAAAGGTAAGTGGATACCTTGGATTTGAACCATTGCGGTATCACACCACCTACACACCCATCTTGATACTCAAACCCAAACCTTGAGTATCAACCAATACCTTGATATTACCTTGGTATCACAAGGTAATTCAAATTCTAATATGTAATTAACTACCCATACACCTAACTGTATACTAACATGCATTATATTTATACAATACTCTACTAACTATTGCAAACTAGTGCTCATCTACATATATCTCTCTCATCTATATATGTATAACTTACTAACCACCAAAATATAAATATATATATAACTAGTAATCAATATGTATATATAACTAACTAGATAAAAAATTAACTAACTAGACTATCAATAAACTAACTAACTCTTGCTACTGCTGTGCATCCCCCTAGCTGCTGCAACTGCTGCCCTTGTTCTTGCTATTGCTGTTGTAGCTGCTATAGTTGCTGCAAATGCTGCTGCACTTGCTGCAGTTGCTGCTTTCTGTGGTGCTCTGCTGTAGTTGCTGCTAATGCTGTTGCTTCTCTTGCTTTTGTTGATGCAGTTGCCTTTGCTATTGCTACAGAATGCAGCTGCTCTTGCTGCAGTTTCTCTTCCTGCTGCTATTGCTCTGCTGAATGCATGTTGCTACTGGCTGCAGCAGTTGCTCGAATGTTGCTGAACCTGCTGTTCTCTTCTCTTGTTATTGCTGCTGCAGTTGGTCTAGTTGTTGAAAACACTGTGCATCCCCCTAGCTGTTGCAGTTGAGCTACCCGACCCCCTCACCTCACTACACATTACACCCTACACACTCACTCACGAAGACTCTATGTAAATATGAATCTATACATCCATAAACTTACTTAACCAATGCACCACACTAAGACAAATAGACACATACTTGTAAATATAAGTATATATTTATACATACAAACCTATATAAATATATATTACTAACCAACACGTACACACACACACATATGTATAACTATACATATATAAATATATTACTAACATACTTATATAAATATACACTCATATATGAATATATATCACTATATATACATATATACATATATGTAACTCTATATAGATATATAATCACATACATACATATATATATATATATATATATATATATATATATATATATATATATATATATATATATAACTAGCTATACTAGTAATGCATATACACTCTCCTATCTCTCATGACCACCAACACCTCAAAATAAAACATAGACATATACATATATATACATATACATATATATCATACAACCATTATAAATATAACATTCCAATAGCTATTATCAAGTATATTGAATCTAAAATACAATAAAACGAATACGTAGATTGCACCGCACCCGTATCACACTCATTCTATGATACTGTTGCGATACGGCTCCACCACACAACCAAACATATCTCGAAGGATACGAATAAGTCTAAAATCATAATTATAAATAATTCGAAGAACTAACTACTCAACTACGTGTCCGTGTGAAAATGTGACATGCTCAAACCCCGTGTCGGAAGAAAACCCCCAAACCAACCTGTATCTCTAAATTATTGTGATACGACCTACATGTATCCCATTGTGGACACGACACTAGTCATACACAATAAAGCACATGTCATTTGGTCGAATTGACCTATTGACAAACACAAGATGTACCAATCTCGAAATTTCCCTAAAATTTGCATAAAATACCACATAAGTTTCTCCATAGGCTTCCTATGAACCTAATTCCAATTCCTATGGGTAGCCTTAGTACATTGGGGGGTTCTAAATGATTTAATTATAGATTTAGAGTCTAACTTGAGAGAAAAAAACTAAATTATACCAATTGGAAGATGGATTCCCAATATAACTCCCAAATTGGGTGAAAAGAGCCTCCAACTTGTAGATCCTTGCTCCTTCTCGTAGATCCTTACTTTTTCCTTGCAGATCCTTGTTTTAATAGCCTCCAATGATGAATAGGGAAGGAATTGGGAAGAAATTGAGTAGGAATTATGTGGGAATAATGAAATTGGAAGAGGAAAAATTCTAGATCTAGATTTGAAATGACAAATGAGAGGAGAGTGAGTCTCTCTCTACACCTATTGTGGCCGGCCCTTGCCCTCCTCCAAGCTACTATAAAAAGTCCAAAATACCCCTTGGGGCTTTTCATGACAAAATAATTAAGGAGGAAACGTTCTAGCTCAATTGGTTTCACTAATTAATTCATCCTCTCAATGAATGGGCTTACTATTGGGCTCAAATCTAACTAGAATTAAATATTGATACATGGATATAAACTAAACTTCTTAGGTCCACTACACAAGTCCAAAATAAATCTAACATCTAATAATAAATAAATATTTACAACATTCACAATATTTAATATAATAATCCTAAAATAAAAATACATATGCCAAATTATCGAACTACCCCGAGTTGGAAAAGTGAGAGTGACACACATGGTCTTGGTTATGATATGTTATTGAAGATATCTCGGGGTTGTTGCGTGCATGACTTGGTCAGCTGGACACGTAGTTAGCACTGATTGTGCGAAAAATTATCTTTGGTTGTAACAGAAAGATCCTGTAAGTCGAGAGCAGCATAACATCTTGGTCGTATATCATCGTGGCCGTATACGTTCTCTCCTTTGGCCTGGGTCGTATAGACACTCTGGCCGCATGACATTGTGGTTGCATACATGCTCTCGTTTGGCCTTGGTCGCATGGACACTCTGACCGTATGATGATGAGGTCGCATGGGTATATAACCGCATGCAAGCTCTTATTTGGACTTGGTCATATGGACACTCTGGCCGCATGGCCAAGTAGCCGTATATGAATGGACACGTGGCATGGCACTTCTGTCAAGGCCATCAATGAGTTAAAGTGACTTTTATGTTTTCCTGAGTCATCGTTTTCATGAATCTCGAAGCGTCTCAGTGTGACGAGTGATGTGTCAAAATCTGATAGTCATTGAATACTGTATCAGAAGAGTTTTATGCGACCTCCCTATTCTGTGTTTGTTCAGGCCGCATAGAGTATACTATGTGGCTTCTATATCTTTGGTTGACCAGGCCGCATGTGGCTTCTCTACGACTTGGTTGTTCAGGCAGCAAATAAATTTTCTGCGGCTTGGTTGTTCGGGCCGCATGTGGCTTCTTTACCGCTTGGTTTCATGTTTGAGGGGGCATAACCTCTATGCGGCTTGCATGATTTTATATGTTCTACACCCTTACCTCTTACTGGTCCCCTCACGTCGTCGGGCGTTGGGTCTTCAATGAGCGGTTCGATTACGGCTTCACCCATCTTCACTTTTCCCTTTCCTTTGTCTTTGGGTGCCATGACAGTCGAATTAGGACGAGGATAGAGAAGATCGAAGAGAAGAAGAAGAAAGAGCAAAGTGGCTGGAAGGGTAATGCTTTCTTTCCAATTTTCCTAGAAACCCTTATATATGGATCAGATACACGACGACGTTCGGCGCTTCAAATTTTGTAGTTGAAGGGGCGCTGCTTTGAGAGACGAGACCACCAGAAAAAGTCATCATAATTCTCGAATTTATAGTCTGTCAGTGCTGATGCGCTACACAACTCACTGCACTAAATAGTCAGCCGCACCAAGTCAAGTGGCCACACCCGCTGCGCCGAACTAACAGACCATATCTAATGCACCAAGTAGTTCTATGCCCCTAGCTAAATGACATCCTGATGCGCCCAATAGCTAATATGCCAGACAGTTTGCTGCACCAAGTAGAAGTACTCCCCTGATGCGCCAAACATAAGGATGCTTCGTACATGTGCCAAATTAATCCTTGCACTTAGATCCTCCATGCTTCTATTCAAAGTATTCAAAACTTAAAAATTACAAATTTTTATGTTTAGAAACTTTGAAGGGGGTCTTGAAGAAGCATGGAATATTAGCCCCATGTGCCTCTGTGATTCGGCACCAAGCACCTCAGTGATCCGGCTCTATGCGCCTCGGTGATCCAGTCCCTATGCGCCTTAGTGAGTTAGCCCTATGCGCCAATAGTTTAAGAAGTATCTCATGTGCCCACAGTGCCATGCGCTACTAGTGTTCTCATGTGTTAAGCAGTGCCATGCGCCACTATTATTTTGTTGTTTCCATGCGCCGGGCGAACGTACTTCCAAGGTGCAATCAAAGTTTACAATAACACGTGTCACGAGTGTTATGGGCATCACAACCCCAAATCTCGGGCGACCAGGTGTCAACTTATGATAGCAAGTGCTGCTAGTCGCAATATGTGCCGCAGTATGGTAGCATGAGATGCGCGCATACATGTCTCTTCAAAAGCTAAAAATAGTGGGCATTACCCATATAAAAAATAAGCCATCCACATACGTAGAGGTAGCCAAATCTACACGCTGGAAGGAGAAGAAGGAGCGTCGAATCCTCTTCAGCCCCCCTTGGTCCCGGATCGTCAACTGAGTAAAGGAGCTGCTAAAGTGCTTGATATCTACCGTCACACTTGTTCATATTCTTTTTGTACTTAGATCCTCTTGTAATAAGGATTCTTTTGTACTCTTTGTCAATTTGCAATAAATACAAACTTTACACCCCTCATCAAAAACCCTTATTTTGTGATGTCGACAGACTTAATGGGTTCTCAGGTATTTTGAATGTCTGGTATATTTTCCCGGAAGCATGGTAGCATAGCACTACAATAGAGCAAAAGGACTCCATGCTACAGTCGTGTGACACCACGATAAGGTTTCTCATTAGGATAATGCCTCGGCTTTGCAAGCCATGTCACAGCAGCGTAGCACCGCACATAGACAGGTAGCCTAATGTTGTAGAATGAAGAGTGGTAGGTAGTACTAAGAAGAGGCCGGTGACCTCATGTTACTGTGGCATGATATCACTAAAAGGTAAAATATATTAATCCTCGGCTACGTGAGCCATGTCACAGTGACATAACACCGCAAGGAAGCACAAGGCTTCATTGTGGGTAGTATGGCACTACAAAGAGGGTGGGACCTCATGCTACAGTGGCATGACACTACGATGAGGCATAGCCTCGATTTTGGGTCATGTTATAGCAATATAGCACCGCAAGGAAGCGCAAGGCTTCATGCCAAAGCACAACCAAAATATAAAGAAATAGCGACATTTTTAGCTATATCTTTTTCTAACATAGCTATATTTTACGAATTTAGCGACATCATAAAATAATGTCACATGGCGTCGCTGTTAGCGACTGTCAGCGACGCATAGCGACTATCAATAATATTACGGAAGCCAATATCGCCAAATATCATAAAATGTTGCTATTATTTTATTGCAGTGACGTTTACCGATGTAATATTACATACGTTGCTAAATATTATAACCTCAGCGACGTTTAGCGACGTATTGTTAAAACGTCGCTAACGATTTTCATATAGGTTTCCAGAATGATTTTATTTTCCCCCTTCCAAAAAATTTCCCCAAAAATTCCCCCTTTCCCGCGCGAGCCTCCTGCGACCTTCCCCTTCGGTGCCGACCGTGCTCCCCCCTCAGCCCCCTACCATAGACGACTCAGGTAAACCCTAACCCCCTCTCTCTTTAACTATCTTAGTTTGGTTAGGGTTAAGGTTTTGACCCCCTCCGGCGGTGCACCCCCCTCGACCTACGGCTTCGACGGTGCTCCCCCCGTGACCCCCTCCGGCGGCTCAGGTAAACCCTAACCCCCCCTCTCTCTCTCTCTCTCTCTAACATGATCGACACACATGCATACATACACACACAGACAGGACACATATACATACACACATACTGACACGATACAAACACACAAATATAGACACGACATGGACACACAAATACTGACATAAAACTAGGGTTAGGTCTAGTATGAAGGACACGCAAACACAGCACGACATGGATACACAAAACTGACACAAACACAGACACACCATGGACACTCAAACACTAACATTTACACGAAACTAGGGTTAGGTCTAACCCATTCCAATCCGTTCGGTTTAAATTTCTAGTGTTCATATATATTTACATAAAAAAGTATATAAATAAATAAGTAAAATAAAGTTATATATCTCTAAATTTTATATGTAATATGCAAATTTTTAGTTAAGATTGTGTGTGCATATGTGTATCAGTTATACATGAGTGAGTATCCTATAGGTAGATAAGTACCTAGAAGGAGATTATGTGTGCAAAGTGTGTACCAGGGAGTATCATATTAAATGTTCTATGTGTATGTCCGTGTGTAGTTAAGATTAGTAAGTGTGAATGTGAGTTAATTTCATAGTTAAGTAATAAGAAATTTTGAGTTTGTATATTAGTCAAGATATTGTGTTTGGGTATGGGTAGTACCTTGTGTGTGAGTGTATCAAGTGTATGAGAGTCCACATGTTCCATGTGAGCCCTTCTCTGAAACAAAAATTTAGACGCTTTTAGGACTAGAATAGTAGTGACTAGGTTTTAGGTTCTACCATATTGAATACTTAGGTTCTACCTATGTTGGACACTCCAAAGTCAAGTGTTCATTCGTGGTCCATAATGTGAAAAGAAAATTAAGTTCTGTAAGTCTTTTGAGGCTATTAGAGTTATACCAGAAAAGACTAAGAACAAAATAATCTAAATATCTAAAAAGACTTTTGGTGAGAACTAGATTTCAAGTCTTTTTAGATTTTTTTTAAAGGAGTAAACAAAGGTCTCTCCGTCATTTAAGATAATTTTTAATACTTAGCCCTTTCTAGGATTTTTTTTCAAAATCTTGTATAACTCTTAGTAAATTTCCTTTTCAGATAATGGATCACAAGGGAACACGTGTTTATTATTATGAGCCAACCATTTTATGAGTTTGAAATTAGAGTTTTTGTCACTACCACATTCCAGTTTAGGGCATTAGTGTATTTTTCCCTGTTTTTAAAGTTATGTAAATATTTTAGTATGATGAGTTTTATTTAAATAATTAGGTTTAGGTTAACCCTAAATTCTAATAGATTCAACCCTAGTGATCAAACCCTAGTTGGCATCCTAGGTTTTGGTGAAACCCTAAAATTTTTATGATAGTTTAGATTTGAAACCCTAGAGGTGACAAAACCCTAGTTAATTAATCTCTTCATGACTTACATGGAGGATTAGCTAAACCCTCGCATTTGAAAACCTAACCCTAGCCTATATATTGAAGAGGAGCCTCCCTCAACCTTTTCTTCATGAAGAAAACCTAACCCTAGCCTCCATTAGAGAAAAAAAAAACCATTTCCCTCCCATAGAATTTCATATTTCAAACCCTAGAAGTCCATTTCCACCTCCATCAAAGGGAATCAGGGAGCTTGGACTAAGAAGACTTGGAGAAAGAGGACCTCCATTGGGAAACCATCTCCCAATAGGTAAAAACCCGAATTTAATCCATTTTAAGTCTGTTTTTCTTTGTTGTTGGCCATTAGAAGCCCACCAAATTGGTTTAGATTTCGATTTTGGGGTTTCTACATAGAGACCTAGGAGATCTAGGGTTTGGTGACCTACGTTTGATTTTCCCCAATTTCGTGAACCCTAACCCTAGGGGTTTGCTAGTAGACATGATTACCTCTCCTATATGTAGTCTAGATATCGATTTAGGGTTGATTTGGGTATTTTTGAAATTTTTGATGTAGAAATCAGGATTTGGGGTTTCACTGTGCAGAGTCGGGTTCTTCAGTTCCTATGTGTAGCAGCAGTGAGAGCAGGGGGTTGAGTCGGGTCTGTGCAGTATTGACACTGTGGGCTCGTGTAAGTTGTGGCATTTGGTTTTGTGTCAGTTGTTAGGGTTTGGTCGAGTATCAGTATTTGGGTTCATAGTGTATCAATTATCTCAGTATTTTAGGGTGAACTGAGAAGTAGGTCTGTGTGTATGGTAGTGAATGGATGGAGGATTTTGATGTGCATCTGTAAATTTAGTTTAGGAATCAGAGCTTCCCAGTGTATGTACTGTGAGCAGTCGAGTTCAGTGTTATGTATCATTGAATTTGTGAACTGAGTACTTGGGTTCATGAGTGATGGGTTTGTGAGTTGAGTTTCTCAGTGAAAATTTGAGTTTAATCTAGGAAGTATCAGGATTTCTGTGCAGTGGTAACTACATAGAGAGAGAGTATCGGGTTCACTAAGAGTTTTCTAGTGTGTCAGTTCACTTATGTGTTGGGTGGTATTGTGTAGTTGTTTAGGTTCTGTGTGTATTTGTAATGTGTAGGTCTGAGTACCAGCAAACTGTGCATGCCTGTGTGGGTGTATCAGTTAGTTGGGGGCATGGCTGTGCTGTGTCACTATGTGTGTGTGAGAAATTCTCATCTCAGTAATTTCTGTGAGTAGGTATATGTATCAGTTAGTCAGTGAACCTGCCTGTGTGTTAGTTGCTGTGTGTGTATGCAGTGTATTGGGGTGGTGTAGTAAGTGAATTTTGAGAGTAAGTTCCCAGTTAAGTATGAGAGTAGGATAGTATATGGGGGTTTTCAGTATGTTGAACTGTGGGAATTCTGTGTGTAATCCTGAGAATGTTTCAGTGAGGTGGTTAGTACTCAGTGTGTACAGTGTGTAGATGATACCTGTGTGCAGTGAGTATGAATGAAATTCCCAGTATCAAGTGTATCAGTTAGGTGTAGTTAACTGTGTATTTCCTAGTGTGTGAGTACTTGTGGGTATTGGTTATTACCTGTGTGTGTTCTTGTGTGTGAGGGTTGGTTAATAACTTAGTAGAGTGTTAGTGTCAGTAGGCTTAGAATGTATCAGTGACAAGTGATATCAGTGATTGTATTCTATTCACTTAAGTGTGTGTGAGTGTTTTCACTGTGTGATGAGATTGACATCTGTTAGTGTGGTGTGTGTGCTTAGAGAGTGGGGGAAATCTAAACTGAATAGTACAGCAAGTAGTTGCTTGTGCAATATGTTCAGTTGGAGATTGATATTGGGGGAGCCTGTTAGCAGTATGTGAGGGAGTCTACAAGTAACTGCAACTAGATGCATCCATACTGGGGGTTCGAGGCATGAGTATTAGTTGGAAGAAGGGAAGTATGGGTGGCATCCTAGTCTGGAGTGAGGATATTAAATCAAAAGTGGATGTCAAGGTATCATTGAATGCAAGGGGCTAGAGTATCAGTTAGGTATAAGGTACTTATAGCTAAGGTAAGATAAGTACTGTAAGCTAAGTAATAGGTAATGACCCATATGTTAAAGTAAGAAGAGAATAGTATAAGTCATAGTGTATATGAATACATAGAGTATCCTATTATCTAGTATATAGATATAATAGTATTATTAGCTTGTTTGGCTAGTTTTGACTAGTGTTAGCTAGTTAGTGACCAATATAGACTAACTAACTAGTATTTGACCTAGAATTACCTAGAATGACCTAGTTTGACTTAAATTGACCAAGATTTACTCAGTTTGACTAAGTTTAGCTAGAATGACCTAGAAATGGTCTAGAACCTCATATTTGATGCATTTTAGCTTATTATCACATTATTATACCCTTATTGACATGTCATTCATATCTAGGTGTGTGTGATACCAGCTCGGACACTGAGTTACCCCTTTTCTCCGGATCAGAGGCGAGTACATTATCTGATTAGTTTCTAATTTATGATATCTCCTATGTTCACTGTATCTAGTATAAATATCCATGTTTTTGACACGTTGGTTACACGGATTGGTATACACGGATCTCGTCATGAGATGTTATTCCTTATTCATGGTGTAGCTTGTACAAGACTTGTTTCCTTGATATCTTGTGCATGTACAGACACTGAGACCCGGGGAGATTTGCTACCTCCCTAGGGAATCCCGTGCCATAGCGTACCATGATTGGATCTACTATACCAGTCGGGGGTTTGGGGAGTATTTTAGTGTAGATATGTGATCATACCCAACTTTCCATGCATCATAGCTCACCCCACATCTCACGTCGGGTGCGGCCTGACCATCTCCATGCTTCATAGCTGTTACGTGTGATTAGCCTGACCTCTACATGCATCATAGCTAACCAACGGTTAGCCTGACCTTCGTGAATCATAGCTAATCACATGTAACCAGCCTGATCAAGTTCCCAAGCCGATCACATGTTAAAGCTAGTACTCACACACTTAGTCATAGGATTCTTGCTCGTTGACATATTGTTTCTTTTCCTGCATTTACTTGCAGTATTTCTAGTATTTCTTTTATTGTACATTTCTCGTACCTATACATACATCTGGTATATTTCCATCTAGAACTGCTACATAGTTTATATCATTAATATAGAACTGCTATTTAGAGATGTACTTTGCTCCTTCCTGACTGGAAAATATTTTTCCAGACTGTGACCTTAGTAGACTGGTTTCTGACACACTTGGAGATTGGAAGTTAATGATTGCAGGTATGATTATTTTGTCATTAGTCTTGTGTTGTATTCTTTTGTTTCTTCAAATTCTTATCGTGCTATAGTTATGATTGAGTATGTTGTTAATATTTTTATAGTGTTATCCGAGTCTCCTTATGGAGTTGGATACTAGCGTGAGATTTTATAGATAGTACTTGACCTAGACAGCGTTCTACCGTCGATGCTGCGACGTAGGCTGGACGTACCCACGCTCTCGTACCCCTATATCGGGTGTGGGTCGTGACACGTTTTTAGTGGTGGCCCATGCAGGTCAGACTTCGCTAGTTGTGCGATGTCGTAGTAGTGCGACGTCATAGTTGTACTACTACGTACCTGCTATAGAATATAGGACATAGGATACTAGGATGAGAGAGGATACTCAATCACAAATTCTTGAGAGATTCCTGGGACGACCCCTTAAGAATCTTATTATAATTTACAATTTAAATCTTTCCTTGTTTCCGTCCACTTTCGCTTGTTGTTATTGAACTTGATCCTTATTGATCAGTTATTAAATTAAAATCTTGGTATCATTGTTGAGTTTGATTCTTGTTGACCAGTGGTTAAATTTAAATTCTTGGTATCGTTGTTGAGTTGATTTCATATCAAGATGAATTTTACGGGCTAAAAATTTACGGTATCATCTGATGACATATGTTGATAAGGACAGTGAGAAAGGTAAAACGTCTACTTTGGTTATGGACCCTAGAGTTTATCGCAGCCATATTAGCTGTGGTGACGAGAACGTAGGAATCTGACTTGGATGTACATATTATAGTTATGAAACTTAGAGTCTCTCGCAGCCATACCGGTTGGCGTGGCAAAGATTCTAGACGACATGATTATAGAGTTGCATACCTTAGTTACAAAACCTATCGTTTATCACATCTATGCTTACTGGCGTGGCGAGGATTCTGAGTGTCATGATTTCAGACAGACGTGTATGATTATCAGGTTGTATCTTAAATTGGTTCTTAAAGTATCATCTCAAGACTTATCTATTTCTGTTATTCTAGGACTTTGTTCCATCGCTTCTTTCTTTACTAGCAGTAAAGATACCTTCTGTCCTCAATTCAGTCTTTGAGCTCCTATTCCTTGAGGATTCCTTGTTAAGTATGATAATTAGTGACTTGTAATTTTGTTTGTGTTTTGTATTAGTATTGACTGTGTTGCTAGTGAGTTGTAAGTGTTTCTTAGTTGGACATGTGAGCAGTAGACTTTAATCTAGAGTCAGCCCTTAGCATAGTACCTTGTACCAATGATTCTAGGAGTAGTGTCATTAGAGACTGAGAGTTAAGGTGAGTATAGAGTATCAGTGATAGTTCTCAAAGTTAGTGTCAGAGCCAATTACCCGTCCTGGATAATCATGATTATGTAATTGAGTGATCTATGTAAACGATTAAGTATCCAGGAATTGTGTTAAGGTTTTATGGAGCATGATGTCCAATTTGATGATTGATATCAGAAATGTTAAAGGTAAAGAAATGTATATGCATAAAGGGTTTAATGAGATGTCATAAGTAGAGAAATATCAGGATTAGTAATGGAAGTTGTGAAGTGTATCATAATTAGTTTAACAGGCTGTAAAAGGATTAAGAGATATGCTTATACATCAATCGAGATATAGAACCATATGCCTGCCCTAGAGATTGAAGAAAAGCATGGGCATTATAGAAAGTGCATATAATCATGAGTTATAACGAGCTTGATGAATGATGCATTAATGAAACTAGTGATATAATACCAAGAGTGCTAATGATTCTATATCGAGGATTAGTCGAGAATAACGTTAATAACAGTAAGCACTCTGCGTGATGATAATTAAATGATATACCAGTTGACATAAATTGAAAATCATGAAAGAAATTACAGGTGATGATAACTTTGATCAATGGAGAAAATGGTGCAAGTGATTTAGGCAGTACAATTTTAGTACACAGTTATAGACACTAGATGCATTGAGTGCACCTTGAGTATCAGAGACCGTGAGCACTGATATGTACATTTGTGGAGTTATAAATTAAAAGGTGGAAATACAATTTTATTTTAGAATAATTGAGGAGTTGAGATTACGTCATTAAATTTTGAGGATTTCAAATATGAATTCAATAAACATGGTTAAGGCTACAAAGATTTTAGAAGTGATTAAAATTTTTATTCGATGTTGAGTATCTGACTTTGAGGAGGCATATGCATTTATTTTTAAGTTGATCGAGAAGTTAAACCTTGATGAGTATTTTGAGAATTAAATTTATGGTGGATGAGACATATGAATATTAATATATGAGAAGATGACATACATGTGTAAGGATCTGATGACTTGAGCATGATTGAGGTGGCACCGCAGACTGACTTGGGTGTCCATCTAGAGTTGCATTAGAAAGGGTTTAGCACTTAGTATGGTGTTACACTTGGTGTGCACTGGAATGATGAGAAAATAGTGTGGACAATTGTAGTAGGAACGGGAACTGACAGAGAGTATGGTACTAAGGAGATAGAGGTATCAACTTGAATGCATTATTGAATCATGGTTATATTAGAGATTCTTGGCATCAGATTTTGGCATTAATAGACAGGTGTGTGCAATACGGATATATTCATAGATCTTGTGGATTAATGATTAGTTGATATGGGTACCAGTGTACAGGAATAGGAATTTGTTAGTAAATGTGCTAGAGTTAAGTGTTTGTTAGAGATAGCAGATACCGCAAGAAATATGTTAGCAGGTTCTTTCTTTCCCTCCTAATGTTCCTTTTCCGTCTTTCGATTGATTGATTGATTTTCCTAGTACTGTGGTTCATATGCATGATTTTTCTTGTTAGAATATAACTAGTAGTACACCCTAACAGAGACTGAAATACTATGACAAAAGATACATGACCTATATATTTTCTTAAATTGCATGGCTGAAGGTGAAATTTTCTTAAACCATGATCATTAGGGTTTGACCATAGCAAAGATCTGTGACGAGGTTATGACTGACAAAAAGAGACAAGAGGATTAAATTATGGATGAGCATTAATTTAAATAAAGAATTTAGGGGTTGTTATAACAGAGTTGATGGATCATTGATTTTGCGAAAATTGAGGTATGATTGAAATTCGAGGATAAACATTAACTTAAATTGAGGGTTAAGAAATTCACAGGGCAAAATTGAGGATTTATTAATTTTAGGAAGGTCTTGATATGATTGATTATTAAAATTTAAGAAAATTTGGGAAATTATCATTTTATCTATTTGATTGCAAAATAGAAATTTGAAATTCTATATTATGAATGTTGCATTGAAGATTCTGAAAGTGTCGCATCGTTGAGTATTTGAAGAAAAAAAAAATCGGGAAATAAAATCGTTAATGGAATGGTGTCGAATTCAATTCTCGGGAGGAGGATTTATATTTGAATAAGCATCAATTGAATTTGGGTTAGAGGAGTAAGATGAATGATGGATTAGTGTTTAAAATTTAAATTTGGGATACAGATTTTTAAATGTTATAAATATACATTGATTGGAATTCAATTGGAGGATTGGATATTAAAATCTTTGAGTATTTAGATACGAACTTAAATTTTGGAGAAGATTATGATAAAAATTTGAATTTAATTTTAAAACTTGAAGATTTTCCGGAATATGATGATATAGAATTTTGAAAGGTTGTGAAATAACGATATGGAATTACTTCATGATTATTTGGTTGAAATTTAAATTTTGATAGAAATAATATAATGAGTAAATGCAATTATTGAGGATCTTAAATTTCGAGGACGAAATGCGCGAGCAATACCCGTATCTCTTCTAGACTTGAGGTATAATTCCTTTTCTGATTTCGTTCTTGTTCTAGTCCAATCTAATTTCGAGGACAAAATTTTTTAGGTGGGTAGACTTGTCACTACCACATTCCAATTTAGGGCATTAGTGTATTTTCCCCTGTTTTTAAAGTTATGTAAATATTTTAGTATGATGAGTTTTATTTAAATAATTAGGTTTAGGTTAACCCTAAATTCTAATAGATTCAACCCTAGTGATCAAACCCTAGTTGGCATCCTAGGTTTTGGTGAAACCCTAAAATTTTTATGATAGTTTAGATTTGAAACCCTAGAGGTGACAAAACCCTAGTTAATTAATCTCTTCATGACTTACATGGAGGATTAGCTAAACCCTCGCATTTGAAAACCTAACCCTAGTCTATATATTGAAGAGGAGCCTCCCTCAACCTTTTCTTCATGAAGAAAACCTAACCCTAGCCTCCATTAGAGAAAAAAAAAACCATTTCCCTCCCATAAAATTTTATATTTCAAACCCTAGAAGTCCATTTCCACCTCCATCAAAGGGAATCAGGGAGCTTGGACCAAGAAGACTTGGAGAAAGAGGACCTCCATTGGGAAACCATCTCCCAATAGGTAAAAACCCGAATTTAATCCATTTTAATTCTGTTTTTCTTTGTTGTTGGCCATTAGAAGCCCACCAAATTGGTTTAGATTTCGATTTTGGGGTTTCTACATAGAGACCTAGGAGATCTAGGGTTTGGTGACCTACGTTTAATTTTCCCCAATTTCGTGAACCCTAACCCTAGGGGTTTGCTAGTAGACATGATTACCTCTCCTACATGTAGTCTAGATATAGATTTAGGGTTGATTTGGGTATTTCTGAAATTTTTGATGTAGAAATCAGGATTTGGGGTTTCACTGTGCAGAGTCGGGTTCTTCAGTTTCTATGTGTAGCAACAGTGAGAGCAGGGGGTTGAGTCGGGTCTGTGCAGTATTGACACTGTGGGCTCGTGTAAGTTGTGGCATTTAGTTTTGTGTCAGTTGTTAGGGTTTGGTCGAGTATCAGTATTTGGGTTCATAGTGTATCAATTATCTCAGTATTTTAGGGTGAACTGAGAAGTAGGTTTGTGTGTATGGTAGTGAATGGATGGAGGATTTTGATGTGCATCTGTAAATTTAGTTTAGGCATCAGAGCTTCCCAGTGTATGTACTGTGAGCAGTCGAGTTCAGTGTTATGTATCATTGAATTTGTGAACTGAGTACTTGGGTTCATGAGTGATGGGTTTGTGAGTTGAGTTTCTCAGTGAAAATTTGAGTTTAATCTAGGAAGTATCAGGATTTCTGTGCAGTGGTAACTACATAGAGAGAGAGTATCGGGTTCACTAAGAGTTTTCTAGTGTGTCAGTTCACTTATGTGTTGGGTGGTATTGTGTAGTTGTTTAGGTTCTGTGTGTATCTGTAATGTGTAGGTCTGAGTACCAGCAAACTGTGCATGCCTGTGTGGGTGTATCAGTTAGTTGGGGGCATGGCTGTGCTGTGTCACTATGTGTGTGTGAGAAATTCTTATCTCAGTAATTTCTGTGAGTAGGTATATGTATCAGTTAGTCAGTGAACCTGCCTGTGTGTTAGTTGCTGTGTGTGTATGCAGTGTATTGGGGTGGTGTAGTGAGTGAATTCTGAGAGTGAGTTCCCAGTTAAGTATGAGAGTAGGATAGTATATGGGGGTTTTCAGTGTGTTGAACTGTGGGAATTCTTTGTGTAATCCTGAGAATGTTTCAGTGAGGTGGTCAGTACTCAGTGTGTACAGTGTGTAGATGATACCTGTGTGCAGTGAGTATGAATGAAATTCCCAGTATCAAGTGTATCAGTTAGGTGTAGTTAACTGTGTATTTCCTAGTGTGTGAGTACTTGTGGGTATTGGTTATTACCTGTGTGTGTTCTTGTGTGTGAGGGTTGGTTAATAACTTAGTAGAGTGTTAGTGTCAGTAGGCTTAGAATATATCAGTGTGTATCAGTGACAAGTGATATCAGTGATTGTATTCTATTCACTTAAGTGTGTGTGAGTGTTTTCACTGTGTGATGAGATTGACATCTGTTAGTGTGGTGTGTGTGCTTAGAGAGTGGGGGAAATCTAAACTGAATAGTGCAGCAAGCAGTTGCTTATGCAATATATTCAGTTGGAGATTGATATTGGGGGAGCCTGTTAGCAGTATGTGAGGGAGTCTACAAGTAACTGCAACTAGATGCATCCATACTGGGGGTTCGAGGCATGAGTATTAGTTGGAAGAAGGGAAGTATGGGTGGCATCCTAGTCTGGAGTGAGGATATTAAATCAAAAGTGGATGTCAAGGTATCATTGAATGCAAGGGGCTAGAGTATCAGTTAGGTATAAGGTACTTATAGCTAAGGTAAGATAAGTACTGTAAGCTAAGTAATAGGTAATGACCCATATGTTAAAGTAAGAAGAGAATAGTATAAGTCATAGTGTATATGAATACATAGAGTATCCTATTATCTAGTATATAGATATAATAGTATTATTAGCTTGTTTGGCTAGTTTTGACTAGTGTTAGCTAGTTAGTGACCAATATAGACTAACTAACTAGTATTTGACCTAGAATTACCTAGAATGACCTAGTTTGACTTAAATTAACCAAGATTTACTCAGTTTGACTAAGTTTAGCTAGAATGACCTAGAAATGGTCTAGAACCTCATATTTGATGCATTTTAGCTTATTATCACATTATTATACCCTTATTGACATGTCATTCATATCTAGGTGTGTGTGATACCAGCTCGGACACTGAGTTACCCCTTTTCTCCGGATCAGAGGCGAGTACATTATCTGATTAGTTTCTAATTTATGATATCTCCTATGTTCACTGTATCTAGTATAAATATCCATGTTCTTAACACGTTGGTTACAAGGATTGGTATACACGGATCTCGTCATGAGATGTTATTCCTTATTCATGGTGTAGCTTGTACAAGACTTGTTTCCTTGATATCTTATGCATGTACAGACACTGAGACCCGGGGAGATTTGCTACCTCCCTAGGGAATCCCGTGCCATAGCGTACCATGATTGGATCTACTATACCAGTCGGGGGTTTGGGGAGTATTTTAGTGTAGATATGTGATCATACCCAACTTTTCATGCATCATAGCTCACCCCACATCTCACGTCGGGTGCGGCCTGACCATCTCCATGCTTCATAGCTGTTACGTGTGATTAGCCTGACCTCTACATGCATCATAGCTAACCAACGGTTAGCCTGACCTTCGTGAATCATAGCTAATCACATGTAACCAGCCTGATCAAGTTCCCAAGCCGATCACATGTTAAAGCTAGTACTCACACACTTAGTCATAGGATTCTTGCTCGTTGACATATTGTTTCTTTTCCTGCATTTACTTGCAGTATTTCCAGTATTTTTTTTATTGTACATTTCTCGTACCTATACATACATCTGGTATATTTCCATCTAGAACTGCTACATAGTTTATATCATTAATATAGAACTGCTATTTAGAGATGTACTTTGCTCCTTCCTGACTGGAAAATATTTTTCCAGACTATGACCTTAGTAGACTGGTTTCTGACACACTTGGAGATTGGAAGTTAATGATTGCAGGTATGATTATTTTGTCATTAGTCTTGTGTTGTATTCTTTTGTTTCTTCAAATTCTTATCGTGCTGTAGTTGTGATAGAGTATGTTATTAATATTTTTATAGTGTTATCCGAGTCTCCTTATGGAGTTGGATACTAGCGTGAGATTTTATAGATAGTACTTGACCTAGGCAGCGTTCTACCGCCGATGCTGCGGCGTAGGCTGGACGTACCCACGCTCTCGTACCCCTATATCGGGTGCGGGTCGTGACAGTTTTCCATATGTATTCTAAGTTTGAAATCATGTCTTCATGGTATTACTTTTGTAAGTCTTTGAACAATACATACTTGAACAATTATATGTATCTATCTTTGCAGAAGTATATTAATGGATATGAATTACTACCTACGGCTTTGTTCGTGGATGTACGACTATCATCCCGATGACATTTGCGATGTGCTGGATGAATTCATAGAGGGTATACAATAGTTCCTGCAGTTCGCCAAGGCGTTCCCTCAGTACATGGATGGTACCAAAATTAAGTGTCTGTGTGTGAGATATCGCAACTTAAAATATCACTCAGAAGCGGATGTGACATGTCATTTGTACTCGAAAGATTTTATGCCAAATTACGTTCAGTGGACCTCACACAGAGAACTTGTGTCTTTAGCATCGAAACAGGAATCTTATATGGAGCCGTATATGGATGTCCACGAAAACTTGTGTCTCTTATGTCCGTATTGCATGGACCGCACTAAGGGTTTCCATTTAAAACACAGAGAAAAATCGTACTTCTTCGATTGTCATCAATAATTTTTGTCGTCGGATCATCCGTTCCGGAGGAACATGAATGCATTTCGTGTCGGCATTATGGAGAAGACAAATCCACCTCCAAGGTGACCCGGAGACACGATATGGGAAGAGGTTAAAGACTTACCATGTTTTATCGAAGAGCCTACTTAGGGGTACAAGTGCGATGGATTTGGTCACACTCATAACTGGACGAAGAGAAGTATATTCTGGGACCTGCCATATTGTAGCACTAATCTGATCAGAGATAACCTTGATGTCATGCATATCGAGAAGAATATGTTTGACAACATAATTAATACTATCATGGATTAAAGAGGAAGACAAAAGACAATCCCAAGGCCAGATTGGACTTGGAAGAAATAGGCAGACGCCCTGTGTTGTATTTGATAGAGGAAGGAAATGAGAAGTATAAGCAGCGTAAGGCAATTTTCTCACTGGACAAGGAGGATAAAGGAAGACTATGTAGGTAGATTCAGGGGCTAAAATTTTCAGACGGGTATATATCAAATTTGAGAAGATGCGTCGATCAGAAGGAGAACAAATTAACGGGTATGAATAACCACGACTATCACGTATTCATGGAGAGGTTAATTTTTATTGCATTTTAATAATTCTTATCGTAGCTAGTTTGGGATCCTTTAACAGAGCTTAGCATATTCTTCATATATCTTTGTTCTACCAAGTTGCTCGTCGATCGTCTAGAAAATCAAGAGAAGGACTTTGTAGTAATATTGTTCAAGATTGAAAGAGTGCTCCCTCCTGGATTCTTTGACTCCATGGAACATTTACCAATTCATCTTTCCTACGAGGCACGTGTTAGTGGCCCTGTCGATTATCGGTGGATGTATCCGTTCGAACGTCAACTGAACCACCTAAAGAGAAAGATAAAAAATAAGGCAAGGGTTGAAAGTTGTATTTGTGAAGCCTATGTTCTTGAGGAGATTATAAACTTTTTCTCGATGTATTTCAAGCATATGTTGCTACTAATGGAATAAGAGCTCCAAGAAACGATGAAGGATATCAGGAATCTAATGATACAATATTGAAAGTATTCAATGCTTTCGGTAAGCCTTCGGGCAAAATAATGAAGAGATATCTAAATGACGATGAGCTAAGGGCCGCTCAGTTGTATATATTACTCAACTGCGACAAGGATGAAGTAAATAACTAGAGGGTAAGTAATTAATATATCAATGTTTAATTTATCTTAATGTAATACTATACGCTAATATTGTTACACTAATTGGGTGATATTTTGTTATTTTTAGTACATTTAATGAAGAGGTGAGGTCGATGAGACCAAACATAACAGATGATAAAGTATAACAGAAAATGAGACTTCATTTTTCTTCTTGGTTGAGTGCATATGTAAGAATATTTTTGTGTATGCACTTGCACAATATTTAACAAAACGTTTAATTAATATCATTTCCTTGGTATTTAGGTCGATAATCCCCACACAACACTCGATAATGTGTCTATTAGAACTCTAGCCAATGAACCAATTTATGCCGTCAAAATCTGGCCAAGATATTGTATGAATGGGTTTAGGTTCAAGTCAACAAAATCCCTGATAAGAGACAGCTTCTTCAATCTCGATTCTACAAAAAATAGTTGTTTGTGTATCAGATCATCGAGCTACAAAGATGTCGATCCAGGCAATAATTTCTATGGCATATTACGGGAGATTGTGGAGTTGACCTATAATTATGGAATAGAGCCTGCTAAGATCATGTTATTCAGGTATGATTAGTTTGATCCGATCCAAGATAAATATTGGAAAATAGACAAGCATTATCTTATGGATATAGACTACCAGTGTCTATACAAAGGCTATGAACCAATTTTCCTATCAAGTCAGGCCCCGTTAGTGTAATTCATAACTTATCCTAAACGGGGATCATCGAGGTCGAACTAGCGAGTAGTATGCAAGACGAAAGCTAAAAATGCCTTTAACGTTAACGAAATAGCTAATCAGGAGGATGGGCTACCTATTATAACAAATATTGTAGATGTTGACTCAACGAAAGTTACTCATTATACGTCTAATCGTGTAGAAGAGGTAGAATTATCCTAAGAGAAAGATGAAGTAGATGAAAGTAAAGATGAGGAGGAAGAGTAAGAGGAGGACGAGGAAAACGATAAAGATAAATTTTCAGAGAAGGACTAAAAATAAAATAAAATCTATTTAAAACTCTAGCCATGTACTGTATTTTAATGTGGAATATAACATCTATTTTAACTGTATGGATACATATATTTATATTTGTTATCAATTATATTCTTTGTTTTCATCTATCTTACCAGATGGCACCAATGACCAGAGCAAGTGCACGTCGCTTGATAGAGGCACCTCCTATTATTAAGGAGGAAGTGACTGTTAAGGAGAAAGTGGTACCTCCTACTGTTAAGGAGAAAGTGACTGTTAAGGAGGAATTGATACCTCCTACTGTTAAATTGGAAGCAGTTGTTAAGGAGGAAGTGGCAACTTCTACTGTTAAGGAGGAAGTGGTACCTCCTACTGTTGGGCATGAACCAGCTCAGAAAGGGAGTTCCAGTCACCCAACACCTATAGCGGAGAATGAGAAATTGGATAAGACTTATATTATGACTGTGATAATTTTATTTTGCTTATTGTGTGACTGTTATACTTTTATATTGTATTTATTGTGTGACTGTGATACTTTTATATTATGTTTATTGTGTGGCTTTGATACTTTTATATTGTGTTTATTGTGTGACTGTGATATTTTATATCCAGGAAATTCAACGGAGTGTTGCTCTGGGTATGTCTATTTTTATAAACTTTTATAATTCTATGTATTTATTTTATTATCATATGTTATTATCAGGTATGGTCGGACGACGCGAATCGTTTGGAGGTCGATCCTCTAGATGGAGTGCTCCTTCGGTACAGGCTACTGGTTACGGATCCTCCTCACAGAGTACTCCAGTGTACCACTCTTTAGTATCTTTGACTCCGTCGATGATACGACGTGACAGTACTCCTGGGACGAGTAGTTCTAGGCCTGAGACTACTCCTTCTTCTAGCGTTACTCCAGCTGAAGGCACCATGGACGCAGAGAAGCAGATAGAGGAGGTTGAGCTGACTCTGTTTGCACATGTTCAGAGTAATCCTCCATACGCACCTCCGAATGAGACGAGAATGGAGATTTGGACCGAGGGCCCTCAAAAGTATGTTAATTAGTTAACATTTTGGACTGACGGGCCAAATGATTATATTTTTATATTCATGAATTTAATTATCGTTGTATAGATATCGTCCATCGACGGTACAGAGAGCACTAGAGGTATTTCTAAGGCAGAACTATAGTGGGCCTTGGATCAACTAGTCAAATACTCTTAAAGATAAGAAGGCATTCTGGTTTGTCCACTTCAAGGTAAAAATATATTTACTTTTAATATCAATAATTATTTATGTATATTATTTAACTCTCTATCTTACTTTTATAGAAAATCTATTTTTATCTACCACACCGGGCTGAGAAGATCGAGGAACAGTTTTCTTTTGTCGCCACCAAGCTGATCCGTAATGCGATCAAAAATCAAAAGGATTATGATCACGATGGAGCCTTGATCCATGGTTGGATCACTCCTGAGTAGTGGACTACGATGAAGGCGAGATTCAGCGAACCCAGGTACATGTAGAGGTCGAAGAAGATAAAGGAGGTTAGGTCAAAGGTAGTAAAGTGGTATGGTGGCTCTATTCCTATGACATAATATTTCTGTCGTCTGGTATGTATTCTATTGAATATATATTATTTTAATAAAAGCAGGATAAGATGTTTAATTTTAATAACAAATAATATAATTTTTAACAAGTACAGAGGGGTGAGGACGCCAACATGGTGACCGTCTTCCTAGCCCCCCATCGGAAGGGCAGAAAGCTCATCGATGAGAAGGCCACACAGACCTGTGTACGTTACTTTACCTTGTGTTAGTTTTAATATAACTTTAAAAATATGCAAATAGATATCTATATAGTCTGTAATAAGTACCTTAGACGTTAGCCACCATTTTTTTAGGATAAGTATCTTAGACTACGTGAGCGGGTGACTTCTATGCACCTGTAGAGGAAGGGACTGGTAATTCCCTGCAGCCCCTTACAGCTTCGTCGGCAGATGAGCTTTAGATGACCGCCGTTGGTGGTCTTCAGAGGGGTACGTACTACGGTACGAGATCCTACGAAGCCTTTGTTGTGACACAGTCATCCAGGGCCCCCTTTGGCAGTGTGCATTCCTCACAGCCTTCGCAGGCGTTGGAATGATCCCAGAAGAGTGTTGACCATCATATTGCTGACCTGCGTGATGAGTTGCTACAGAGGATTACGGAGTAGTCCCAGTCTCAGCTGTAGACCAACGATGCGACGATCATCGCATATTTTGATGCGTTCGAGCGCAGCCTATTGGAGATTAGGATTCTGAGCCAGATGACGGAGCACCGCCTTTCAGAGCTCAGTACTATGATCCAAACGACAGAGCACAGCTTGGCAACTCTAGACGCATCTATGGAGCGTAGACATGCAGAGATAGAGGGGGCGCATATGTGTTTGATAATAAATGAAAGAAATTTAAAATAGGTTTATACAAAACCCTTTCTTTGGTTTACAAACAAGAAAAAGAAGTACAATTAATCCTATACGAGGATGTTAATTATAAAAATTTAATTCTGGGGAAATATTGCTATAGGAGTCTGATCTGCGGTCGATCACTTTGTCCCTTGGACTACACGATGATGAAGAAGTGCTGTAGAAGACGAAAAAGAAGCTTCAAAAACTGCAGGAGGGATTGAACTCTCGTTGCCAAAGCTCTTTATATGTGCTCTCTTGACCTTGACCTCGACCTCTGTTGTTCTTCTCTCTTTTGCCCGCTGTCTCTCTACCTTCGATTCAACCCTGGACCTCCGTAATCGAAAGTCTCTATTTATAGAGTTCAGCTACAGTTGGCGTAGAAATCGAACAGCGGAGAGAGCTGCACCTTTTATGCGGCAGTTATAATAACTGCTACCCACGTATGAATGATCTCTGTGTAGAATCATCATTGCAGCCATCCTCTCGATCGTCGTACAGTACTCTTTGTCAGGAGTCAGGTTCACTGCTTGATCTGACAGGTTCATTCGAGGAATACGAAGAGATCCTCGTACAACTTCCCGCTGCATTAAAAGCAAACAGGTTTTATGCCAAAGTGGCGATGTAGCAACCTTTTTACGCCAAAGCAGCCTTAAAATACTGCATTACGCGGGCTGTTCTGGAGCTATATTTTATGCTGAATAGCGTTGAAGCTCTGCTGTACGCTGATGGCTCTGGAATCATGTTTCACGACACCCAGTGGTGGAGCTCTGTTTTACGCGAACTTCCTGCATGTTTGAGGGTTTTACGCGTATGATTCCCCAGCGTATTTTTCATGCTTATACAATATAGCCATTAGCAACTCACTTGCGAGGATATATGTGACGCTGGATTGTTAAGTCGGACGATGGAGATGAACACTTCGAGGATGGTATCTGCCATGGATTCATATAATGCTCGACTGCTAACATTGGAGCAGATACGTCCTTCTGGTCCGCCGACATCGACCATCGATTCTACTGCCTCCTCTATCGGGACTGGTGATGTTTTCCCAGGAGCAGTATGGATTCCTCTTATCCTAGATGTGTGGCAGTATTCCTCCTCCTCCTCTAGATCTACAGTAGTTTTTATTGGGACTTTTTTAGTATGTTTGTGTGTATTGGCCCATTCTTGGATCTTTGATGTACTTATTTCATACTTTTGACTACATAATTTTGATGAGACAGATGTGACATTATTTTAGATTTATGTATTTATTTGTTGGGACATTCCTGCATGTTTCGATAATTTTGACGTGTTTATGTATGTACCGGCGTTGAGTGATCCACCGAAGGGGTCGGCGAACCCAGGAAATTCAACGGAGGGTTGCTCCAAGTTTATTTATAACTGCAGACGGACTTTTATTAGAAAATAATTTTAGAAATTGTATATTTTTTTTGGTTTTTTAAAATTTAGCAACGTTTGAGACATTTATCGACGTTTACCGAAGTGACAGTGCGTGACTAAATTGTGTTAAAATATCGCTAACTAGTATTAGGGACGTCTCTAATCTGGGTCAAAATGTCGCTACACGTCGCTAAAAAGATGATATGGCAATTTTTGCCAGGACAACATTGGTGTAACAAAACATCAATGATAATGTCGTTGATTTGGCAACGTTATGCGATAATATACAATATCGCTTATATACCGACTTTGCATAGCTGAACGTCGCTAATAATAAAATATTTGACGATGTGTACACATCGCAAATATACATCACTATAGCGACGAATAGCGCCAAATTTCTTGTCAGCGACCATGGATTACGCGACAACACAAAAACGTCATTAATTATGTCGCTAATATATTTTAGCGACATTTTTTACCTATTAGTGACGTTTTTTGACGTAGCTAATATATATTATTTTGTTAGTGGAGTCTCTTTAAAGGAACTCACCTAGAGTATATGGAAAGAGATATAGGCCGTCTCTTGAAGGTAAGCTTGTAGACGCCCAAGATACACACACGGAAACCAGGTACATAATGTACACATGGCCTTTAATATGCAACCGGAAGTACAACTGATGTCATTGCATGAGTGGAAAGAATTACAACTATGGTACATAATTCAAGGTTTAGTCCATTCTTGTATCATACATTATTCGACCCATCCGAGAAGATTCAAGTCAAAGTGACATCTATCCTAATGCATGATAGACAATCACTGTGGGAAATACTCAACCAATATATATTGAGATATGTTGGGGATTGTTGGTATTATTTTCTTTGGACTAATAATGATAGTCCCACATTGGCCACACCACCAAGTGGGTATCTCAATATAATACTTGGTATGTGTTGAGGTGTGCATATGGGGTGTGGTAGGGTACGTGGGTCTCATATGGGGTATTTTATTAGGAGCAAAAATGATTAACTCCACCATGAAAGCATTTATATTAATTCCAAAGGAGTGAATCGGACTCGGACTCGGACATAAGGGCTCAAAGTAGCACTTTGTTGGCACACTTTGCACTTAGTACGTTAGCATCGGCGCATGACGCTTGTGTGCATTTGATGCGCTCATGTGCTCATTTTAAGCGGGGGTTGCATGGGCGGGCACATGCACGGGCGCATGAGTGAGCGCATGAGAGGGTGCTGAGCTGGCGCATGAGCGGGTGCTGAGCAGGCGCTACGTGGGCGCATGCACGGTCATTGCACGACCATAAGGGCTATGTACTGCTGCAAGCATGGGTAGATGAGTGGTGGGGCCGTGGGCGCCTGATCCCACTGATTGCGGGATCTGACGATTATGAAAGATATGATTAGTTATTCAAATACATATTTTGTCGGATTTAAATTTAAACCGTTTCTATCTTTTCGTAACTTATTGGCGGCTAGGGTTTTCACCCTTTCTCTTTAAATACTCTCTTCGTAGCCTATTTGAGAACTTACTTTAAAAAAGGAGAGACAAAGGGAGATTCTGCTGCTGCCGCTATTAGAGTTCGGGGAGTTCGTAAGAGTCTACAAAAGAGGTAACAACGAGCGTTCCAGAAGTTCTACGTGAACTTCCTGGTTCCTGGGAGCAAATCATGTGGGACGAATCTTGTTTTCAGCAACAGTGATCTTCATCACCCCAGCAAGTAGAGATCCTTCTTATCCTTTCTCTTCTCTTCTTTTAATCTATTATGTCGATCTGTGACTGTGATTGTAATGAAGAACAAATATTGTTTTCTTATTATTGCTTTGTAGTAGCAAGTTGTAATCAAAATATTTTTATATGTTGTTCATTTGATCGAGGTATATCTGTGAGAAAACTTTTGTGTGAACTTCTGATCTCGACTTCAACTGTTGGTTCTTCCATATTTGATTAAGCCTTTGGACTAACACCTTCCATCATTGTAGAATGATTATAAGTAAATAATGAAAGGATAACACTTATGAAGAACTTCCTAATTAATCTAAGATAAGTGCAAAGTGTTATTTGTTATAACTTATATAAGATTAATTATTAGCAGACCTTACACAATTAATTGGTTATCTTTTTCTAGTTCACTATTAACACAATCCTAATTTTTTCTAATCATCTGTCAAAAGAGAGGAGATAGTGGAGCTAACATCATCTGCATGCCTTAACCCAGCTCCCCTGATCCTTCTATATGAAATCATGTTCTCTATCGTTTGTTATTTTTAATATTTTTAGCATTTTCTCTAGTTTATTTTAATTTTTTATTCATTTTACTTGATATTAATTCAATATATATTTGCTTCTGTAGATACATGAACTTGTTAAAGATGACAATTCTTTTTTTTGCTAATAATGTAAGTTAATATCTGATCTTGTGGTGTGTATCATATTTGCAACTTGTGGTGGTATTGTCATTGCTTGTGCTGGACAACCGATTTGTATTCAGCAACTACTTATTCAATTAATACACGCATCTTTATACTGACATCTAGTTGTGGAAATCAAAAAAACAAAATGCCATGGGCATTTATAATTTCCATATTTTGAATGAATAAGGTTTTGTGACTTGTTTTTCTCATTCAAATGCTTGTGTAATGAACCTAAACTTGTAGCAAGTGATTAATGGATATGTATATTTTATACTTTGATATGCTATTTATAATTTTAATCTTCTTTTTTTGTGCAGTTAATGATGAGTGCAGATTAGATTCAAGTTTGACACTGGAAAGAGTTGGACGCTAAGAAGAAATAACACTAGTAGGACTCTTATCTATTATATAATAGACATTGTTCTCTTAAACAAATTGGATACTGGTTTTGTAACTTTATATTGACACTTTAGATGAGTTTGAGATGTTTTAATAAATTATTTTTGGCACATTAATTTTTTATTATTCGTGAAATTGGTTGTGAAATTGGTTTGGTTGATTATATATATATATATATATATATATATATATATATATATATATATATATATAATCAATTGATATTTAAAATATGTCCTTGAATGACATCAATGACATTTATTATTTGTTTCTTTTGATGACACATAAAAAATATCGTGAAAACTTATCTATAATATTTATTAACTGTCATTGAATGCTTTTAGATGACACCTATAAATTGTCATAATTTTGAAGACACTTATCAGCTGTCATTAAACCACGTTAATATGACAACAATAAAGTGCCATGAAATAAGCATTACATGACATTAAATATGTGTCATCATAAAGTTATTAATGACACTTATGAAGTATCATTGAAAGAAAAAATCATTCTATGACACCCCTCTTAAAAGTGCCATGGAAAGTCTTAACGACACTTTTTGAGTGTCGTTAAAACATTTTTTTGTTGAAGTGCTAGATTGGTGATCTGGTGTTCCTATAGATTTTTACGACACGGGGCACGATTCACTTTGGTGGAGACTGAAAGCTTAGTCCATGGTTCATCGGACCCTTCGGCGTTCTTGAGAGGGTCAGTACAATGGCCTATCGACTCGACTTATCGCCTGCACTTGAGAGAGTTCATAATGTGTTCCACGTGTCACAGCTAAGACGGTACGTGGCAGACCATAGTCACGTATTGGATCACTTGAAGATCGAGGTGGGCCAGAATCTCAATTATCCAAAGCAGCCAGTGAAAATTCTGGATTGTAGGAAGAAGGTGCTGCTGAACTAGACAATTTTTTGGCTCGTGTCATGGAGGCATCACTCTCCGGGTGAGTCAACCTAAGAGCGGAAGGATGAGATGCGCGAACTATACCCTTATCTTTTCGAGCCGTAAGGTATTTTCTTCCTTCTCGTTGTGATTGTTTTGTGCTAGTACTAGCTTCGTCTTTTAATTTTGATGACGAAATTATTTTAAAGGGGTAGAATTTATAACCACCTATTACCAAGGGAGGGATATTTTTGTCATTTGATAATTATTGGTAATTATATTAGTAGTAATATATTTATTATTATTGTTATTAGTATTATTATTTAGTATACATATTATTTAAGCCTTTGTGTCAGCTAGTTAGTTGGACTAGCCAATTGGAACTAGTTGGCACCTAGCATGTAGGCCCATAACCCAATTGGTTAGCCATGACATGGTTAGTAGTATAATTAATTAAGTCTAGTAGGAAATAGAATACTCCCTCTTCATTAGGTTGATTCCTTTATTAATTAATTAGAGAAGCTATAAGAATACTCATGAACCAACTAGAACTTGATAGAAGCTTGTGGAAGGGGCAATTAAGACCAACCACTAACCAATTATTCCCAACATTGTGGTCGACCCCCTATAGTGAGGAGAGATAAACTCATTTAGTGAAATTTTATTCAATTTTATTGCATTTGAGCTTCTTCTTCCTCAAGCAACCCATTCTACACCACTTCCCACCCAATCCACACTCAATTCCACCCAATATCACCATCAAGGAAGCGTAGGAGCTTAAAGGACACAAGGAGATCAGTTGGTAGAAATTAGTATTTGAGACTCTAGGAAGCCACCCATGGTCATGACCAACCCATAGGACTAAGATCTAGGTGGTATTGTCTCCAAATCTAGGAGATCCATTAAGTTTTGTGTCTAAATTGGAAGAATTCCGAATTTGGAATACCAAGTGTTTGATGATTGGTCAATATGATTGTTTATGGATAATGTGGTTGTGTGAGGGTAGCTACATATCCACAAATGGATACAAGTAAAATTATGGTGTTTTCTTTGTATATTATGATCCAATGTGTCAATATCATATGTATTTACTTGTGACCCTCAATTTTACTTAACGATAGTATTATTTTATATATTATTTATGTTCAATACATTCTAAGGGTGATTGGGAGTATTGGGAATGAGTATCACTAGAGTATCATACCTAATTCATATGTGTGTCAGGATACTCCCTAAGTATTTGATGTTTTGACCTGAACTAGACTAGTATGTGTGTGTGGTGTTATATGCATCTAGGTGTATATCAATATTTATAGTGAATATTAGATTAGTAACTATGCACATGTATATGTTTATGAGAGCTCAGTTGTAGGTTGGATGTGGAAGATTGGTACATAAGTATCATTCAAATATATGTGCAGGCAGTGTGCTTGCTGCCTGGGCAGCACTTAAGAGCAACAAAGGTGTGTTGGATTTAAACTAGATTGTGTTCAGCATGCAAGAAAGTGAGTGAGCATTGATACCTTTGTATCAGCGATGTATCAGAGTATAGGTCGGATAGGTAGTAGGTGAGCTGAGGATTTGTTTTTGTCCAGATGAATGTAGGGGAAACGGATCCCAAAGAGTGTGGATATTTCAGATGTGTACTCAGTTTGGAGGAGCCCGTGTTCAGGTAGGCTATTAGAGCCTGCAGGCAAGGATGGGTTGGGAGCAATGCAGGTGATCACTGCATTGTTGTAGTCGAGCACAAGCAAGGTGGTGAGTGAGTCTGATACTTGGTATCAGTTAATATTGGTGTATCAGTTGGGGTATGGATAGGTCGGTGTCTATAGGCAGGATTTGATATTGTAGGCTCAGGATTTGATACCTGCAGCTGTGATGTTGGAGAACTGGGATGAGGTACAGTTGTAGAATAGAGTGGTGCAGTGCTCAGAACTTAGGTATTGTCTAATGTGTGCACCAGTAACCTAGCAAAATATGCATATAGGCAATTCAGTTAGAATGAGCCATACCTGAACTTACTTGCAGCAAGTAGAGTAGAATTGGATATAGACAGGTTACTAGGTGTGGTCATTTAGTATAACTTCTATTAATATAGAAATCAATAGAGTGTTAAATATGAATGGGTTTTAGTGTTATGGAAAGGATATGTATTGGAATACCAAGTAGGAGTGTAGGTAAGTTAGGTTCGGGTAAAACCAAGTATAAGTTAGGACACTAAGGTATTAACATACAAAGTTATTAGAAGGTATTTTTAGATATCAAGTTACAAGTTAAGATATTAACTAGTATACTTAGTATGACCAATAATTAGTTAGTATAAGACTAATATTGACTAGATTGACCTAGTATAACTTAGAAAACCTAGAGTAGCAATGTATTGACCTAGTTAATCTAGTGTTGACTAGTATACTCTAGTATGGACCTAGAACTGGCCTAAAATATCACCCTTAGCTAGTTAATCATGATTATCATTTTATATCACTAATTAACATTGTTATTCTATATTTTGGACTCTTGGACTCCAGTGTGAGCACTATTGACTATTCCTCACTCTAGATCACATGCGAGTACATTCTTTGACAATTTTTATTATTTTGATGATTACTATAATATCAGTTTTTTAGTGTTGTAATTGATTCCTGACACGATGAGACACGGGCTAGTATATATAGATTCTAGTTATGAAGAGTTGTGATTGGATCCATTGTAGTAGGGGGACGGGAAAGTATTAGTAGGTTATGTGATCATACCCCTTACATGTTCGTGCATCATAACTAACCTTATACCTCATGTATGGTTATCCTGACCTTATTATATGCCTCATAGCTTGCTATATATAATTGAGCCTGACCCTATTACAAGCATCATATCTAACCTTGCGTCTATGGTTAGCCTGACCTTACTACATGTATCATAGCCAACCATATAAGGTAAGCCTAATCAAGATCCAAAGCCGATCACATAACAAACTAATATTTTAAGCACTTAGCTAGTTTATTCTATTCTTTATTTTAACTTGTACTTGATGAGACTGATATTCACCTGCTTACTTACTTCTTTCCCTGTAATATGGTTATATGTCTCTTTTGCTTCCTTATATTTCTAGCATTACTTTTCTATTATATATACGTATTACTCACTATTTTATAGTCTTTATCAATATAATTGATACTGTTGTTAGTTTATGTGCTTCGTTCAATCCCAACTGGATAATATTTTTCAAATTACTTAAAGGATTTCTGCCCCACCTACTATGGATCCCCGAAGGGCGTAGTTGGGCAGCTTGTTCATGAGTTCCAAGAGGAGCTAGTTTTCGTAGAGGAGACATCACCCGTAGTTACTTAGCTATCATTTAACATTCTATTGTAGTGGGTTTGTTCCCAGCTATTGAGACTTTGTGTTGTTATTATTTGAGTGTTATATTGATGTTGAGGATTCCTAGACTCTTAGTATTGTTTTGTTGTTGTTGAGATGTTATCTCGAGACTTATATTCTTGGATTCTCTTTATATCATATCATGTGTTTATTCATCCTTATAGTTATCTTTTGATTGAGTATTGATATTGTCATTATATTATCATCTTGTCCTTTTTATAGATTTAATACATCATTGATAGGTTATTGTTTGTGGTAAAAAATGAAAGAATAAAAATGTATTCAAGATGGGGTTTATACGAAACCCGCCTTCTTTGGTTTACAAACAAACTTGTACAATTTGATCCTATACGAGGATGTGGGAGTACAATTTATTTAATCTGGGTAAATATTGCTATAGGTGTCTGATCTGCAGTCGATCACTTTAGCCCTTGGACCACACGATGATGAAGAAGTGCCGTAGAAGACAAGAAGCAGCTTCGAAGGTTGCAAAAGAGGGTGGATGCACGATGCCAAAGTCGTCGATCCCTACTCTCTGCCTGAGCTCCGGATTCTCTTTCTCTCTCTCTCTCTCTCTCTCTCTCTTGACCTCTGGTTCGACCTTTCTTGGAAGTTCAACCTTTGGTTTCTTTGACCTTGGATCTGATATTGGTTTTCTTGACCAATTTCTGACCCTCCAATTTTTGTCGACCTTGTTCCTCATTGATAGAGGTCTCTATTTATAGAGTTTTAGTGACAGTGACCACTCCGTCGGTGTAGAAACCGAGGAGTGGAAAGTACAGCACCCTTTTACACAACAGTTAAAATAACCAATGCCTGCGTATAGATGATCCTTTGAATGAGCGTGTGACGCGGGTCCAATTGAGGGACAAAACGTGTATAATCGCTACGAAGATCACAGCGTAGAAGCCACGTAGGTAGGTATCCCTTGTGTAGAAGAGGTGGGCGTAGAAGCCAATGTCTGTCACCATGGCGTAGAAGCCAAGTAGGCATAGAAGCCAAAATGGGCGTCGAAGCCGAGTGGTCATAGAGGCCGAGTGGGCGTAGAAGCCAAATGGTCGTAGAGGCCGAGTGGGCGTAGAAGCCAAATGGTCGTAGAGGCCGAGTGGGCGTAGAAGCCAAGTGAGCATAGGAGCTGAATTGGCGTAGAAGCCGCTGCGTACCGTGCTAGAGTGCTGATATGGACGCCTTAGCCGGAATTACGGCTTTTGAAGATATAATCAAATCTTTTGCATTAAATGCTGAGATTTGCCACCATCATGTGCATTAAATGCGGAGGCGTATTTTTGAAGGTCTGCAGCCCTTCTGCGCATCAGTCGCAGAGACGTGCCTCGAGAAACTGTCATCGCTCTGTGCATTGGTCGTAGAGACGTGCCTCGAGCCCCGTACGGAGTACAGCTTTTGATGTGGCAGGCGGTTTGTCTACTGCAGAGCGTAAACAGCTCATGTCTGCCTTTGTAAAATAAGGCAGCGTATCCTTTGTGCACGTAAAAGCAGTTTACGCAAAGGAGATGGCGGTAAATGACAGCCTAGGTCGTAGTGTCGTGCCATCATTATAGCCGTCGTCTGGGTAGCCGTGCAGTATCCCTGGATAGTCAAGCAGTATCCCTTTATCAGAAGTCCAGACGTCAGGTTCATTGCAGGATCTGACAGATTCATTGCAGGATCTGAAGGTTCACTTCGGAGAATACGAAGCGTCTCTCGTACACTTCAATGCTGCGTTGAAAGAGGATAGGTTTTACGCCATGGAGGCGATAAAGCACCCTATTTACGCTAAAGCGGTTTGGACATACTGCCTTACGCGGATGGTCCTTTGAGATTTATATTTCACGCTGTGTTTAGCGGAAAAAGCTCTGTTTGCACGCTTGATGGCTCTGAAGGCCTCTGTTTACGCTGTTCTGCATCAATATGCTGTGTATAGCCATCCGGCATATTTTTCATGCTTCTACAAGACCCCCTTCAAAGCTTTCAAATTCCTCGGAAGTTGGAACACTTTGAATGAAGCATGAACCGCTCCTCGTAACTCGAAAAGTTTCTGAATGGAGCGTTGAAACGGTCGAGGCTGACTTTATGGCGGATTTATTGGGGACCGGTGTGATCTCTTTCGCCTATAAAAAGGCTGGGGGGTTAACCCGTTCTCCCTATATTTCCATCACCACGCAGAGATAATCGCCGGAGTTCGTCGGGCCGACCTGAGGAAGAAGGAGATCATGTTTTTCCAGCGTGTAAGGAGCCAAAAAAGACAGCATCTTCGAGCAAGTGTCTACTGCAACGATGGATCATGGAAGGATATCTTAGCCTCCCTTGCAGGATAATCAGCAACTTTATATGGCGGTTCTTCCAGGAGAAGGAAAGGGTCATATTGGACCGTATAGCTGCAGGCTGTATATTTCCCCCTGAGACCTCAGCGGACAAGAGCAGACAAACTGCAACTGCTGTCCTCGATCGAGTTGGGTCTTAAAGAAGCCTCAACTGGATCGGTCATGGCGTATGGAGCATGGGATCTGCATCATTTATGCAAGCCCCAACTCTGTATTCTCCCGTCGTCGATCTTCTTGTTCATGACTGTGGTGGTCGATGAACTGCCATGGAAGAAGAGGAGGACCTGCACCGACGCGAGAACCTGTCAGAACAGCTCCTCGGTGCGGTCTTCAGACGATGATAAGGAAGCCCTTTGTAGACGGGGTTTCCCTCAGATGTAATCATGAGAATGAAGAAAAACCCTTGTAGACAGGATTTCCCTCATATGTAATCATGACTTTAATCTTTAATAAAATCATCTTGCTTTCTTCAAATGATCATTTTGCCATACGTTACTGTGAAGTCTGAATATGTGTAGCTTCGACACGTCTGATTCTTTACGCCGACTCTGATAGAAAGAGTATTTAGGCCCTGTCCTATTTTTTACGCATAACTAGTGATGCGCAGAAAGCCGTTTTAGCGTTCGAGTGTTCGAACTGTTCTGTTGTCAGGAATGAGGAACCGTGTAGAATTTTGAACTGTTATTTTCACTTCTGTGTAAACAGGATTTTTTTTTCAGACTTCGTCTTCAAGAATGACTCCTCAAAAAATTCCTTGGAACAGGGTCGAGGATGGCTGTCAAACTGAGTTGCCATCTTGATAGACGAGATATTCAGACTGGAGTCTGAATGAACCTCCAATTGACCCGAGAAGAGTAATTTCTTAATTTTTGAACTCTGTATGTTTTGGGCACTTGGGATATTTTGAGGTCAAGAAGGAGTATCTTCTGTGTAAACTCCTGTAATCGACCGCCTTGAGAACTGTTCAGATATACGGAAAGTCAGAGATCCGTAGTGTAGACGAACTAAAAATCCTGAGTTCGTAGCCTATTGAGCATAGAAAGCCACCGAGCGTGAAATCGTAGATTCGTAGCCGCTGAGCATGAAGTCGTAGGTTTGTAGCCTCTCGAGCATAAAAGCTACCGAGCACAAAGGCATCCGGGCGTAAAACCATAGACTGATAGCTTGCGAGCATAAAACCGTAGATCTGTTGTTGTCGAGCGTAGAAAGCTCCTTAGCGTAGAACTGTAGATTTGTAGCCTGTGAATAAAAGAAATCTTTCGAGCGTAAGGTCGTAGATCTGTTGCCTCCCAGCGTAAACTAAACGCCATCGAGCGTGAGATCATCGATTTGGTATCTGCTGAGCGTAAAGTCGTAGGTTTGTAGTCTCTCGAGCATAAAAGCAACCGAACACAAAGGCATCCGGGCATAAAACCATAGACTTGTAGCTTGCGAGCGTAAAACAGTAGATCTGTTGCTGTCGAGCGTAGAAAGCTCCTTAGCGTAGGAACCGCTGACCTGTTTTTGCACGAAAAACTCTTTGAATTTGCTGACTGTCCGCCTTTCGAGAGTAGTGGGCTGACGTAGTACCCAATCATAACCAAATATTAATTGTGAGATTTGGTTGGGGTTTCGAGGAGCCCGTCCGAGGATTCGAGGAGTCGACCCGAACTCTATATATATCCCAAGCTTCTGAGAGAAAAACTTTTCATCCGTCTTCTGCGAAAGAGAGCCTTCGATTGTTTGAGTTTTTTCCCTCGTTCTTTCTCCGAGCACTCCGAGTTTTCAGAAATGGCACCGAAACAAATCCTCTCCACTAAGGGAAAGAGCATAAGTTCTTCTTCTCGTTCTTCTGCCCCAGTGAGAGAGTCTTCGGTCGGGCAAGGTGAACTTTCTTCTGAGCGAAGTAACCCGCCGACGAGTAGCGCACCCGGCCTTAGAGGTAGAGCCTTTGGGATGACAAAGAATGACGAAAAATCCTTCGCACACGTTGAACGTGACCGTGCTAGGTCGTCTTCTGTGCTGATAGCCTCTTTGAGGAAGATGACGCACGGAGATATTTTTATCTTTTACACCCACATTTCTAATGTGCCAGCGTAAAAACTCTATATTTTTGCAGTTTTGAGCGTAAAAGCTCTGACTGTCGAAAACTTGGTGTATACCATAAAATTTTAGTTTTACGCTTGTGGATGGGACCTCCGGCGTAATAACTAGAATTTTGGCAGTCTGGCGTAAAGCACGGACTGTATACCGTCAATTACGCTTCTGGATGCGACTTCCGGCGTAAAATGACCAAATTTTGTATAGTCTTGGCGTAAAGCACAGACTGTCGTTTCTTGGTTTTTGCAAGATTTGTAATGACGTGTTTTTATTGTACTTTTGCAGTTGACTTGCATGAGTCTCCACTGGCCGAGGTGATGGGTTCCGCTGCCGGGATGCTGCACTCAAACTATGTGGAGGATCTGTCCCACGTAACATTTCCTATCTCCGGACCCCAGTATCCTGAAGGAAGGAGGATCTTGATATCGGCTCAGGGCGAGCGGACGTTGCTGAACATGATTAACGGAGAGCCCCTGACGTACATAGACGGGGACCAGTACATCAAGCCGACTTTTCTCTTTGGGGACCTGATTGACAAACAGTCCCAGACGAAGCCCAAGAGAGAACCCTGGGTTTTCCCCACTGAGAGTGTGGTCTTGTATCTGCCAACGAAGTCGAGAGATTATCCCATCTCGGCTTTCTCCCATGCGACACATTCCCGGAGGATGTCGTGGACGCTGACTCCCGATCTTCACGGCAAGCCGGGAAAGATCTTTCATCTGAAAGGAGCTGACCAGGGGTCGTTTGTCAGTCGCCCTTCCGGCATTGTGATGTTGTTCAGGGGACTGTGCCCGGATAGCATCCCGAGTGAGGACAGTTCAGTGATCCAGCCGGTCCAATTGCCGACTTTCTGCAATGACTTTATGGGGCGAGGGGGGATGTACCCTAAGGAGAATCCTCGGTGCAATAGGTGGATCACCCCAACAAACCTCCGATGGGCTTGCCTAGTTGACTGGGCCTTGAAGCATTTTTGGAGAGAGCTGGAGGTCATCGGACTGTATGCTGCTGTGAGTGCGACGAGTGTTGGGTTGCCTCCCAACCCTAACTTGTTTCTGGCACTGATGGAGCGATACATTTCGCTCACCGGGACCTTCGCCACTCCACTGGGGGAGTTGGGGTTGGTCCTCCATGAGATGGCAGTGATCTCGAGACTGCCGATGGGGGATACCCCATATGAAGAGTATGTTCCCACCAACCGGGAGTTGGAGGACTCGGACCCTCGGGTTGTGGAGGTGTATCAGGAGCTGATGTGCCACTACTTCGCGTGCACTATTTTTATGATGAGCCTTCTGATTTGGCTCACACCACTAAGTGGATGTCCTACCTCTTCTTCCACCGGGCCAGGGCTGCCAAGTCGGAGAAAGTCTCGGGGGGCAAGAATGAGCCCGTGAACTGTTTGGACGTGCTCAGTGCCCAGGTCGTCGAGGATCTTATGGAGGATGCTAAAGCTCCAGATCAGATTCTCAATGACGGGGTAGGAAAGTATCCTGAAGGCACTAAGGCCTATAGTTACTTGAGGCGCTGCCGTAGGCCTCTGTCTAAGGAAGCCAGGCTGGCTGGCTTTCTCTCCATATGGCTGCATCGAGTAGTGGTGCCCGGCATCGCATCCGTGGACCGTATTCACGGGAATATCCTGTGGCCTGCCGTGCGTCTGGTGTTCGGGGCAAGACTGGGCTTGCTCCCTGCCATGGTGTGCCATAAACAGGCTGGCCTGAGAGCCATGACTGATGGACTGCTCGTCGATGAAGCTCGACGTGATAGCTTTCCCCGGGTAGAGTTACCATACTTGTACTTGATGGGATGGTTAATTCTCCATAACCCCCGGGTGATGTCTCCCGGCCCTGGTAGTAGCTCGGAGGGTAGTTTCTTGCTGAACTACAAGGACTCTCCCTGGAACGTGAACACAGTCTTAGACTGTCGGCTGGTGTTGAGCCTCGGTCATTGCTGGAAGCTCCTCTGCATTGTCCCCTCTGTACATCACAATCAGTCGAGGATTAGGCTTGAGGATTTAGGTGGAGAGAAGACCAATCTTTCTCCGGAAGCTTTTAATTGGTTGGTCTGCATCAGACCCTCCCATTTGCTGTACAGAAGCGAAGATCATTGCTTCTTTGAGCCCTACTTGCCCAGTCGGTTCACCAGGCAGTTTGGATACGATCAGATTCACGTGGGCAATGTCGTCACCAGCTTCAGGTCCAGGGGCGGACTCATTGATGGAGCCAGAGGGTGGCGGTATTTTATCATGGGTTGCACGGGAGCAATCTTTATCGTGCCAGTCGTCACACTCTCCACAGAGCTGCGCATCCTCCTTTAGTATGCCCAGTTTTATGTGGCGATCAACACCTTCCATCGCGATTTTGACATGCGTAGAAGCTTTAGGGTGCCTTCTCCCAAGCCTGGGGGAAGAGTCGAAGTCCCCTCGGTTTCATCTGACGAGGGTGAGGAGTCCGTCACTCCGGATGAACCTTGGTGTCGGTGCCGAGGTATGAAGTGCCTCCGCCTGCGGGGGCTTTGGCAGTCTCTGGGAAGCGAAGGGCTCCTGCTTCGAAGCAGACTTCCCCTCGCAAGAGGAAGAAGAAGACGGTTGCTCGTTCTCTCTGGATTCCTGGTATTTAGGCTCCTAGAGAGGAACCTGTTGTCTCTCCTGTTGGGGATGCCTCTTTGATTGGAGGTTCCTCGCCTTTCGGAGAGGGACCCTCAGTTTCGGCTGGCAATACCGGAGAACCCCTGCTTGAGCCTACCGTTGCTGCCACTGCCTCCGGTAGTGGAACGAAATCGCCTGCGTGGCCCAGGCAAATGAGAGAATCTTTCCCTAGACCAGCGACGGATGAAACTCCTGCCGTTTCTGGGAGCATGCCTAGCGAGATTCAAGCTGACGAACCTCGACTGCGTCTTGGTGAAGGCTCGATAGAGCACCTGGCGATGTCGGTGGGCCCACCCCCTTCTCCAGGTATGACAGTTCGTATTGCGTCATTAAGGCATGATTTAGCTACATCGGCTGCAGATGCGATATATATACCGTTGGCTACGGGTAAATGTCATCTTTATGTCTCCTCTTAGAAAGATTACCATCATATTGATATCAACTTTCTTGTCCTCTTCTCAGGGGACGGCGTCCACGGGGAGTATAGCGTTGAAGCACCTTCTGGCTCTGCTCGGGCTCCTGGCGATGATACGGAGGCGCCCGACTTCAAGGAGAATATATCTTCGGGGGCCAGCTCGCCCGGAGTGGTTTCGTTACCTCAAGAGGAGGATGAACCCGTTATCGTGACCTCGTCTCTCGCGAGTATGCCGATGACTTCGACCGTCGTTGTCGCATCTCCTTCGGTCGCACCACCCGTCGAGGCGATGGCTGTGGCCACCTCGTCTGCAATCATTCCTGGAGGAGGACTTGCCAATATCGCGGCCACTCCTAGCGTCCAGTCGGATCTAGTTACGCTGACCGAGCAATATACCAGCCTCTTTTACACCAGTTTGAAAATGCTGATATCAATGGTGTTGGCAAAGAATCTAGATTTTGAGCGTCTGAAGAAGGCTTCTCAGTTCCCGATCGGGGCAGTCAGGGAGTTCGGCGATTCTGGGGTAGCTGACGCCCTGGAGGCAATGGTTAATGGTTTGGAGCAACCGTAGGATGTAGATATTCAGACGGTTGATGTATGAAGTCTGCATGGACCTGATAGGCTCTGTATTATCTTGCATAGTTGATCGCGTCTGCGATCATAGTGGGCCAGTAATAGCCCATTCTCCTGATACGATCCTGTAGCTTAGGACCGGGTTGATATGCTCCGCACACGCCGCTGTGAGCTTTCCGGATAATCTGCTGTGCTTCGTCGTCAGAGAGACATCTCAATAGCAGTCCGTCGTAGGTCCGGCGATATAAGCATTGTGAAGATGCATCGAAGTAGAAGCGTAATAATCGTCTTTTGACGGATACTGCTTCTTTGGGGTCATCCGGCAAGATTCCGTATGCGACGAAATCTATGAAGGGACTTCTCCAGTCTCTTCTAGGGGGATCTGTGTTCACAGCGTAGCTGCGTTCTATGTGAAAGTTGTTCTTTACACAGAATAAATCTATGTTAAGAAGGATTACCGAATCCTGCCTTCTTATAGGAGTGGCTAAATCTGCAGCTAGACTGGCTAGGGCATCAGCTTCCAGATTCTAAGATCGAGGTACATGCTCTAGGAATAACCCTTTGAATGTCATGGCTATCTCGACCGTTGCTTGGTGATAGGGGATGTGGTCTGGATTTCGGACTTTATATATTCCCCTGACTTGATTGACGATAAGTAGAGAATCACCGAAAGCTTCCAAGGACTCGACCTCCAGCTCTTTGGCGACTTGGAGCCCGATTAGCGAGCATTGTACTCTGCCACATTGTTGGAGCATGGCTCGCTAAGAGAATATGCTCGGTAGATGACGAGTTTATCAGGAGTGACCAGGATGATTCCTACCCCTGAAACCACGTTTCCCTTGGGACCAGTCCTGGAGGCGCCGTCGAAGAACAGTTGCCATGCGTCACTTTCCATTACGGAATTACATTCTGCAACTTCGTCAGGGATGTCCTCATATAATTTGGAGGCCTCCGGGATCGGATGAGCAGCTAGGAAGTCGGCCAGCGCTTGGCCTTTGATGGACTTCTGTGGGACGTATACCATGTCATATGGTATTAACAGCATCGCCCAAGTCGCGAGTCAGGAATTAAGAGCACTTGGCTTGCTCATCAGTACTCGAAGAGGGTTGATCCTGGAGATGATATGAATAGTCTGGCCAGTGATATAGTGTCGCGTCTTCTGGATAGCAAACATCAGAGCCAAGCATTCTTTCTCCACTGGGTTGTACCGGTGTTCGGCTCCGACCATCATCCTGCTGAGGTAGTATATAGCCTGTTCATGACCCATATCGTTCTTTTGTGCGAGAAGAGCTCCTAGCGAATGATCCATCGCTCGAACGTACAGCAAGAATGGTCTTCCCATGACAGGAGGCACGAGAACTGGCGGACTGGTGAGGTAGCGTTTGATATCTCCGAACGCTTGCTGACAGGTTTCGTCCCATACAAAGGATACACCTTTCTTCATGAGATGCAAAAAGGGCTGACATCTTCCCGAGAGGTTGGATATGAATCTCCGGATATAAGCCAGACGGCCTTAAAATCCTCGAAGTTCCCTCAGATTATGGGGCGATCGTATTTCTACAATGGCCTGGACTTTGTCAGGGTCCACTTGGATGCCTTTGGCGGTAATGACAAATCTCAGGAATTTGCCACTAGATACACCCAGAAAGGACTTCGTAGGGTTCATCTTGAGTTGATGTTGGCGCATTAACTCGAATACCGTCCTCAAGTCTTGAATGTGATCATCTTTGAGGCGGCTCTTGACGGCTATGTCGTCCACGTAATATTCTACTATTTTGCATAAATGCTCATGGAATATGTTACTCATAGCCCGTTGGTATGTAGCCCCGGCATTCTTCAATCCTAAGGGCATGACCGTATAGCAATATACCCCCAACGGGGTCCGGAAGGCAATGTGCTTCTCGTCTTCAGGATGCATCTTGATCTGATTATATCCTGAGAATCCGTCCATGAAAGACATGCATTTAAAACCGCAGGTGTTGTCGATCATGATGTCCGTGATGGGAAGAGGGAACTCATCCTTGGGGCAGGCTGCATTCAGATCTTGGTAATCGATGCAGATACGTATTTTCCCATTTTTCTTCATGACTGGGACAACGTTGGTGACCCAGTCGGGATGTTGTTCTTCCTGGATGAAACCGCAGGCTATCAACTTCTTGACTTCAGCTTCGATGGCGTCCATCATATCCGGGCAGAACCGGCGTTAGCGCTGCTTCACAGGCTTTGAATCGGTCAATATGTTGAGTTTGTGAGTAGCCACCTTTGGGTCAAGGCCCGGCATATCCTCATAATCCCATGCAAAGACGTCGATATACTCTTTTATCAGCTGGATAACTTCTTTCCTTTCAGCTGGGGAAAGATTGTTACTGATAAATATCGGCTTTGGCGAAAGTTCACCCCCAACATCAACCTGGATAACTTCGTCTTTGGTGGGAGGTTCCCTTTGCTCGAAGTAGAATTCCCACTGCGTATCCATTTGTTGGTCCCAAGAGTCATTCTCAAACGGCTCAGAATCCTGTTCATCCGCTTTAAAGGGATCTGCCACTACCATATTCACTGATAGTGTTTATTCGAGAGCATCAGGTAAGTCAGAGGGTGACGAGCCATCCTGAGAAGAGGAAAAGATATCCTCGTCCGACTTAGAGGAGGTGGCATATCCCAACCCGAAATGAGTTCGTTGATAGTAGGGGTCGCCGTGCAGCGGCGTTCGTCTGCCTCTTCCGTAGTTGAGGCCTGGTTTCCGCTCTAAGTCGTAGCCCATATTTTGCATGATCCTCAACGCTTGCGGGCTGTATCGGTGAACTTGCATTTTTTCAGCATCGTCATTGAAAGAATCTTCCTGGATAGCCGGTTGATTGTGCATGCGGCCGAAGACTATTGAACGCTGACTGCTGCAGGTCGGCGGGACAATAAAGATAGAATCCTCATGTGGTCCACCTGTCATGACGATATTAGACGTTGATGTATTTTCCCATAAGATCTCCCCGCGTTTGACCGTTAGGGGAACTGAAGTTTGTTTATGACTCTTGTCTTTGCGTTTCTGGATCAGATAATCCCACAGGTCAGGAGGAGTTACAGAAGAAGAAGACGACGGCTTATTCCTTCTGTTCCCATCAGTGGGCATGCGGAGATGGGGCACCATGGTTTTCCCTGTGCCACCTATGTACAACAGGTTGGCCATCTGGGTGGCAGATAATCCCCGGGGAGGGTGTCTTTCCGCAACCTGAGCTTGCTTTACGTCGTGGGACTTCGCCTGGCATAATTTGGAGATTTGCTCAGACTGGAGTAAAGCTGAAGGGGTCCACAGTCGGCCATCGGCTTCCCGCGTAATCCGGAGAGTAGGCAGATTGCTCCCTCGCTGTCGTAAAGGCCGAGAAGTTGAGTACTCTGCCGCTTGCTTTCCCTTGCGGAGATCACAGCGCTCATCTGGTTCCCCGTAGAGGTCAGATATTATCTTGCATACGGAGCGTGATTTGTACTTCTGATTTGGCGCTGAGGCATCATCAGAAGTTTTGTCTATACCGCACGTAGCGGAAGACTGGTTTCTACGCGTAGAGTGCAGTGGATACTTCTGGGTTAGCGCTGAGGCTTTGCCCAAAGTTTTGTCTGTACCGCGCGTAGCGGGAGACTGGTTTCTACGCGTAGAGCGTAGTGGATACTTCTGGGTTAGCGCTGAGGCTTTGCCCGAAGTTTCGTCTGTTCCGCGCGTAGCGGGAGACTAAATTTTACGTGCGGGGCATGGAGGGAGCAATGCTACAACCTCATTGGTCGGAGAGATCGGAGAGATCGGAGAGTCCACAGGAGTGGTAGAGGATGTCTTGGGCATCCAGACCTTGCGCAGCTTCCTGTTGTCTTGGACGGAGAGAGGGTGAGAGCTACCCCCGGTTCGAAGCATGTCTTCATAGGCAGACTGGTCGAATTGGACGACCAGTGTCTTCTTCACGGTTCCTACAGATACCGTATCGTGTTGAGCAATTACTTTCTCATCAGAAGAGAAAGACGTCCCCAGCAGAGTCACCATCTTGTTTGTGGTGAAAAATGAAAGAATGAAAATGTATTCAAGATGGGGTTTATACGAAACCCGCCTTCTTTGGTTTACAAACAAACTTGTATAATTTGATCCTATACGAGGATGTGGGAGTACAATTTATTTAATCTGGGTAAATATTGCTATAGGTGTCTGATCTACAGTCGATCACTTTAGCCCTTGGACCACACGATGATGAAGAAGTGTCGTAGAAGACAGGAAGTAGCTTCGAAGGTTGAAAAAGAGGGTAGATGCACGATGCCAAAGTCGCCGATCCCTACTCTCTGCCTGAGCTCCGGATTCTCTCTCTCTCTCTCTCTCTCTCTCTCTCTCTCTCTTGACCTCCGGTTCGACCTTTCTTGGAAGTTCGACCTTTGGTTTCTTCAACCTTGGATATGATATTGGTTTTCTTGACCAATTTTTGACCCTCCAATTTTTGTCGACCTTGTTTCTCATTGATAGAGGTCTCTATTTATAGAGTTTTAGTGACAGTGACCACTCCGTCGGTGTAGAAACCGAGGAGTGGAAAGTACAGCACCCTTTTACACAACGGTTAAAATAACCAATGCCTGCTTATAGATGATCCTTTGAATGAGCGTGTGACGCGGGTCCAACTGAGGGACAAAACGCGTATAATCGCTACGAAGATTATGGCGTAGAAGCTACGTAGGTAGGTATCCCTTGTGTAGAAGAGGTGGGCATAGAAGCCAATGTCTGTCACCATGGCGTAGAAGCCAAGTAGGCATAGAAGCCAAAATGGGCGTAGAAGCCGAGTGGTCATAGAGGCCGAGTGGGCGTAGAAGCCAAATGGTCATAGAGGCCGAGTGGGCGTAGAAGCCAAATGGTCGTAGAGGCCGAGTGGGCGTAGAAGCCAAGTGAGCACAGGAGCTGAATGGGCGTAGAAGCCGCTGCGTACCGTGCCAGAGTGCTGATGTGGACGCCTTAGCCGGAATTACGGCTTTTGAAGATATAATCAAATCTCTTGCATTAAATGTCGAGATTTGCCACCATCCTGTGCATTAAATGCGGAGGCATGTTTTTGAAGGTCTGCAGCCCTTCTGCGCATCATTCGCAGAGACGTGCCTCGAAAAACTGTCATCGCTCTGTGCATTGGTCGTAGAGACGTGCCTCGAGCCCCGTACGGAGTGCAGCTTTTGATGTGGCAGACGGTTTGTCTACTACAGAGCGTAAACAGCTCATGTCTGCCTGTGTAAAATAAGGCAGCGTATCCTTTGTGCACGTAAAATCAGTTTACGCAAAGGAGATGGTGGTAAATGACAGCCTGGGTCGCAGTGCCGTGCCATCATTATAGCCGTCGTCTGGGTAGCCGTGCAGTATCCCTGGGTAGTCGAGCAGTATCCCTTTGTCAGAAGTCCAGACGTCAGGTTCATTACAGGATCTGACTGGTTCATTACAGGATCTGAAGGTTCACTTCGGAGAATACGAAGCGTCTCTCGTACACTTCAATGCTGCGTTGAAAGAGGATGGGTTTTACGCCATGGAGGCGATGAAGCACCCTGTTTACGCTGAAGCGGTTTGGACGTACTGCCTTACGCGGATGGTCCTTTGAGCTTTATATTTCACGCTATGTTTAGCAAAAAAAGTTCTGTTTGCACGCTTGATGGCTCTGAAGGCCTCTGTTTACGCTGCTCTGCATCAATATGCTGCGTATAGCCATCCGGCGTATTTTTCATGCTTCTACAGTTATAATATGTTATTGTGAGATGTTGATAGATAGTATTATTGACCAAAATAGTGTTCTACGTCATTGATATGGCGTAGGATGGGCATTTCCACGTACTCGTGTCCAATTATACGAATGCTGGTCGTGACACACTACTGTAGTTGTTGTAGCTTAGTGTGCACACTGCTCAAGCTTCTACATGCTCAAGCTGCTACATTCCCAAGCTGCTGCTATTGCATGACTCAACTTACTAACTGAGCCTCCCGCCTGAATTCCTCCTAACACACTTTACAACACCCATAAATATAATGTGTGTGTGTGTGTGTGTGTGTGTGTGTGTGTATGTGTGTATGTGTGTCCAAGTGTGACCGAAAATAACTATATATGGTGTGTGTGTGAGAGAGAAAGAGTAGCTTGAGTTTGTTTAGTGTTATAGAGAGGGAGCTTGTGGGACAGGGTTTGATAATTGAATGTAGCTTATAAAGACACATATTAACCATTCTTAGATTAGTTCTATTATATGGTTGAACTATATACCTATATATCCATTTCACTTACCTTATATATATATATATATATATATATATATATATAGTCTTTTATACACTTTTATATTGCACATTAAACCTACCACACTCTGTTATATACAATATACATGATACACACCGATCACATGACACTCCATTACTTGTGAACACATCTAACAAAATACTTAGATAATACAACCTATACATATACATGCATCCACCCACTAGACTGATACTACACCTTAATTCTGCAATAGAACCCCCTACTACTATGACACAATCATTTCCGAAAATCACAAATATAGTGTGTGTGTGTGTGTGTGTGTGTGTGTGTGTGTGTGTGTGTGTGTGTGTGTGTGTGTGTGTGTGTGTCTGTATATATGGGTCCATGTGAGTGTCCTGGTTGTGTCCAGGCTAGGGTTAGGGTTTACCGAGGAAGAGGAGTAGGTGAGAGAGGGGTCGGTCGACGGAGGGGACAAGCCGCACCGGAGGGAGGAGGGAAGGAGCAGCGTCGTAAGGGGAGGGGCTTTGTCGGAGGGAGAAGGAGAGGAACCATGTCAGAGGGAGGAGAGAACAAGGAGCGCGGGGTCATCTGAGAGGAGTTGACGCGCCGGAGGGGAGGAGCCGCACGAGGGTCACCGGAGGGGAGGGGCCATGTGAGGGTCGGTCGCTAGAGGGAAGGAGGCTGGGGAGTGGGGAAATTTTTGATTTAGGAAATATTGGAAATGAGAGGATGTAAACGATCAGGCCATATGTAAAATGCTAGCGACGTCTTAAACTTACGTCGCTGAACATCGCAAATAAAAAAGAAACTAGCGACGTCCAAATTTTATTTGTCGCTATACATCAAAAAATCAAAAAAAGTAGCAACGTCTAACGACTCATAGCGATGCTTTATTCACGATACATAATTGCAGTCGCTAATCGTAGTAATTTATCGCAGACTATACTAGCTAGCTTTCTTTATCCTTGTTTGCACGGGATTAGCTTTCCTCTTTTCCATGGGTTGGATTACGCATACTTTCAAAAGATTAATCATCAACCTTCGACTAAAGACCCACTTATCAAGACAAGAGCTATAAATTTGGAGAGTTTGCTCTTGTGTCACTACCATATTTTTAGATGAGGGTATTTTGGTCATTTAGCTTATTTATTAATTAGTAATTAAATATTTATATTATGTGCTACTAATTAATTATATCGAGTTATGCTATTTAATTATTTGTTAGTGGGCTAGCCTATATTTATTTAGACTTGTCTTTAGTGGACCTGTTAGATTGTCATGACACATTGAGCCCAATATTAGACTAAGCCCAATAGGTCATTCCCTTAATTAAGTAAGGAGATTAGCTTAATTCTCATTAGTTAGAAGCTTTTTCAATATAGCCCTCCCTAATTATTTCTCATATTTAGCATGTAGGGGTCTATGTGGCATTTGTTTTTGCTTGGGGAAGAAGCGAGGGGGGAAGCCACCTTATAGAGAGAAAATTATCTCTCCTCTATACTCTCCATTCAAATTCTAGATCCCCAATTTAGTTTATCCCCAATTCACTTCATCCCTCCACCAAATTTAACCCAATTTACTCACATTCTCTGATATTTTATCATCTAAGAAGCATTGGAGATTGAATTGCAAGAAGCACTTGAAGAAGGAGGAATTGGCATGGAGATTGAGTCATAATTGTGTCAATTGAGTATTTTATTGGGAATCCATCTCCTAATAGATAAATTATGAATCAACCCCTTAATTTAGACTCTAATTTATGTATTTAACCATTAGGAATCATTCCTTGGCTTAGGGCTACCCGTAGGACCAAGAACTAGGTTCATATGACTTGTATTATTAATTCTATATGGTAATTTGTGTTCAATTAAGGAGAATTCCAAGATTGACACATCAAGTGTGTGTCATGAGACCAATTAAATATAATTAGACTTATATCGGGATTGTGGGACTAGATACGTGTCCACAATTGGACACGAGTAGAGCCTATCATAGTATCTTGTGATACTGTATGATACGAGATTCATTTTGGGTATTTTGTATAAATTCTCTTCAATTTCTATTGTAACTAGTTATATTAGTTATTATTAGATGTAATTGAGAGGTATATATGCTTAATATGGAGAATATGGAGTTTGGTATTTTATTTGGATGGGTGTCATAAGTATCATTATTTGTGCACACTAGATATTTGAGGAAATGACTATAGTAGTATGTGCACTCAAGTGTTATATGCATTGTATATAGATATTCATATATGTATTTATACTTATAGCTTATAAGTTATTGTTGTGGGTAGCGTTGTTTTTGTAGGATGGTGTTGATAATGGGATAATAGATGTTGTGTCTTCATCAAGGTGTTGCATGGTGTGTTTATCAGTGTCTGTATGTGTTGTACGTTTATAAATGGGGAGCTCGAGAGGTATTCCCAGGTAGCAATGCACCAATAAGAAGTGAAGAAGAACAATAAAAGTTGCAACAATAATAGAAAGTAAAATAGCTGCAATAAGCAAGAGTAGCAGCAGTAGTACTAGAAGCTTTAGCAACAACAATAATATACAGTAGTAGCAACAAGTGCACGAGTAGTGGCAGCAACAAGGATTGATGGTGTATCTTGTGATGGGGGTTGAGCGCTCGGGTGTTACCTGGAGTAGTGGCAAGTATTAACTTGAGCTTGCAGCACTACAAGCACTGCAGGAGGCAATATCAGTTGTTTTTAGTTGTTGTGATGTCTGTTGGGGGTGTCGGGCTCTATTACAAGAGCATCAATAGCAGCAACATTAAGGGCCAATCGTTGGGGTTGATGCAAGGATCTGGTATCAGGTTTACCATAGCATTGGCAGCAGGTAAGAGAAGAGAAGGTAAACAGTAACAACAGAGGATGACTTAGGTAAAGGGGGAAAGGAAATGTGATATGAGATGAGTGTGGAATTGGTTTTTGACTGTAAGTATTATCGTGATTTCGTATCAGTATTAAGAGTGGGGATATCTGCTAGTATAGGGGTTAGTAAGTGAACAAGTTCAAGTGTATCAGTGAGTACCACCTAGGATCAGTTACCTTAGTATATATGAAGATGGAAAAAGCAGGTGCAGTTGCAAGATTTAACCAAACCTGAGCATAAATAGGTGTTCATGTATACATTTCGCATATGTGTATCAATGTGTATATATATATATATATATATATATATATATATATATATAGAGATATATAGGTAGATATGTATCTTTATGATAGTATGTAAGAGTGTATTCATTTATGGGGATGTGAGTGTCAGTTATACAGATAGTTATGTGGAGTATTGGGCTTGAGTATAACTCATAGCAGCAGTAAAGTGAATACGAGGGGAATATTGCTATTGTTGTTGATGAGTTGATTGCAGGCCTTGTATATGGAATGTGTTTGTGCAATTTGGGGTTGGGCAAGCTCACAGCAGAGAAAAGGATGCACTATAGTGTACTTGACACTGTATTGCAGATATTTGGATAGGACTCGGGCAGTTAGGAGTCTTAAGGGTTGGGTGTTTTAGAGTTAGTGTTAGAATTTCTAATATGCAGCAACACCAGTTCATAACTGAGAACAGAGGTAAGTGTATCAGGTATTGACTATGATGAGTATCAGTGTATATGTGGAGTAGTGTTATCAATTGGGTTGTTAGTTTGTGTTCAGTTAAGATATAGTTAGTTCTCATATGAGTATACATAAGTGTAAGGTATTAGTTAAAACTAGATATTCTAAGTGTTAGTTAAGGTATGACTTACACACTAAGGTAATGACCTAGTATAGCTACTATAAACTAGAGTTAGCTAGTTAGTGACCTAGTTTGACTTATATTGGCTAGTTTGACCTAGTTGGGCTAAGTGTGACCTAGTGTGGACCTAGAAAATCATATTTAGTGCATTTAGCTCATTTCTCATTCATTACACCAAGTGACATAATATTTCCTATATAGGTGTGTGTGACACCAGCTTGAACACCGAGATATACCATTTGCTCAGGATCACGAGGGAGTACATTCTATGATAGTTTTCTTATTTGATAGCCTCTATGTTTCTTGTATTTAGTATTGAGATATTTGATTCTGGACATAATTGTTTCATGAATTGGTATACGTAGATCTTGGTCATGAGATATTATTGTCGTGGTTACTCAGTAATCGCCGTATTGTGCTCATGATTAGTCAGTGATTACCGTGATATCTTAGTGACTATATAGACCGCGATCATAGTGCATGATATTATAGACCGTACAGTGTGATATAAGTGTTATAACGTGTCGTTATTTGGATCCGTGTACTAGTCGGAGGTTGGAAAAGTATTAGTAGATATGTGATCATACCTTATAGACCATGATTTAGTGTAGCCCGCGATAGTTAGCAGATCATGCAACTCACGTGTGATCACGCTAGCTCACCTTTTATATATAGCCCGTGTTAGGCCCAAACCGATCACATTATCTTACTATTATTTCAAGGCACATTTATATATTACTTCCTTTATTCCAGTTTACTACATTATTGTTCCTCACATTATTGTTCTCAGTTGTTGCCATTATTTACCCTGATACACTTGCTCGTGATATTTGCTAGTTTAATTACTTCCATAATTTATTTTCATTGTTATTGTTGTTTTATAGTTCTTGTCAATTATTGGAACTGCTATTTGGGTTGTACTTCATTCCAATCCTGACTGAATATATTTTTTAGATGATTCATTATAGGACTGGTGTACTACATATTACGGGCCATAGGATAGTGAGCCGTTTAAGATAGCACCCGTTGAGCCTGTCGAGCTAGTACCAGTAGTTGATGAGGCATAGTTAGTTCAATCATGATATTGTATATGTCAGTTAGATACTTTGGCATTGTATTATTATTTTAGATCTTGTGTTAAGATTAGACTTGGACTTGTAATATGTTTGTGACTTTATATATTTTCTTCTATTCCATATCGTGCCATATCTTTCTCTAGTTTATTATTGTGATTGAGTATTTTTTACTATTATCATATTATCATATTGTCCTCCATTTGGGAGTTGAGATATCTTGACAGATACATTATATATATTATGTGAGATATTTAGATAGTATTATTGACCTAGATAGCATTCTACCAGCGATGTTGCGGCGTAGGCTGGATGTACCCACGTACTCGTATCCTTATACCAGGTGCGGGTCATGACACATTTTTGTGGTGGCCCATGCAGGTCGGGCTTCACAACTAGTACGATATCAAGGTAGTAGTACTCAGACTTGGAGTATTACTACAAGCCTGCTATAGGATAGAGGACTAGGGATATAGAATGAGAGGATACTCAATCACAACTAGAAACATTTCCAATATATTGAGTTTATTACCTTTATCATTCAGAATAATAACTTTTTTTGAAATATTATTGTCCTTCCTTGATGCTATCGTATATTGCACAATATTTATTCCTTTGTTTGAATCTATCTTCAAGATGCCTCCGAAGACCCGATTGCAGTGCTTTGGAGCAGTTTCAGCGAGATCTGTTACTTCGTCACCTTAGAGAGAGACAACAGTGACTGTTCTGCCTTCTTTCGTTCAGAGGATTACTTTACCAGTCTAGGTGGGCATTTCAGCAACAACTTTTTGGGGTACTACACCACCAGTTCCAAGGACTGTTCCATCAGTCACGGAGGATCTTCCACCTCCACCACCTATACCAATAGAAGGGACGCATATGTTTGCTATATTCCAGGAGATGATGGCGACGTAGTAAAGGCAGACGGACGTTCTACGTCAGGGCATTGAGAGTGCTCACCAGTTAGCACTAGCTACTGTAGAGAAGGTAGCACTTGTTCAGTCACAGACCGTACCGCTCTATCCCGTACCGTACCAGCCGAGGTCGGGTACCATCATTGACTTCAAGAGGATGGGACCCAAGGATTTCAGGGGCATCAAAGGAATATTGTACGCCGACAATTGGATCGAGGATGTAGAGAGGGACCTGAGGCTAGCAAAGATTTTGGAGGGCCTACATGTGGAGACAGCAGGCAGCTAGATGTTCGATATTGCTCGGACATTGTTTTGCACAGACCCGAGGATCGCGATGCCAGGATTGACTTGGGAAGTTTTTGAAGAGTATTTTAAGGAAAAGTTATTTTCAGATATGGCTCTGAGTGCTCTAGATAGCCAGTTCCTAGATCTCATCTAGGGGAACATGACGGAGGACGAGTACGAAATATAGTTCGGCAAACTAGGCAAATTTATAGATAGACAGAATCCTCTAGGGAAGGTCCGAAAGTTTTGGAAGGGTTTGGTCAGGGAGATTAAATCTTTCACTAGGGGACACCACACAGCGATATTCTAGGATATCCTGATGGATACACAGAGGGTAGAGGATGACTTGGAGCTCAAATCCAAGAGGATGAGAGACACATCAGGAGAAGCTAGCAGTAGTACGGGTCCAACCAAATAACCCCACTTCCAGCAGTAAACTACCCTCCAATAATAGAGACAGCAGTTTCATGTAATATTTCGAGCACCAACGCAACAGGCATACTAGGCCTCGAGACCACCACAGCAGTCCCCGCAGTGTACTTTCTGTAGGAAGATTGGGAATACGTGGGAGGTTTGTAGGAAGAGGCTTGGAGTGTGCCTCTACTATGGAGAGCCAGGCCACCAGTTGAAGGAGTGTCTAGTGGCTCCAGTTCGAGCAGGCCAGGGAACAGCACCGGCACATAGAGTACCTGCGAGGCTACCTACAGGACAGTAGAGGAGACCTCCTTTACAGACTCAGCAGCAGTATTTTGTCTAGCACCAACAACAGCAGAGAGTTGTACCACGAGGGCAAGATTTTTCTATGATAGTTGATGAGGAGGAGCCAGTTGCAGATATGATATCAGGTTTAGTTCTTCTTAATTCTATCCCAGCTTATGTTTTATTTGATTTTGGTGCTTACTATTCTTTTGTATTTGTATCTTTTACTCTTAAGCATCGATTAGAGTCTAAACCTTTGGCTAGGACTTGCAAGATCATGACTGGAGGAGGCATTATCCTGGTCAGTGATGTTTGCAAGGATCAAAGAGTTATATTTGGAGGCCGAGAGTTGAGTGTGTGTTTACTCGTAATGCTATTCTGAGCTACGGCATTGTATTCGGGATGGATTGGTTAAGTAGGCACCATGCTAGTATAGATTATCATGGAGACAGAGTTTTGTTTCGACCGCCAGGAGAGCCAGAGTTTGAGATTGTAGATGAACAGCAAAATAGAGTGAGGATACCAACTGTGGAGCCATGGTGGAAGAGAAGGAGTTGTCACATCCGTTGATAGCTGAGTTTATGGATGTTTTTTTGGAGGAGTTGCTGGGTTTGCCGCAAGACCAAGATGTTGAGTTCTCTATAAATTTGGTATCCAACGTAGAGCCGATATCCCAGCACGTCTATAAAGTTAACAATAGCGAACTGGTAGAATTGAAGAAGCAGGTGAATAAGTTGCAAGAAAAAGGCTTTATTCGATCCAGTTCATCACCATGGGGTGCTCCAGTATTGTTTATACCAAAGAATGATGTGTCGGTACACATGTGTATCGACTATATGGCTATGAATAACCTCATTATCAAGAACAAATACCCAATACCAAGAATTGATGATCTCTTCGATCAGGTGAGCGGAGCGAAGGTATATTCGAAGATAGGCTTGAGGTCGAGTTACCACCAGGTGAAAGTGAAGAAGAATGATATTGTAAAGACAGCTTTTCGGACTCGGTATGTCCAACTTGAGTTCATTGTGATACCGTTTGGGTTGACCAATGCCCCGACGGTATTTATGAATCTGATGAACAAGGTGTTCCACCAGTATCTTGATAAGTTTGTGGTGGTATTTATTGATGATATTTTGGTATATTCGAAGACCTCGGAGGAGCTTGAGGAGCATCTGAGAAAGTCCTGGAGACTCTCAGGGAGGAGAACCTTTATGGCAAGATTTCAAAGTATGAGTTCTTCCTTAACAAGATTTAATTCCTTGGTCATGTGATCATAGGTAACGGATTCTCAGTTGACCCGAATAAGATATCAGTAGTGGACTCATTGGCTACTCCGAGTTCAGTGGCTGAGATGAGAAGTTTTTTAGGACTATCAGGTTATTACCAGAGGTTTGTATAAGACTTATCCAGGATTGCAGAGCCGATGACTAGGCTGACCAGGAAGGATGTAGAGTTTTTCTGGATAGAGGAAAGTCAAGCCGCTTTCGAGGAGCTGAAGAGGAGGTTGAGGACAGCTCCAGTGTTGACATTGCCATCAGGATAAGTGGATTCACTATTTACAGTGATGCTTTAGGAAAGGGTTTGGATTTTGTCTTATAGTAGAATATGAAGGTGATTGCCTATGCTTCCAAGCAATTACGTCCTCATGAGAAAAATTATCCTACCTACAATTTGGAGTTGACAATGGTCATCTTTGCTATAAAGCTGTAGAAACACTATCTGTATGGAGAGTGTATACAGATCTTCACATACCACAAGAGCTTAAAGTACGTCTTTACACAGAAAGAGCCAAAAATGAGACAGCGGTGGTGGTTGGAGTTGATGAAGGACTTCGATATATCATTACAGTACCATCTAAGGAAGGCCAATGTAGTCATTGATGCCTTGAGCAGGTATCCAGTGGCTATGTGCTTTACTACAGACATATATTTATTGGCCGATCTTGAGATCTTGGGTATTGAGGTGCTAGTACCTAGTGTTGAGATACAGATATGGGGATTGCAGATACAGTCAGAGCTGATGGACTAGATTTAAGCTACGTAGTTTGACGATGAGTCTCTAAGGAGCATCAGAGCACAGATTCGGATGAGATTATACGAGGACTTCACTATTGCTGAGGATGAATCACTATAGCACGGTACCAGGCTGTGTGTGCTAAGTGGGATATTGTGCGAGAAGGTTCTTTAGGAGGTGCATCGATCGCAGTAATCTATACATCCAGGTGCCAAAAAGTTGTATAGAGATCCAAGGGGGCATGTATGGTGGTATGGTATAAAGCGGAAGGTGGCGTACTTCGTATCCAGATGTCTAGTGTGCCAACAGGTAAAACCAGAGAGGCAGAGACTATGTGGTTTACTTTAGCCTTTACCCATTCCAGAGTTAAAATAGGAGCATGTTAATATAGATTTTGTTTCGTAGCTTCCGCATTCTCTAGGAGGTAAAGACGCGATTTGGGTCATCGTAGACAGGTTGACCAAATCAGTCAACTTATTGTCATTCAAAGCGGGTACGTCTATGGAGAAGCTAGCGGAGATGTATATACGAAAGATTATCAGATTGTATAGAGTTCCTTTAAGCATCACCACGGATCGAGATAGTCACTTTAAATTCTACTTCTGGAGTAGTTTGTAGGCTATTTTGGGCATCCAGCTCAAGTTTAGTATATTATATCACCCCTAGACAGACGGGCATTCGGAGAGTACTATTGAGACTCTCAAGGATATTTTTTGCACTTGTGTTATGGATTTCAGAGGCTCTTAGGAGGATCATCTTCACCTGGTAGAGTTTGCTTACAACTACAGTTACCAGGCCAGTATCGATATGTCACCATTCGAGTCTTTATATGGATGGAGATATCGCACTTCTTTATCTTGGGATAATTTTGGTGAGAGAGCCTTGTTAAGACCGGAGATGATTGTGGATGCAATTGAGAAGGTGAATCTCATTAGAGATAGACTTTGGGTGGAGCAAGAAAGACAGCGGCATTGGGCCGATAGCCACCGGAAACCTTTAGGGTTTGAGGTATATATTTTGTTTATATTGCTTATGATTGCTTTATTTTAGGTTGAGTGTTAAGGTTGTATTTTCTTTTAGGTTTGCGATCTGGTGTTCTTGTAAAAATTTTTGACACGGGGCACTATCGTATTGGTGGAGGAGGGAATCTTAGTCCACAGTACATCGGACCCTTCGGTGTTCTTGCGAGGGTTGGTGCAGTGGCCTACAAACTAGACTTATCATCTACACTGGAGGGAGTGCATGATGTGTTCCATATGTCCCAGCTGAGACGATACATGGCAGATCCTAGTCACGTATTAGATTACTCAAAGATCGAGGTGGGTCCGAGTCTCAGCTACCCAAAACAACCAATGGATATTCTGGATCGCATGGATAAGTTGCTGCGGAACCCGACGATTCCCTTGGTACACGTCGCATGGAGGCATCACTTTTCGGAAGAGTCTACCTAGAGATGGAAGCAAAGATGCGCGAGCGATACCCTTATCTCTTTGAGCCGTGAGGTATTATTCATTCTTTCTTACTGTGATTGCTTGTTATAATATTAGTTCTTCCTTGAATTTCGAGAATAAAATTTTTCTAAGGAGGGTAGACTTATCACTACCATATTTCAAGATTAGGGCATTTTGATCATTTAGCGTATTTATTAATTAGTGATTAAATATTTATATTTTGTGCTACTAATTAATTATATCGTATTGTGCTATTTAAATTTTTTTTAATGGACTAGCCTATGTTTATTTAGACTTATCATTAGTGGACCCATTGGATTGTGTCACGCCCAGTCCTAAAATACGTAGGACTAGGAATACGTAAGCATGCCAGCCGTATGTATATGGCAAATCCAATATATGGATACTATAATACACACGTATGCTGTAATATGAATAATAATTCACCAGTGGTATAAATCATCACAAATCACAGGGTATAATCTAATCTCATCCACAGAAAATCAAATATAATGAATAATCAATATCTATAACCAGATCTCAATATGAAGTATCTAAAGATGACAGTCGGATGGAAACAAATCCACTGCCGAACTAGAATGAAGAATAAACAAGACAAATAATATAAATACAATCTCTAATAATCACGAGGCTCAAAGAGTAGGCCTCTCACAATATAAGTTGCCAGTCCGGATCTGCGCTCCTGTAATTACTTATGAACAATACACCTGGAAAGGGACCAGGTCCTCAGAGGGACATAACAAGATACATAAAAGCATGCCATAAAGTAAATACTGTAAAAACTCCAGGGTGACCTAACCATCTAAGTGAAATGCAACTTGAGGACAACCTTGAGAGTATGGGAAAGTGTAGGCTAGACATATGCTGACGTAATTTACCAATCGTGACAACTGGCTAGTATATGCCACATATGCCCCCATAGGAGGGTGCTCAGTAATAATGTCCATCTCTGAAGAGCATGTCATCTGTATAATATAATATCCATATCACCCCGTAGAGTGTGGCAGCAGTGTAGTATATATCGTCCATATCGCTCTGAAGAACGTGGCAGCAGTATAGTATATATCGTCCATATAACTCCGTCGAGTGTGGCAGCAGTATAGTATATATCGTCCATATCACTCCGTCGAGTGTGGCAGCAGTGTAAAGGAAGTGGGTGTCCCATACGCCTACTAGTTGTCCTCCCAGCCCAATGATCTAAGCATGTTGTATCCACAACACGCTTCAGCCACTACGTCGAGGCGTCGTAACTATGGCTCATAATCTATCGTTAGAATACTAGCCCAACCTTCAACCAAACAAGGACAAGGATGGGACCATCATACCACGATAGTCTATCCTCCGCCTACCAATAACTGCTAAGTCTTCTAACATGCATCACTATTAGCAGTTATACCCTATCCGTCGCACACCTACACGTACAGGTGGCTAACCATATACACAAGTCCATACCCTACATGAGACTCACAACACGTGTAAGAAATGTGTCAAGACCTGGGAGTCATACCAATAACTCCATAACTTTAGGTGGGTCTACTAGACACTAGGTCAGACACTGTCCTAACGTCAATGCCTCCGTTGACTGCACCCCAGTCTCTCTCGGACGTGCACAGTTATATAATATAAACATGCAAATAAGAATATAAAATTTAAACAGTACAAAAAGGTAAGGTATACTTGCCTGGCAAGAGAGCTGCAGAGTATAATATCCAGATGTCAAACACCAAGAGTCAGAAACTACGGCCTCAGAATGAACGTCTCTGGATGCTGAAATAAACATCACCAATGTTCCCAGAATAAGCAAAATAGCTAGAAAGCACTCCCCTTTCGTCCAATTTGGACACAGGGGCAAAACGGTAATTTTGGATCAAAGCAGGCTCCACATGTGGACCACTTTGCACCGAAAAGTATGCCAAGGGTAACAGTCTCTAAATGGGACAAATTATAGGTCAAACTAATTCTAAATGTCAATGCAAACTCAACGGTACTTCCAATTTTGGATTCCGGTGGAACGCACACAAATTCGTCAAAAAAGTCACCCGTGGGGCCCGCCAATTGGCGACTTGGTCAACTGTCTCATAATTGCGTGAAAATTGGGTCACAGGACCAGCGCGTTACCACGAGTCCAGTGGCGCAAGTTTCGTCGAAATCTGACGAGCGTGTACAAAATGCGTACAGCTTCCACAAAAGTTATGATACGGGATTTGTCCGCAGATACGGGCTAATTTCGGCGCGCACACGCGTACGAATCAGTTTTCGTGAACTCTTACGTATCCGGTTATGCTACGCGCACTGTTTGGTACACTTGGTACACGGTAGGATGGTCCCGTTTGGCGGAGCGCACTCCGTTTCATAACTTTTAGAAATCTGGAAAAGTGTGTTCAGGGAGTTTTCCAACGAATTTAATTCTGCCTATAGCAGTTAATAATCTAATATTATTTAACAGAAATTAAACTAAGTTAAGTGGTCTACGCATACCAAAATGAATCATCGAATTCGGATCTCTGTGGTGGAAGATACGAATCCGGGAACATGGGTGATCACCGCAGTTTTCTGCGATCCCAGAAATTGGTTTATTTCTGCCAACTTTGGCGCTGTTTTCGCCTATGGTTATGCATTTTTCGAGGTCTACTATCACACAGATATGGAAGAGGGTTAAGGGGTGAGTATACCGGTGAAGACGGGGTGGTATTTGGTTGAGCGAGGCGACGGAAAACAACTCTGGTACACAGGTACCTCTCTGCGAAAATCTGTAGTACGCGGGGTACGCGGGGTCGCGGTCGTCGGGATTGGTTTGGACTGCCTGGCGGGGTTCTCCGGCTGTGGTGGCGGCGCTCCTTAAGTCTAGATCGGAAGAGGAAGACTTTAGGGTGATCTAGGTTTAGGGTTTTGATGAAATAAGAATATATATATATATATATATATATATATATATATATATATATATATATATATATATATATAAAAGAGAGAAGGGGGGGTTGGTCGTACGGCTTAAGAGGGTACTGCTAATGTAACTAAAGGGTGTGGGCTTTTGCTATTAGCAAAGGGCGGGTAGGCTGGCTTTGCTGCTTGTTCCTAAAGTCAGCGGGTGACTTTTGGAGTTGCTGCTGGGGTGGCTTTTGCTTAAAGGGTAGGTAGTGGTTTTGCTTGCTAGTTGCTAAAGGGGTGTGGATTCTGCTTATTTGCAACTAAAAGAGGGGGGGCTGCTACAAAGCAGCGGGTTGTTAGCTAAGTTGCTGTGAGAAAAAACCAGCGGCTCACATGCACGGTTAGGTGAATAGGAATGGGTATTGGGTTGTTAGGTAGGATCCAATAGGAAAATAAATTCTTTTTTTTTTCTTTTCTTTTCTTACTCTTTTTTTCTTTTATATTTTTCTCTTAAATATATATGTGTGTGTATATATATATATATATATATATATATATATATATATATATACTCATAGAAAAATTCCAGAATTACACTAATACATACATTAAGCCAGCAACTACTCAAGGGGTCTCCTACATGAAATAAATTCTGAAAAATTTCTAATGGTCCCATAAATCCCCTATGTTCACCAACACCTAAAATAAAAATTAATAAAAATCTACTTCTCCTAATTAGCCACTAATTACTACCATTAAATTAATAATTAATAATTAAAAAGGGTATATACGATTTCTAGGAATAAGAGTTTTACATTCTATCCAACTTATAAAATTTTGTCCTCGAAATTAAAATTAAGCTACGGTAGAAAGTTAAGGATGGTATAAGATTTGCATTGTTTAAAATGAAAGGCCAGGTTTAAAGGGGTGGGCGATGTTGCGCGTTGCACATCCCAAAAAATTATGGGAAAATCCACATGAGCGAAAAATAGGTTTCTTCATGTGTCATGTCCAATGGTGTGGACACATAAATGCTCTTTTGCATAAAAATGCCCAACAATTAAAAAGTTGCATAAAGATCAGAACGGATGATGGACACGTATAGGATAAGGGTGTGGAATTTATAGGAAGGCAGTGGCTATGTAGTGCTCCAATTATTGAGGCACGGTAAGGTACGCTAAGTGATATAGTTATTACAAAATTAAATAAAAATATCGTGTTCTATCTCTAACTAGACTCAATCTAGCCTTAGTCTCACTATCTCTGCCAAGTGGGTCTAATTTTGGGTGAGGATTTTACAATCTACCCAACTTAAAATTTATCCATCTTTCACCTAAGGCTACACATCTAGGAAAAGTATTCCTCAAATTATTTAATCATGTTATGCAATCCTCAAAGTTTTAACACCAAACATATCGTCTATGATATGCCCTTAATCAATTATAAAAGAGAGTTACTACGTTATGTGATTAGCCTTATGGGGTATATCTAGTACTATCAGTGTGTCAACTTATACCAAGCACGAGGTTTCGTCTTTCCGAAATAAGGGAAGACGGAGAGCAATAATAAAGAATTCAAGGTAAAGGTGATAGAATACGAGTACGAGGTTCAAAGAGATTAAAGAATTCGAAAAGAGAGTACTTAGGACAGTTGTGGATTGAAATCCTATTTTTGGTAATTTTCTATTTACATGCTCATATCAGTACAGTTATGTAATCGATACGATATGTCTGACATGTCTAGGGGCAAGTATATTCGTCTACTACCATATATCACAATCCACGTAAAGTAGTCATACTAAAAGCGAACCAAGCGCACTAAGGTTAGCTAGACCTTAATACACCGATTCTGATTAGGCAATTGTATCATTGTGTGCACTCAATAATACATGTGTCATGAGCAAGCTCGATAAAAGAATAAGCTTGCAAAAACTAGGCTATAATAGCAGCATAAGTCAAGGTAGTACAGCAAATATAAATACGTTAGATTATGATGAAAGAAAGTACATAACAATTCAAGTTCACAAAAAGATAGGACTCTTACAATCTCTTTAGTTGTTATACTAACTCCTTGTCTAAGTCGATAGTCGACCAAATAGGGGTATGGCTTCTAAGTTCTACAGTCTGATTACACATTATCTTTTTATGCAAGTCTATAGTTGGTGTTATTCTGTTACACTTTATTAATGGGTCAAAAGGAATTATGTGTTACTAGGTTATGAGGCATACTACCCAACTTATAATAATAAACTAATACTATAATTATCTTAAGGATACTGTAGAAACTCCTATTAAGGTCTACGAGAAGGGGTCTTGGTACTTATTAGGGTATCCTCTTATATTACATAGGTCATGGTCGTCCTAAGCCTTAGTCTTAGTGCAAGTGTCAATAGTAAGAATGTAACAGTTACTGGCCTCAAGGGAAAGGGAATATAACTCGTATCGAGGTGGGGGTACATGTTACACAATTTAAAACTAAGGGATAAGCCCCAGGTCGTAATCTACTGAATCACTTAAAACTATCCAATTCTAACTACCAAGCACACAATTTCAAAATTTAACATTAACAACTATAACCCTAGCAACTATATGTCCCTAATCACAGAATAAAATTACCTGGCCTACCATCAAAAGTGTCAGATGGCACGAGTTGAAGATGAAGAAAAGAAGAACATAATTTAGTCATCGCGCAATTAGAGACGCTAAGGTCGCAGAGGAACAATATATGAAATTAAAATAGAGAGCTCTAGATAGCATTATGGTTTTCCAAGGGGGAGTGGTATGCTAGTTGCTATGTTCGAGGTATGATCAAGAAAAGTGTTGATTACATTCCTCTAGGTTTCCTAAGGTGCTGTCTACTAATATCAAGACAAGTATCTAAATGTATAGTTCTATAATACTATCTCACTATAAAAACTAGGTTTAGTCCTAATGTTAAATCTTGGATATCTATTGGTTCCTTAATGCTAGGGTAAAATAGTGTGGTTAATTTTATAACTAACCCTAGTAGTGTCTATACTATTCTCAAGTCATTCATAATTATATCAAGGGATAATGGTAAACCAATCTATAGATGAGGGATGCTAGGGTTCACTAGATATTCTAAACTCAGTGAGGTGTCAATGTCTAGCTGTATTCTCAGTAGGTGTGTTACCTTAATTATTATCCTATCAACAGGGATTCCTATATTCTAGCAGGGGCTATACTCAAGGAACTAATAGGGAAGCACATGAATCAAGCAGGATGTAATTATTCAAATAGAACGGATTAGAAGAAATATGAGTCATAGTCAATTGTGGATGAGATCCTATACTCTAATCCTAGGTGCAGGCTTGCTCGGTACAGTAACATAACCGAGACAATATGCTCTTGACCTGCATGGGCCACCACATAAACATGTCACGCCCCAGTCCTAAAATACGTAGGACTAGGAATACGTAAGCATGTCAGTCGTATGTATATGGCAACTCCAATATATGGATACCATAATACACACGTACGTTGTAATATAAATAACAATTCACCAGTGGTATAAATCATCATAAATCACAGGGTATAATCTAATCTCATCCACAGAAAATCAAATATAATGAATAATCAATATCTATAACCATATCGCAATATGAAGTATCTAAAGATGACAGTCGGATAGAAACAAATCTACTATCGAACTAGAATAAAGAATAAACAAGACAAATAATATAAATACAATCTCTAACAATCATGAGGCTCGAAGAGTAGGTCTCTCACAATATAAGTAGCCAGTCTGGATCTGCGCTCCTGCAATTACTCATGAACAATACACCTGGAAAGGGAACAGGTCCTCAGAGGGACATAACAAGATACATAAAAGTATGCCATAAAGTAAATACTGTAAAAACTCCAGGGTGACCTAACCATCTAAGTGAAATATAACTTGAGGACAACCTTGAGAGTATGGGAAAGTGTAGGCTAGACATATGCTGACGTAATTCACCAATCGTGACAACTGGCTAGTATATGCCACATATGCCCCCATAGGAGGGCGCTCAGTAATATCGTCCATCTCCAAAGAGCATGGCATCTGTATAATATAACGTCCAAATTACCCCGAAGAGTATGGCAACAGTGTAGTATATATCATCCATATCGCTCCGAAGAACGTGGCAACAGTATAGTATATATCGTCCATATCACTCCGTCGAGTGTGGCAGCAGTATAGTAAATATCGTCCATATTACTCCGTCGAGTGTGGCAGCAGTGTAAAGGAAGTGGGTGTCCCATACGCCTACTAGTTGTCCTCCCCGCCCAATGATCTAAGCATGTTGTATCCACAACACGCTTCAGCCACTACGCCGAGGCATCGCAACTCTGGCTCATAGTCTATCGTTAGAACACTAGCCCAACCTTCAACCAAACAAGGACAAGGATGGGACCATCGTACCACGATAGTCTATGCTCCGCCAACCAATAACTGCTAAGTCTTCTAACATGCATCACTATTAGCAGTTATACCCAATCCGTCGCACACCTACACGTACAGGTGGCCAACCATATACGTAAGTCCGTGCCCTACATGAGACTCACAACACATGTAAGAAATGTGTCAAGGCGTAGGAGTCATAATAATAACTCCACAACTTTAGGTGGGTCTACTAGACACTAGGTCAGACACTGTCCTAACGTCAACGCCTCCGTTGACTGTACCCAAGTCTCTCTCGGACGCGCACAGTTATATAATATAAATATGCAAATAAGAATACAGAATTTAAACAGTACAACAAAGAAAGGTATACTTGCCTGGCAAGAGAGCTGCAGAGTATAATATCCAAATGTCAAACACCAAGAGTTAGAAACTACGGCCTCAGAATGAACGTCTCCGGATGCTGAAATAAATATCACCAATATTCCCAGAATAAGCAAAATAGCTAAAAAGTACTCCCCTTTCGTCCAATTTGGACACAGGGGCAAAACGGTAATTTTGGGTCAAAGCGGGCTCCACATGTGGACCACTTTGCAACAAAAAGTGTGGCAAGGGTAACCCTCTTTAAATGGGACAAATTATAGGTCAAACTAATTCTAAATGTCAATGCGAACTCAACGGTTCTTCCAATTTTGGATTCCGGTAAGACGCACACAAATTTGCCCAAAAAGTCAACTGTAGGGCCCGTCAATTGACGACTTGGTCAACTATCCCAGAATTGCATAAAAATTAGGTCAAAGGACCAGCGCGTTACCATGAGTCCAGTGGCACAAGTTTCGTCGAAATCTGACGAGCGTGCACAAAATGCGCACAGCTTCCGCAAAAGTTACGACACGGGATTTATCAGCGCATACGGGCTAATTTCGGCACGCACACGCATCCGAATCAGTTTTTGCAAACTCTCACATCTCCGATTATGCTACCTGCACCATTTAGTACACTTGGTACACTGCAAGGCAGTCCCATTTGGCGGAGAACGCTCCGTTTCACAACTTTTGGAAATCCAGAAAAGTGTGTTCGCGGGATTTTCTAACGTATTTAATTCTGTCTACAGCAGTTAATAATATAGGGTTATTTAACAAAAATTAAACTAGGTCAAGTGGTCTATGCATACCAAAAAGAATCATCGAATTCGGATCTCTGGGGTGGGAGATACGAATCCGAGAACCTGGGTGATCACCGCAGTTTTCTGCGATCCCAGAAATTGGTCTATTTCTGCCAATTTTGATTCTGTTTTTGCCTATGGTTACACGTTGTTCGAGGTCTACTATCACACATATATGGAAGAGGGTTAAGGGATGAGCATACTGGTGAAGACGGGATGACGTTTGGTTGAGCGAGGCGACGGAAAACAACTCTGGAACACAGGTACCTCGCTGCGAAAATCTGTAGTACGCGGGGTGCATGGGGTCGCGGTCGGGGATTGGTTTGGACGGCCTGACGGGGTTCTCCGATTGTGGTGGCGGCGCTACTTAAGTCTAGATGGGAAGAGGAAGAGTTTAGGGTGATCTAGGTTTAGGGTTTTGATGAAATAAGAATATATATATATATATATATATATATATATATATATATATATAAGAGATAAGGGGGGTCGGTCGCATGGCTTAAGATGGTACTGCTAATGTAACTAAAGGGTGTGGGCTTTTGCTATTAGCAAAGGGCGGGTAGGCTGGCTTTGCTGCTTGTTGCTAAAGTCAGCGTGTGACTTTTGGAGTTGCTGCTGTGGTGGCTTTTGCTTAAAGGGTAGGTAGTGGTTTTGCTTGCTTGTTGCTAAAGGGGTGTGGATTTTGCTTATTTGCAATTAAAAGGGGGGGGGCTGCTACAAAGCAGCGGGTTGTTAGCTAAGTTATTGTGAGCAAAATCCAGCGGCTCATATTCATGGTTAGGTGAATAGGAATGGGTAGTGGGTTGTTAGGTAGGATCCAATAGGAAAATAATTTTTTTTTTTTCTTTTCTTTTCTTACTCTTTTTTTCTTTTATATTTTCTCTTAAATATATATGTGTATATATATACTCATAGAAAAATTCTAGAATTACACTAATACATACCATTAAGCCAGCAACTGCTCAAGGGGTCTCCTACATGAAATAAATTCGAAAAAATTCCTAATGGTCCCAAAAATCCCCTAAGTTCACCAACACCTAAAATAAAAATTAATAAAAATCTATTTCTCCTAATTAGCCACTAATTACTACCATTAAATTAATAATTAATAATTAAAAAGGGTATATACGATTTCTAGGAATAGGGGTTTTACATATTGTCATGATACATTGAGCCCAACATTAGACTAAGTCCATTAGACCATTTCCGTAAATAATTAAGGAGATTAGCTTAATTCTCAATAGTTAGAAGCTTTTCCAATATAGACCTCCCTAATTATTCCTCATATTTAGCAAGTAGGGTTCCATGTGGCATTTGTTGTTGCTTGGGAAAGAAGATAGGGGGGCAACTACCTTATAGAGAGAAAATTATCCCTCCTCTTTGCCCTCCATTCAAATTCTAGATCCCCAATTTAGTTCATCCCTAATTCACTTCATCCCTCCACCAAATTTAATCCAATTTACTCTTATTCCCTTCTATTTTATCATATAAGAAGCATTGGTACTTGGATTGCAAGGAGCACTTGAAGGAGGAGGAATTGACAAGGAGATTGTGTCTTAATTGTGTCCATTAAGCATTTTATTAGAAATCTATCTCCTAATAGGTAAATTCTGAATTCACCCCTTAAATAAAACTCTAATTCATGAATTTAACCATTAGAAATTATCCCTTGGCTTAGGGCTACCCATAGGACCAAGAACTAGGTTCATATGACTTGTATTATGAATTCTACATGGTAATTTATGTCCAATTAGAGGGAATTTTGAGATTGACACATCAAGTATGTGTCATGTGACCAATTAGATCTAATTAGACTTAGATCGAGATTGTGGGACTAGATACGTGTCTACAATTGGATACGAGTAGAGCGTATCATAGTATCTTTTGATACGGTGTGATACGGGATTTTTTTTTTTGGTGTTTTGTATAAAATTTCTTTAATTCCTATTGTAACTAGTTATATTAGTTATTATTAGATGTAATTGAGAGGTATATATGCTTAATATAGAGAATATAGAGTTTGGTGTTTTATTTGGATGCGTGTCTTAAGTATCATTATTTGTACAAACTAGATATTTAAAAAAGTGGCTATAGTAGTATGTGCACTCAAGTGTTATATGTGTTGTATATAGATATTCAATATGTATTTATACTTATTTCTTATAAGTTATTGTTGTGGGTAGTGTTGCTGTCGGAGGATGGTGCTGATAATGGGATAGTAGCTGTTGTGTCTTGGTCGAGGTTGTCACCCTCACTTTTTCAGATAGGGATAATTTAGTAATTTAGCATAGTTATTCTATTTTAGTGATTATATTTAATTAAAGTGCTATATATATTTATTTCTGTTTTGTATTAATTATTTATAGTTAGTGGGCTAGCCTATTATTTATACATGACACTAGTGAACCCAATAAGACTTCTCATAACAACTAGTAAGCCTAACATAGACTAGGACCATTAGACCCATTCCCTCTAATTAATTAGAAGGATTAGCTCAATTTGCATTAATTTAGAAGCCTTCCCAATATATTCCTTCATAAATTTCCCTCATAACCAACTAGTAGGGGGAAATTAGACAATGGCAATTGCTTGGGAGAGAAAAAACTTGGCCGACCACTATAGGAGCCTCTTCTCTCTCTCTCTCTCCTCTTCATTTGTGCATTCATTTCTAGATCCCAAATTCAATTTATCCCTCCATTAATTTTAACCTAATTTCTTCTATTCTCTCTCATTCTCATCACTCAAGGAGCATTGGAGTTTGGATTTGCAATGAGCACTTGGATGAAGAGCTTTGGCAAGAAGACCGTGTCTGGATCATGTTTGTACAAATAATTTATTAAAAATCCATCTCCCAATAGGTACAATTCTGAATTCACCTTCATTGTATATTCCAAATTATCCATTTGACCATTAAGAACCTTCCCATGGCATATGACTACCTATAGAAATAAGTTATAGACTATTTGGTGGTGTATTATAATTTCTATATGGTATTTTGTATCTATTTTGGTGGAATTATGGTATTGACATATCTAGTGAATGTCATGAGACTAATTTAGGCCAATTAGATTTAGATCGGGGATAGGTGTCATGACCCGCACCAGGTGTAAGGGTACAAGTCGGAAACAACGCCCAGCCTACGCCGCAGAATCGGTGGTAGAACGCGGTCTGGGTAATCTATCTAGCAATGTAATGAACCACCAACAATAACAATATACTCAATCACAGATCTAAGATAGAACAAGCATGAATATGATAAAGAATAGAATAGTCACATACAACTCATGAGTCAAAAATAATACATCAATGAGTCTGAAAGAAGTACTAACAAATAAGCTGGAGACAAATCCAGTACAAAAGAAATACTAAGAAGCTACTAAACTCGGGTCATCTGTCTCAGTTGGGATAAGTCCCTCCTGAACCAGTGTCTCAGACTCTAAACCCACAACATTCTGAGGTCCATAATGTGTAAAGTACCAGTCCTCAGTGTCATCTGGGAAAAATATATCCAGTCAGGAAAGGAGCTGAGTATATCTCTAATATCAGTTCTAATCAATGATAAAAACTATGTAACAGTAAATAGATATAAATATACAAGATGCAACAATAGATACAAGAGATGCACAATAAGAAAATACTGGAATAAATACAATAATGAATAATATGTCAATGAACAAGAATACTAATGACTAAGTGAATGAGCACTAGCTTTAACATGTGATCGGCTTGGGAACTTGTACAGGAATAATGGCCTGGTTAGTCATACGTGCGGTGTATGACCAATACTCACAGGAAAACAATACTTGCACCAGAAGGTATGATCACATATCTACACTAAATACTCTCCACCCCCGACTGGTATAATAGATCCAACCATGGTATGCTATGGCACGAGATTCTCTAGGAAGGTAGCAAATCTCCCCTAGAATCAGTGTCTGTACATGCACAAGATAATCAATGAAACAAGACTTGTACAAGATACACCATATATAAGGAATAACATCTCATAACGAGATCCGGATATACCAATCTGTGTAACCATCGTGTCAAGAAACATGGATATCTATATTAGATACAATGAACATAGAGGATATCATAAATGAGAAACTATCAGAGAATGTACTCGCCTGAAGTCCAAAGAATAGTCTCACTGATATCTGATACGGTGCCTCGAAGACCTAGATATGGAATACAACATCAATACAAGGTTCCGAAAAGAAAATAAGTTAAACTAGTCAATTTCTAGGTCAACAAGTCAATTCTAAGTCAAAAGTCAAACTAGGTCAACTCTAAGTCAACTATGGTCAAGTACCTATTTCTAGGATGCACAAGTCTAATACAAGAATATTGGTTTAAATACTAAAGTCTAGGTCACAAAATTATCTTAAAATACTAGGATACCGTATCTCCGGATACGTAAATCCATAGGTAAAATATCACATACAAATGCCAAAACAAATATTATTAAATAAAAACCTTAAAGGCAAACATCAAATAGGTACCTTGGTTTTGAACCAACTTGGTATCACAACATAAACCCATAATATTGATACCCAAACCCAATACCTTGGGTATCCCCAATTACCTTGGTACTTACCTTGGTATCTCAAGGTAATACCCCAAACTTGTTTATACTAACTACCCGTAATATATATACTATACTATAAATACTATAGCATACAAGGAATATATTTACATATATAATAAATACCATATACATATATATATATATATATATATATATATATATACATATATATATATATGAATATCTAAATATAGAAAAACTGCCAAACCTTCGCTAAAACTCTGCCTGCTATCGTTGAAGACTGCTGTTGATGCTGATAAACTGCTATTTTAGTGACAGTTTTCTGCAACTGTCACCAAAGCTTTCGCAAAAGCTCCTGATACGTTGCTGATACTACTGCTGTTTCAGCGACAGTTTTCTGTAACTGTCGCCAACTGTTGTCGCTGTTTCTCCTGCTGCTGCTGCTGCTGCGACACTTGCTACTGCGATACTTGCTGTTGTCACTAAAGCGGCTGCTTCTGCTATTTCTGCCTATTGTTGCTGCCTTTCAGCGACGCTCTTGCCCACTGTCACTAATACGTATATATATATATATATATATATAATAACATATATATATAACCCACAATATATATATATATATATACCATATGTATGATTACTACTAATAACTATACATACACCCTCACATAGGATTATGTACATAATACACATAGTAACATACATATACATAGTGATACATATATATAACTATACGTATATATATGTATGTACATATAATTATTCCCCATATATAACACACATTATATAAATATAATCATAACACATGTAATTATACTTAACATATACATATCTATATATATACACTACAATATATATATATACATGTAGAAGAATAGTTACATACAATATATATACCTATAGTATATACATAGATACATAGATCTAAGATACAAAATTACATAAATATATATACACCACCTTATATATATATCTATATATATATATATAATTACATTCTCCTTGAAATAAGAACACAAGAATAGATCTGCATATAATTTGCACAAACACATGGACAGTATCACACCGTATCCCACTAGATCTAGGATACGCATGTGACACGAGTCCACCACACATCCAAACGTACCCCGAAGGACACAAACAAGTCACATATATTATTTATGAATAATACGAAGATTCAAATACAAATCTACGTGTCCGTATCAAAATATGACATGTACAAAGTCCCGTGTCAGAGGAAAAAACCCCCAAATTAATACGTATCACCAAATTGATGGGATACGACCTACACGTATCCAATTATGGATACGACACTAGCCCCAAACATACAAGCACATGCCAAATTGATCTATAGGACCAATTGACACACATAATAAATGTCAATCTCGGAATTTCCCCAAAATTGACACAAAAAGTACCATAACTTTCTCAATAGGCCTCCTATGAACACAAAACTAAATCCTATGTGTAGCCTATGCATATGGGTTAATTTTTTATGGTTAAATCTCAGAATTTGAACCTAATTTATGGGAAAAACTGAATTGTACCTATTGGGAGATGGATTCCCAATACAACCTCCAAATATGATAAAATTGGCCTCCAACTTGTAGATCCTTACTCCTCTTTGTAGATTATTGCTTCCTTCTTCTAGATCCTTGATCCACTAGTCTCCAATGGTGATTTGGGAAGGAATTGGGATAAAATTTTGGTAGAGAAATGAAGTGGGAATGAAGAAATTTGGTTGAGAAAATTTTTAGATCTAATTTCCAAATGAAAAAAGGAGAGAGAAATAAATTTCCCCCTCTATATAGGCCGGGCCCCCTTTCCCCTTCCTCAAGCTACTATGAAATATCCAATATACCCCTTGGGGCTTCTCATGAAAAAATAATTAAGGAGGGAAGCTTCTAGTCTAATGGTTTAATTAATTTAATCCATCTCCTTAACAATGGACTTTCTAAATGGGCTAAATTCTATCAATTAATACATGTTGGTCCATTAGTCTAAACTAAACTAGTTAGGTTCGCTAACTCAAGTCCAAAATAAATAACTAACATCTAACAACAATTAAATAATACAATAAATAATTATTTACCATGCACAATATTTAATTAAATATGAAATTACTAAAATACCCTTTCCTAGAAAATATGGTAGTTACAATAGGAGACTAGATACGTGTCGAAAATTGGGTACGAGTAGGCGATGTCATGATATTTTGTGGCACAAGTTGTTTTGAGGGTTTTCTCTTCGACACGGGAGTCAAAATGTCATATTTTGCTATGAGCACATAGATGGGTAGTTAGCACTTTGTATTGCTTCTAATTATGGTTTTAGACTTGTTCACATCTTTATGGAGAGTGGGGTAAAGTTTGGACGAGTATCAAGGGTGTATCACAAGCTCATTATAGATCAAGTGTGATACAAGTGTGGTGCACTCCTTGTGCTTGTTGTTTTATCTTTAATGAATGTATATTGTCCATATATTATTGATACTAAAGTGTAGTATATTTATATAGATATATCATTGCCTTGATTCATGTATTGAGTATGGGGTTGTGTGTGTGTATAATTAGTATATATACATTAGTGTCTAGTTATATATATGTATTAGTCACAAACTTGGTTAAGTGTTCAGTCATTAGGGACTGTCACTTGTATTTGTGTATGAATGTTCTTGTATCAGTATTTACACTTGTTAGTGGGGAGAACACTGTCGTGGGTGAGGTATTGTGGTTGATTTCACAGCAGCAGTAGGTACATCAGTGAGCCATACGGGAGAGCAACACAGCAGTTGTTTGGGGTGTGCAGTCGAGTTTGGCCAGCTATAGCAACAGTGAGAGATCAGTGAGGTAATTGATACTGGATGTATCAGTGAGTCTAGGATGATTGCAGAGGTTGGACTAATACTTGGAAGTGAATTAAAATGAAGGGTATTGGTTGGGCAACTCTTTGTGACAGACATGAGATATTGTAGGCCAAGTAAGAGCTACAACAGTAGTACCTAGAACAGAGTGTTCCAGTATGATTGGATGAGTGGGTGGGTTATTATCAGTTCTGAGTGTATCAGATATTGTGGACTTATGGATGTATTTGTGACTCTTCTACTTCTTTTCTATATTTCATATCATGTTATTTTTTCTACTAGTTTGATATTGTGATTGAGTATTGGTTCTATTATCATATACCATATTGTTCCTCCATTTGGAGTTGAGATAGCATGACAGGTACCTTATATATTTGGTATGAGATATTAGATAGTATTGTTGACCCAAATAGCGTTCTACCATCGATGCTACGGTGAAGGCTGGGCATTGTTCACGTACTTGTACCCCTATTTTGGGTGCTGGTCGTGACATATTTTTAGTGGAAACCCATGTAGGTCTAGAGATCGCAAGTAGTATAATTTCATAGTGGTGCTCATACTTAGAGTACTGCTACGAGCCTGCTTTAGGATATATGATATAGGATGAGAGTATACTCAATCACAACTAGAAAATATATCCAAAATATATGTTTGCTATCCTTATCAAATTGAATGCTTGCTATACTTGAATGATCATGTCATTCTTTGATGATATCGTATCGTACTCAAATATTGATTCCTTTGTTTCAATCTATCTTCAGGATGCCGCCAAATATAGTATCCTACTCCGTGTAGGCACTATATACAAGTAATATCGCTTTGCTTGCTCGAGCGAAAGACTTCTCAAAGAGTTTCCAATCGAAATACAAGATGATTGATCTAAGTGAGTAGGCAGAACTTCATTCTCTGGTTCTTGCAAGCCTTAATAATGAATCTAAGCTTTTGAAATGCTTGTTTGCTAAGTAGTTAATATTCGCATTAAAAATGGTAGAACGAGAACCTGCATGCTTAACTAGAGAACTTGTACACTTGTCTAAAAAGAGATAGAACCTTGCCATGCTAAGTCAATATAGAAAAGAAATGCTGCATGCTTAGTTACATTGAAACAGCTATCAAATGAACCCTTGCCATGCTAAAAAATAAGTAAAGAAATTGCCTTAACAAGCCCTTTGTCATAAGCTAAGTAAGAGTAGAATTGCATGCTTTAGTAAAAAGATATAGAAGAACTACTATCATGCTTGCTTATATAAAGATTTCTCGTATATTCCCTATTATACTGAAAGAGATAGAAATTGCATGCTAGTTGTTATAAAAATTATTATTGGGCTTGCTAATATATGTTTTGCTTACCTGTTTTCTTATATCGAACTGCTAAAAGTGATTGATTCGTATAAGCAGAGACTAATAGTGCGTCCTGAGGTATAGTCCTTGTGATCTAGTGGGGTGTGCTATTAATTGTGTGAAAGAAGATTGAACCTATCGCTCATTTTGAAAAAAAGATATATTTTGGTTGATCATTGCTTGCTTGCTTTATAGATGTTTCATGTCATGCATTGGTTTCAGACAACTTGTGCACAAGATTTTGTCTCTCGAACGGTTCCTAGGGCACTGGGAATCGCTCGGTCCGGAAGAGATTTTATTTTACCCTGAGGATATGGTAATACAGGATCTAGTGGGGTGATGTGTCTATTAGTGTTGTACAGAACCCACGATGTCACAGCTGCTAGTATTTGTGTGTATTGGTGAAGAGATGAACCTTGAGTCACAACTGCCGACATATGTGTGTGCCAGTGCAGAGCTGAACCTTGAGTCACCACTGTTAATCATGGGGGTACCCATGGACCATAATGTAGTTAGGGCGCATGCTAGGTTAGCCTTCGTGTATACCTAACTGTTTGATGCAGAGACAAACAAGGAATAGAACATATATATTTATGCAAATTGTTGCTAACTTGTATGTTGGCTGTAGGGATAACCGTTCGGCGAAGGATAAGAATCACTGAATAAGTAATTGCATTAATTTTTGATTATGCTTGAAACTCGTATTGCCCCTTGCAGAAGCATAAAAAATACGCTGGATAGCTATACATAGCATGTTCATACAGGGCAGCGTAAAAAGATGACCTCAGAGCCATCAACTTGCAACAAAGCTTCTCCGCTGAGCACAGCGTAAAATATAAGCTCAACGACCATCCGTGTGGTACAATGTGACTAGGCTGCTTCAGCGTAAAAGAGGTGCTACATCGCCTATATGGCGTAAAACTCATCCACTTTTAATGCAGCATTGAAGTGTACGAGGAATGCTTCATATTCTTCGAAATAAACCTGTGAGATCACGCAATGAACCTGACGTCTGGACTCCTGACAAAGAGTACTGCACGATAACCCAAGCGATGGGTATCATGATGGCGCGGCACTGCAACCCAGGCTGTCATTTACTGCCATTCCTTTGCGTAAAGCACTTTTTCACATACGAAGGAATACGCCGCCTTGTTTTACACAGGCAGATGTGAGCTGTTTACGCTCCGCGGAAGACAAACAGCCTGCCACGTCAAAAGCTGCACTTCGTACAGGGCTCGAGGCACGTCTCTGCATTTAATGAGCAGAGCGGTGACAGTTTCTCGAGGCACGTCCCTATATTTGAAGCACCGAATACTGACATATGCCTGAGGCATGTCTCTGTACTTGAGGCACAGAAGGGTGGCAGACCTTCAAACCATGCCTCCTCATTTAATGAGCAGGATAATGGCGTATCTCTGCATTTAATGCAGGAGATTTGATTAAATGTCACCGAACCGTCGTTTAGTGGCATCCCCTTTGCATAAACTACTCTTACTCATATAAGGGAATACGCTGTCCAGTTTTATACAAGCATACGTGAGCTTCTTACGCTCCGCAGAAGGCAAACAGACCGCCACATCAGCAGTCACTCTTCGTGCAGGATTCGAGGCGCGTATCTGTATTTAATAAGCAGAATGATGGCAAATCTTAAAGACAGGCCTCTGCATTTAATGCACAAGATGGGGGCAGATCTCTGCATTTAATGCAAGAGATTTGATTATATCTCCAAGAGCCATAATTCCGGCTAAAACGTCCACATCGTCTCGGCTTCTACGCCTGCTCGGCTTCTATGCCCACTCGACTTCTACGCCTGCTCGGCTTCTATGCCCACTCGACTTCTATGCCTGCTCGGCTTCTATGCCCACTCGACTTCCATGCCCACTCGGCTTCTACGCCTGCTCGGCTTCTATGCCCATTCGGCTTTTATGCCCACTCGGCTTCTATGCCTCCTCGGCCTCTATGACCACTCGGCTTCTACGCCTGCTCGGCTTCTATGCCTACTTGGCTTCTATGCCTACTCGGCTTCTATGCCTACTTGGCTTCTATGCCATGGTGACAGTCATTTGGCTTCTACGCCAACCTCTTCTACACAAGGGATAACTACCTACGTGGCTTCTACGCCGTGATCTTCGTAGCAGATATACGCATGATGTCCCTTAGTTGGACGCACGTCACATGCTCACTCAAAAGGTTATTTATACACAGGCATTGGTTATTTTAAACCTTCGTGTAAAAGGGTGCTGTACTTTCCACTACTCGGTTTCTACGTCGACTGTGTGCTCACTGTTACTAAAACTCTATAAATAGAGACCTCTATCAATGAGGAACAAGGTCGACAAATTAGAGGGTCGAAGAAGTTAGGTCTAAAAACTGATCAAGAGATCCAGTACCAGATCCAACGGTCGAGAGAGAGAGAGAGAGAGAGGAGAATCCAGAGCTCAGGCAAAGAGAAGGGATCGACGACTTTGGCATCGGGCATCCACCCTCTTTAGCAACCTTCGAAGCTGCTACCTGTCTTCCACGGCACTTCTTCAACATCGTGTGGTCCAAGGGCTAAAGTGATCGACTGCAGATCAGACACGTACCTAGAGGAGGGTCAGGCTCAAGACGTCATCCCTCTAGAACTCTGAGTCGAAGGAGATTCAACATGCTCCTCAGGAACACCGAAGCTGGGGTGTTCCAAAATACTCATTCGAGGTCGCAATAGCCATCTTCGTACTCTTCTGATTCCGATGTCGGGGGTCGGCAGTCTCCCGCATCAGACGCCAAAAGTATAGAGTCAACTTCTACAGAGACCTATGCTAATCTTTCAATGACACCCAGGGAGAGGGGAGTTTATGCCATTGGAGATGAACACGAGGAAGCTTCCCCATCCGGGAATACTGAGCAGCGCATCACTATACTAGAGATGTCTCTGAAGGAAATACAATCCATGATGGAGAACATGCACCAGATGATACTAACTCAACACGCAGCTGCCATGGCGCCAGCATCGGCTCCTCTAACTCAGACACGCGTGGGGGTGGACTTACCACCATCTAACACGGTCCAAGAGCCTGCTCTAGATCAGGAGTCAGCAGTTCCTCTGCTTCCTCACTCGGAGAACGTATTATCTCCCACCGGGGTCGCGATGCAATCAACTCCTCATCACTCCATGGTCCCGCCACCGGCTGAAGATCCGATGCAGGCAGTACGGGAGTTGAAAGCCCAATTTGATGCCCTGAAGCACAAAGATCAGCTCAAGAAATTGGGAATCAACCAACCTTACCCAGCCATCTGGGAAGAGGTCCCTTTCCCTCCTAGATACAAACCACAGACTATGGCTTTGTTCGAGGCAAAAAAATCACCAAGTCAATACATGAACTACTTCAGCATGATGACAGTGTTATTACAAGGGAACGAATCCCTCCTCACTCGGGTGTTCAAAGGCTGTCTCTCGGGGGTAGCTTACCAGTGGTACCGAAGTCTGGCGGACAACTGCATTACTTCCTTTGAAGACTTCAAGGTATTATTTTTCATACGATTCTACGAGGGAGAAATGGACATGTCTATGTCCTCTCTCATCGAAGTCAGGCAGAAGGAAAAGGTGAATGTTCGCACTTTCATCGAACGTTTTCGTCAAGCCACTTTGCAAATGCCTCCAGGAGTCCTAGACTCGGCGTTGGTCGACATCTGCAGGAAGAACCTTCTCCCCTTGATCTCGGTGTTCACAGGACCATATCAGTTCCGTGATTGGCCCTCGTTCATCATCTCAGCGGTAGCCGCAGAGGACAATAGTCAGAAGGCACACGATAATGGCATCATGATCTCGGCCTCTGATAAAAGCAAGAGGTCATCCTCCAACATCGACCATCCTCGGGGTTCCAAGGGTAAAGAAGCTCTGGCAATCAACACGTCCAGGCAAAAGACGGTGGCTACCACGCAGACGAAGCCCGGGACTTCCAGGCCCATCGAGGTGTACTCTTTCGATGACGATGATATTCCAAGCATATTCGAATGTCTCGTCAAAAGCGGCAAGATTACCCTTCCCGAAGTAAGACGGCCCAATAAGGCCGGCAGTACCAACAACCCCAAGTACTGCATCTTCCATAGGTACATACACCACCCCACCAAGGCGTGTTATATACTAAAAAGGAAGATCCAGGAGCTGATCGATGCCAAGGCCATTACTCTGCGCAATAGCGAGAAGACGGTCACTGCCAACATGATCTCCCTATAATTTGGCAATCTGCCTCCCCAAGAAATCCCGGACGGTGTTATGCCTATTTCTCGGACGACGATAAGCATGGTTAATCTCCCTCCAGCTAGAGGTCAAATTCATGACATGCTACCACTAACTACCCAGCGAGGCGAGACTATGTGGGTTCATCCAGATCTGGTGCCAGAAATCGAGAAAGAGACTCAAGCTGCTAAAGCTAAGTCTAAAAAGAACTCAAAGCACAAACCATGTCACATGATTACGGTACACTCGACATCAGAAGACGAGATCTTGGCTACTGGAACCCGCTCAGGGAAATCCTACCTCCAGGACTATGGAGCCAGCCAGGAAGATGTATCGGCAGATGCTTCAGCGACCAAACCTTCAGAACCGAAATCCGTCGTACCAGAGGCCGGTCCTTCAAGACCAACTTCGACGGACAAAGGGAAGCAAAAAGAAGTGCGCTTTGATAAACCTGTGAAAAACCTTCAAAACAAAGGTTTAGAGAAGCCATACAACTTCAACATCCTGGCCCAACTGGCTAATACACCAGCCAGGCTATCCATCTTCGAGCTACTCAGGCTCTCTCAGGACACTCGTCAAGCCTTGAGTGAAGCATTGATGCAGACGGATGCATACTTGACCCAGCTCAAGTCCCCTGACAAAGAACCTGTGGCGTTTCCTCAATGCTACAGTGTGATGGAGGTGATCCCAAACATCACTTTCACTCAAGACGATATGATGTTGAAACATAACAGGCATGACAGACCCCTCTATTATACCGGGTACATCAGTTCCATGGAGGTCGACCGGATACACATAGATCCGGGATGGTCGATCAGCATCATTCCTCATAGTCTGCTCAGACCGCTGAGGATTCCTACGAGCGAATTGGCTTACACCACCACTACGATCGTGGGGTTCAACGCCGGAAGAAGTAAGCCGTTGGGAAAGATTCGCCTGAGGATCCAGATTGGCAATCTCAGATCTGTGGCTACATGTTATGTCATTGATTCAGAGGTATCCTACAATATTTTGCTGGGTAGACCTTGGATCCACGACCACAGCATCGTTCCTTCAACTCTACACCAATGCTTCAAATATGTAGACGCTCGAGGAACAGTGCAAACGGAGATTGCTGACCTGAACCCATTCAAAGGAGTAGAATCCTACTACTCTGATGACGTGTTGTACTCTAAAGACTGTACGGAAGAAGTGTCAGCCGAAGCAGAGAAGGAATCCCACCGGGAGCCAGAGCAACCCTCTGCCAAGCAACCTCTGTCAATCAAGGTAAAAGGACGGACTACTCATCCAAAAGCCATAGAGCCTATGACGATCCACCTGAACGAGACCAGATCAGGAAAAAGGGGTGATCCTCTAGTGATCACTTTGAACCAGAAGCCTCTATCCTTGGTCATCAACCTCCGGCGCAGCAAACAGCCGAGTGATGTAAATGCAACCGGGAACGGAGTTTCAGATGATAATAAACATCCTCTTTTCCAGTATATTGATGCCCAAATTCTGAATCAGGAATCCTCCCCCTACGATGATATAGAACCTATAGCGCAAAAATTCTTGGAAACTATAGATTCCTATCATCCGTATATATGGGAAGTGGCATCATCATCCAATGTCACAACGACATACGGACCGCATGAGGATTCTATCTTCATTGTCCTGCCTACTTGCAGCAGTCAGCATTCGATAGTCTTCGGCCGCATGCGCAATGAACCGACGGTGCAAGAGGATTCTTCCGACGACGATGCTAGTAAAATACAGGTTCACAGATACAACCCGCAAGCTCTGAAGATCATGCCAAATATGGGTTATAACTTGAAGCTGGAATCGAGTCTCAACTACGGGAAAGGCAGACGAATGCCGCTGCACGGCAATCCCTACTATCAACAAACTCGTTTCGGGTTAGGGTATACCACCTCCCTCGTAGCTCCTGAGTCAAGCGAGGATATCTTTACCTCCTCTCAAAATGGCTCAGCGCCCTCCGACTCATCTCATGCTCTCGAGCGAACATTATCAGCAAATATGGTAGAGACGGATTCCTTCGAATCAGACGAACAAGAAACCGAACCATTTGAGAATGACGCTTGGGCTCAGCAAATGGATACACAATGGGAGTTCCGCTTCGAGTAGAGAGAACCTCCCACTGAAGACAAAGTTATCCAGATTAACGTTGGGGATGAACTTTCGCCAAAGCCGATATTTATCAGTAACAATCTTTCTGAAGCAGAAAGGAAAGAAGTTATCCAGCGGATAAAAGAATATATCGACGTCTTTGCATGGAATTATGAGGACATGCCAGGCCTCGATCCAAGGGTAGCTACTCATAGGCTCAACAAATTGCCTGATTTGAAGCCTGTGAAGCAACACCAACGCTGGTTCCGCCCGGATATGATGGACGCCATTGAAGCTGAACTCAAGAAGTTAATAGCCTGCGGCTTCATCCGAGAAGAACAACATCCTGACTGGATCGCTAATGTTGTCCCGGTCATGAAGAAAAATAGGAAAATACGAGTCTACATTGATTTCCGAGATCTGAATGCAGCCTGCCCCAAGGATGAGTTTCCTCTTCCCATCCCAGACGTCATGATTGACAATACCAGCGGTTTTGAATGTATGTCTTTCATGGACGGATTTTTAGGATACAATCAAATCAAGATGCATCCTGAAGACGAGAAGCGCACTGCCTTCCGGACACCACTGGGAGTATATTGCTATACGGTCATGCCCTTCGGATTAAAGAATGCTGGGGCTATTTACCAACGGGCTATGAGTAACATATTTTATGAGCATTTACACAAGACAGTGGAGTATTATGTGGACGATGTAGCTGTCAAAAGCTGCCTCAAGGATCATCACATCCAAGACTTGAAGACAGTATTTGAATTGATGCGCCAACATCAACTCAAAATGAATCCTACAAAGTCCTTTTTGGGTGTATCTAGTGGCAAATTTCTGGGATTTGTCATTACCGCCAAAGGCATTCAAGTGGACCCTGATAAAGTAAAGGCCATCTTAGAAATGCGACCGCCTCGCAATCTGAGGGAACTCAGGGGATTTCAAGGTCGTCTGGCTTATATCCGGAGGTTCATATCCAACCTCTCGGGGAGATGTCAGCCATTTTCTCGTCTCATAAAGAAAGGTGTATCCTTCGTATGGGACGAAGCCTGTCAGCAAGCGTTCGGTGATATCAAGCGCTACCTCACCAGTCCGCCAGTTCTGGTGCCTCCTGTCATGGGAAGACCATTTGTGCTGTATGTTCGAGCGATGGATCATTCTCTGGGAGCTCTTCTCGCACAAAAGAATGAGATGGGTCACGAGCAGGCTATCTACTACCTCAGCAGGATGATGGTCGGAGCCGAACACCGGTATAATCTAGTGGAGAAAGAATGCTTGGCTCTGATGTTCCCTATCCAAAAGATGCGATACTATGTCACAGGCCAAACCATTCACATCATCTCCAGGATCAATCATCTTTGGGTACTGATGAACAAGCCAAGTGTTCTTAATTCTTGACTCGCGACTTGGGCGATGTTATTAACACCGTATAACATGGTGTACGTCCCCCAAAAATCTGTCAAGGGCCAAGCACTGGCTGACTTCCTAGCTGCTTATCCAATCCCGGAGGCCTCTAAGCTGTACTAGGACATTCCCGACGAAGTTGCAGAATGTAATTCCGCAATGGAGAGTGATGCATGGCAACTATTCTTCGATAGCGCCTCCAGAACTGGTCCTAGGGGAAATATGGTCTCGGGAGTAGGAATTGTCCTGGTTACTCCTGATAAGCTCGTCATCTATCGAGCATATTCTCTTAGCGAGCCCTGTTCCAACAATATGGCAGAGTACAACGCTTTACTAATCAGCCTCCAAGTCGCTAAAGAATTGGGCGTCGAATCTCTGGAAGCTTTCTGTGATTCTCTGCTGATCGTCAATCAAGTCAGAGGAATATATGAAGTCCGGAATCCAGACCTCATCCCCTATCATCGAGCAACGGTCGAGATAGCCATGACGTTCAAAGGTTTCTTCCTAGAGCATGTACCTCGATCTCAAAATCTAGAAGCTGATGCCCTAGCCAGTCTAGCTACAGATTTAGCTACCCCTATAAGAAGGCAGAATTCGGTAATCCTTCTTAACAAAGACTTATTCTGTGTGAAAAACAACTTTCACATCGAATGCAGCTACGCTGTGAACACAGATTCTCCCAGGAGAGACTGGAGAAGTCCCTTCATAGATTTCGTAGCATACAAAATCTTGCCAGAGGATCCTAAAAAAGCGGTATCCGTCAAAAGATGATCATTACGCTACTATTTTGACGCATCGTCACAATGTCTACATCGTCGATCTTATAACGGACTATTATTACGATGTCTCTCTGGTGATGAAGTACAGCGGATTATCCGTGAAGCCCACGATGGCGTATACGGAGCGCATCAACCCGGTCCTAAGTTACAGGATCGCATCAGAAGAATGGGCTATTACTTGCCTACTATGATCACAGACGCAATAAAGTATGCAAGACAATGCAGAGCCTGTCAAGTCCATGCAGACTTTATTCATCAACCTCCCGAATATCTACATCCTACGGTCGTGTCCTGGCCTTTCGAAGCATGGGGTATGGATATCATTGGTCATATTCACCCGTCTTCTTCCAGAGGTCACCAGTTCATACTGGCCATCACGGATTATTTCTCCAAATGGGCGGAAGCAATCCTTCTTGCTGAGGTAAAGGCATCTAATGTGATCAGCTTCATCAAGCATCATGTCATTTATCACTTTGGGATACCCCGAAGGATAATCCATGACAATGGACCGCAGTTCATCAGTCAAGCATTTCATCGATTTTACGATAAAAATCGGATACAGAATGTCGTCTCTATGGCATATAATCCTGCTGCTAATGGTTTGGCGGAAGATTTCAACAAAACCATTATCAAGCTCTTGAAGAAGTTCGTCTCTTCGAACAAAAGGGATTGGAATGAGAAACTGGGAGAATGTATCTAGGCATACCGCACAACGGTACGGGCACCAATAGGTTGTACCCTATTCTCATTAGTCTACGGGAGCGAAGCAGTTCTCCCCATCGAGATCCAAATTCTGTCACTCAGGATAGCCGTGGCTAATGAGCTGACTCAAGAAAAGAATGACCTGTTAAGGCTTCAGGAGCTAGAAGGATTAGACGAGAAACGCCTCCAAGCTCAACAGCGTATCGCGCTCTACCAAGCACGCATTTCCAAGGCTTTTAATCAAAAAGTGAAGGAAAGGGTATTCAAAGTCGGTGAGCTAGTATTAGCTGTGAGAAGGCCGATGATTCTCACTCACAAAAGTAAGGGCAAATTCCAGCCCAAATGGGAAGGCCCTTATGTGATCGAGACGACGTTCTCAAACGGCGCTTACAGGTTAGCCCAACCTAATGGAGACCTGCTAATGGCTCCTATCAATGGCAAATTCCTGAAAAGATACTATGCTTAACCTCCTCTGCTCAAGTGGAATATGGTAAAAACCTCATTCTGACAAAACTACTTCCAAAGCGAAACTAGTGGGATCGTATTCTATCATGTCTATATAACCTCTGAATAGATGTATCCTGCTAAAACATACCGAGAGTATATCACGTCCATATTACCTCTGATATCACTTTTACCCCAAACCTGTCATTTACATTCCGAAATGATGGGTCCACAAAGTCAGATGAAAGCCTCTTTATTGTTCCCAAAAAGAAGCAGAAGTACATTGAAAAGCAAAAGCAAAAGTACATCATTTAGGGGGAGCGGTCAGGTCGCGAAGCTGCTGCGCCAATGCGGCCATCCTCTCAGTCCTGGAATCCAAGACATCATGGCGAGCCCACTCCAGTCGTGCCTCGTCATTGCTCATGAGGGACAGTTCGCCTCTAGCCCAAAGAAAACCAGCACGAGCGACATCTGCACGCGCCAAGTTCTGTTGTGCTACGCCCAATCGGCTATCCACCACAGCTAGAGCTTCCGACGACTGGGAAGCCCACTCTTTTGCCTGAGCGAGTTTCGTTTCCTGCCTGAGGACCCTTGCTACATTCCCTTTGTGCTCGGCCTGGCACTTCGTTCGAAGAGCAATGGTCTCCTCCAGGACGACTTTTCCTTCATTCATCTCCTGCTGATGTGTCTGGATGGATTTATTTATGCCTGCCATCTGTTTGGTAAGCCGCGCAGTCATGGAGTCGTATCTAGCCTGGACCAGATCTTCGACATTGCCTTGAGCTAGCTGCAAGTATTCGTTAATGGGTTGCTCCAAACCATTAACTATCTCCTCCAGCGTTTCAGCTAGCCTAGTGTCGTCGAATTCTCGGATCGACATTATCGTCGACTGGGAGGACCTCTTTAGCGACGCAAAGCTCAGATTCTTCGCCAACACCCTTGATATTAACATTTTTAAAGTGGTGTAGAAGATATCAGTGTACTGCCCGATCAGCACAGCTAGATCCGGTTGGACGCTGGGGGTGGCCTCGACATTGGCGAATCTTCCTCCGAGAACAACCGCAGACGATGTTGCCACGGTCGTCGCCTCAACAGGTGGTGCGATAAAAGAAGAAGCGCCAACACCGGACGAAGATACCAGCATACTCAAAAGAGGCATTGTCGCAATGACAGGCTCGTCCTCCTCTTGAGATATCGGAACCTCGTCGACAAGCGAGCCGGCACCCGAAGATGCTTCCTCTTCAAAATCAGCCACATCTGTGTCGCCGCCAGAGCCAAAGGGAACATCTACACTGCCCTCCCCGAAGAGGTCTTCCCCTCAAAGGAGGACGAAAGGAAGTTAATATCAGCATAATGTTAACTTTCCTAAAAGAAAAGGCGTGAAGACGACATTTACCCATGGCCGACGGCATATATGTCGTATATGCAGCCTGTACAGCTAAATCATTCCTTAATGATGCTAGGCAAGCTATTATACCTGGAGAAAGGGTGCTCTAAGAAGCACCGGCGAATGCTCTTCCAGGTCCTCATCAAATTCCGACCGAGGCTCGTCGGCTGGAATCTCGCCAGATGCACTGGCAGACACGGCAAGAGTCTCTCCCGATGCCAAGCCACATAAAGGTATTCTCAGCCCCGAAGGCGACCCTGTTCCACTACCTGAAGCAGTAGCAGCGACGGCAGCCTCTAGCAGAGATTCTCCGGCACCACCAGCCAGAACATTAGAGGGTCCCTCTCTAAAAGGCGAGGAACCCCCAATCAAAGAATCATCCCTAACAGGGGGAGATGCAAGATCACTTCCAGGAGCGTCAACACCAAGGATCCGGAGAGGACGATTAATCATCTTCTTCTTCCTCTTACGAGGGGAAGTCTCCTTCGAAGTAGGGGCCCTTCGCTTTCCTGAAATCACCAAAGGGCCTGCAGGCAGAGGAACGTCACCCCTCGATACCGCCACCAGAGGCTCATTTGGATTGACAAACTCCTCACCCTCGTCGGAAGAGACCGAGGGGACTTCGACTCTTCCCCCAGACTTGGAGGAGGGCACCCTAAAACTTCCATGCATGTCAAAATCGTGATGGAAGGTGTTCGTTGCCACATAGAACTGGGCATACGAGTGCAGGATGCGCAGCTCCGTGGAGAGTGTAATAACTGGCACGGTAAAAATTGCTCCAGTGCATCCCATGAAGAAATATCGCCATCCTCTCGCTCCATCAATGAGTCCACCCCTGGACCGAAAGCTGGTGACGACGTTGCCCACATGTAATTGATCATACCCAAACTGCCTGGCAAACCGACTAGGCAGGTAGGGCTCCAAGAAGCAATGGTCTTCACTCCTGTACAGTAGATGGAAAGGTCTAATACAGACCAACCAATTAAAAGCTTCAGGAGAATAATTGGTCTTCTCTCTACCAGAATCTTTAAGCCTAATCCCGATTGATTGTGATGTACGGAGGGGACAGTGCAGAAGAGCTTCCAGCTGTGATTGAGGCCCAGCGCCCGCCGATAGTCTAGAACCGTGGTTACATTCCAGGAAGACTTCTGGTAGTTCAACAAGAAACTAGTCCCCGAACTACTGCCGGAGCCGGGAGACATAACCTTGGGGTTATGAAGAATTAACCATCCCATCAGATACAGGTATGGTAATTCTATCCTGGGAAAGCTATCACGCCGAGTCTCATCGGCGAGCAACCCGTCAGTCATGGCCCTCAGGCCGGCTTGAATGCGATACACCATGGCAGGGAGCAAGCCCAGTCTTCCTCCGAATACCAGACGCACTGCAGGCCACAGCGTATTGCGGTGAATACGGTTCGCAGATGCGATGCCAGGTACCACCACTCGGCGCAGCCAAATGGAGAGGAAGCCAGCCAGTTGAGCTTCCCTGGACAGAGGCCTGCGGCAGCGCCTCAAATAACTATAGGCCTTAGTGCCTATAGGATACTGTCCTATCCCTTCGTCGAGGATCAAGTCCGGAGCCCCAGCATCCACTATGAGATAGTCGACTACCTGAGCATTAAGCACGCTCAGAGGATTCATGGGCAGATCCTTGCCCTCCAATACCTTCTCCGGCTTAGCAGTCCTGGACCGGTAAAAGAAGAGGTAGGACGTCCATTTGCTGATGTGAGCCAAATCTGAGGGCTCATCATAAAAAGTGATGCAGGCGAGGTAGTGGCACATCAGCTCCTGATAGACCTCCACTACCCGAGAGTCCGAATCTCCCAGCTCCCGGTTCGTGGGAACATACTCTTCATATGGAGTATCCCCTATCGGCAGTCTCGAGATCTCTGCCATCTCATGGAGGGCCAATCCCAACTCCCCCAATGGAGTGGCGAAAGTCCCGATAAGCGAAATATATCGCTCCATCAGTGCCAGGAACAGGTTAGGGTTAGGAGGTAACCCAACACTGGTAGCACTCACAGCTACAAACAGACCAATATTCTCCAACTCGGTCTAAAAATGCTTCAAGGCCCAATCAACTAAGCGAGCCCATCGAAGGTTTGAAGGGGTGATCAACCCACCGCACCGAGGGTTCACCTTAGGGTATACTCCCCCGTGCCCTATAAAATCATTGCAGAAAGTCAGTAATTGGACCGGCTGGATCACCAAGCTGTCTTCACTCAGGACACTGCCCGGGTACAGTCCCCTGAACACTGTCACACTGCCGGAAGGACGGCTAACAAATGACCCCTGGTCAGCTCCTTTCAGATGAAAGATCTTCCCCGGCCTGCCGTAAAGATCGGGAGTCAGTGTCCACAACATCTTCCTGGGATGTGTGGCGTGAAAGAAAGCCGAGATGGAATAGTCTCTCGGCATCTTGGGCAGATACAAAACCAAGCTCCCGGCAGGGAAAACCCAGAGTTCTCTCTTGGGCTTCGTCTGGGACTGCTTGTCAATCATGTCCCCGAAGAGGAAGGCCGGCTTTATATATTGGTCCCCATCTATATACGTCAGGGGTTCCCCATTGATCATGCTCAGCAGCATTCGCTCTCCCTGAGCCGATATCAGAATCTCCTTTCCTTTAGGATACTGCGGCCCGGAGATAGGAAATGTCATGTGTGACAGATCCTCCAGATAGTTGGAGTGCAGCATCCCTGCGGTAGAATCCATCACATCGGCTAGCGGAGACACATGCAAGTTAACTGCAAGAGTGCAAGAAAAATACGTCAGTTCCTATAACTAGACATTATAGATCTTGCAGCACACGCCAAAAATCAACAGTCTGTGCTTTACGCCAAGACCGTAAAAACTTGACCATTACGCTGGAATCCATTTCCAAAATATAAAGTTCAAGGCTGGCAGTATACAGTCTGTGCTTTATGCCAGACCGATAAAATTGAGGTATTACGCTAATCTTCATCCAGAAGCGTAACAATCAAATTTTATACGCCAACTTTCGACAGTCGAAGCTTGTGTGCCGGACTGCGAAAATATGGAGTTTTTGCGCTGACACATTAGAAATATGGGCGTAAAATATGAAACGTCTCTTTGCATCATCTTCCTCAAAGAGGCTATCAGCACAGGAGATGACCTAGCGTGGTCACGTACAACATGTGCGAAGGATTTTCGATCGTTCTTCTTCATCCCAAATTCTCTACCTTTTAGGCCGGGTGCACTGCTCGTCGGCGGGATACTTCGCTCAGAGGGAAGTTCGCCTTGCCCGACCGAAGATGCTCTCACTTGAACAGAAGAACAAGAAGAAAAATCAACCTTCTTTCCCTTAGTGGAGGAGGATTATTTTGAGGCCATTACTGGAAACTTCGAAATCTCGGAGAAGAAACGAAGAAGAACTCGAACAGACGAAGACTTTCTTTCGCAGAAGACGGATGAAAAGTTTTTCTCTCAGAAACTTGGGATATATATAGAGTTCGGATGGACTCCTCGAATCCTGAACCAAATATCCTAATTAATACTCGTTTATGATTGGGTACTACGTCAGCCTATTCACTAAGAGAAGGCGGACAGTCAGCGAATTCAAAAAGTTTTCGTGCGAGGAAGATTCGCGGTTCTTACACTAAGGGGCTTTTTACGCTCGACAGCTACAGATCTACGGTTTTACGCTCACAGGCTACAAGTCTATGGTTTTATGCCCAAATGCCTTTGTGCTCGGTAGCTTTTATGCTCGAGAGGCTACAAACCTACGACTTCACGCTCAGCAGCTACAAATCTATGATCTCACGCTCGATAGTTTTTTACGCTCAGAGGCAACAGATCCATGACTTCACGCTCGGAAGATTTTCTTTTCAGAAGCTACAAATCTACAGTTCTGCACCAAGGAGTTTTCTACGCTTGACAGCTACAAATCTACGGTTTTACGTTTCAATGGCTACAAGTCTATGGTTTTACGTCCGGATGTCTTTGTACTCGATAGCTTTTATGCTCGAGAGGCTACAAACCTACGACTTCACGCTAAGGAACTACAAGTCTATGATTTCACGCTCGGTGGCTTTTTACGCTCAGAGGCAACGAACTTATGATTTCACGCTCCACGACTTTCCGCACATCTGAAAGATGCGCAGGCCAGTACAGTACATCTGAACGATTCTCAAGGCGGTCAATTACAGGAGTTCACACAGAAGATACTCCTTCTTGACCTCAAGATACCCCAAGTACCCGAAGCATACAGAGTTCAACATTGAAAATTACTCTTCTTCAGGGGTCAATTCGAAGTTCATCCAGAATCAAGTCTGAATATTTTGTCTACAAAATCAAGATGGCGACTCAGTTTAACAGCCAGTTCTTGCCCTGTTCTAAGGGAAATTTTCGAGAAATCATTCTCGAAGACGACGGTCTGAACAAAAATTATGCTTATCAGAAGTAAAGAACAGTTCAGAATTCTACGCGATTCCTAACAGCAGGACAGATCGAACACTCGACTACTAAGCGGCTTTCTGCGCATCCTTAGTTATGCGTAAAAGACAGGACAGGACCTAGCGCTCTTTCTACACAGAGTCAGCATAAAGAATCAGACGTGTCGAAGCTACACATATTCAGACTTCACAGCAAAGTATGGCAACATGATCATATGCAAAGAAGAAAGACGATCTTACATGAGGGAAATCCAGTCTATAAGGATTTTTCTTTATTTTTTATGACTACATATGAGGGAAATCCCGTCTATAAAGGGCTTCCTCATCGTCGTCTGAAGATCGCACCCAGAATCTGTTTTGTCAGGTTCTCACATTGGTGAAGATCTTCTGCTTCTTCCATGGCAGTTCATCGACATCCACAGTCGATGAACAAGAAGATGATCAGTGGCGGGAGGATGCAGAACTGGGCATAGACCCATACTACCAAGTGAAGAAAAGCAGGGTAACTCTGCTTTCCTACATCCCGTGCCACGGAGGTAACGGAAGAAGGCACCACTTGCAAGCTGCCTGGTCAAACACGACCCTTCTTCTCTCCCGAAGAACCACCATAAAAAGTTGTTGATTATCCCGAGCAAAGGAGGCTATGATATCCTTCAATGATCCATCGTTGCAGAGGATATTTGCTCGAAGACATCGTCTTTTTCGGCTCCTTACATGCTGGAAGAGCATGATCTCCTTCTTCCTCAAGTCGACCCGACGAACTCCGGCCATCATCTCTGTATGATGAGGGAAGTGTGGGAAGAACAGGAGAACTCCTCAGCCTTTTTATAGGCGAGAAAGAGCACCGATCCCCAATAACTCTGCCATAAAGTCAGCCATAAAAGAACGTGTCAGGCTTGACCATTTCGGGCTCCACTCAGAGCGTTTTGAGTTACGAGGAACGGTTCATGCTTCATTCAAAGCGTTTCAAATTACGAGGAATTTAAAAGCTTTGAAGGGGGTCTTGTAGAAGCATGAAAAATACGCTGGATAGCTATACGCAGCATGTTCATACAGGACAGCATAAAAAGATGACCTCAGAGCCATCAACTTGCAACAGAGCTTCTCCGCTGAGCACAGCATAAAATATAAGCTCAAGGACCATCCGCGTGGTGCAATGTGACCAGGCTGCTTCAGCGTAAAAGAGGTGCTACATCGCCTATATGGCGTAAAACTCATCCGCTTTCAATGGAACATTGAAGTGTACGAGGAACGCTTCGTATTCTTCGAAATGAACTTGTCAGATCACGCAATGAACCTGACGTCTGGACTCCTGACAAAGAGTACTGTATGACAACCCAAGCGACGGGTATCATGATGGCACGGTACTGCAACCCAGGCTGTCATTTACTGCCATTTCCTTTACGTAAACCACTTTTTCACATACGAAGGAATACGCCGTCTTGTTTTACACAGACAGATGTGAGCTGTTTATGCTCCGCGGAAGACAAACAGCCTGCCACATCAAAAGTTGTACTTCGTACAGGGCTCGAGGCACGTCTCTGCATTTAATGTGCAGAGCGGTGATAGTTTTTCGAGGCACGTCCCTGCATTTGAAGCGCCGAATACTGACAGATGCCTGAGGCACATCTCTGCTCTTGAGGCACAGAAGGGTGGCAGACCTTCAAACCACGCCTCCTCATTTAATGAGCAGGATAATGGCGGATCTCCGCATTTAATGCAGGAGATTTGATTAAATATCACCGAACCGTCGTTTAGTGGCATCCCCTTTGCGTAAACTTCTCTTACGCATATAAGGGAATATGCTGTCCAGTTTTACACAGGCAGACGTGAGCTTCTTACGCTCCGCAGAAGGCAAACAGACTGCCACATCAGCAGTCACTCTTCGTGCAGGATTCGAGGCGCGTATCTGCATTTAATGAGCAGAATGATGGCAAATCTTAAAGACAGGCCTCTGCATTTAATGCACAGGATAGGGGCAGATCTCTGTATTTAATGCAAGAGATTTGATTATATCTCCAAGAGCCGTAATTTTGGCTAAAATGTCCACATCGTCTCGGCTTCTACGCTTGCTCGGCTTCTATGCCCACTCGACTTCTACGCCTGCTCGGCTTCTATGCCCACTCGGCTTCCATGCCCACTCGGCTTCTACGCCTGCTCGGCTTCTATGTCCACTCGGCTTCTATGCCCACTCGACTTTTACGCCTCCTCGGCCTCTATGACCACTCGGCTTCTACGCCTGCTCGGCTTCTATGCCTACTTGGCTTCTATGCCTACTCGGCTTCTATGCCTACTTGGCTTCTATGCCATGGTGACTGTCATTTGGCTTCTATGCCAACCTCTTCTACACAAGGGATAACTACCTACGTGGCTTCTACGCTGTGATCTTTGTAGCAGATATACGCGTTGTGTCCCTTAGTTGGACGCACGTCACATGCTCACTCAAAAGATCATTTATACGCAGGCATTGGTTATTTTAAACCGTCGTGTAAAAGGGTGCTGTACTTTCTACTACTCGGTTTCTACGCCGACTGTGTGGTCACTGTCACTAAAACTCTATAAATAGAGACCTCTATCAATGAGGAACAAGGTCGACAAATTGGAGGGTCGAAGAGTTAGGTCTGAAAACTGATCAAGAGATCCAGTACCAGATCCAACGGTCGAGAGAGAGAGAGAGAGAGGAGAATCCAGAGCTCAGGCAAAGAGAAGGGATCGACGACTTTGGCATCGGACATCCACCCTCTTTAGCAACCTTCGAAGCTGCTAGCTGTCTTCCACGGCACTTCTTCAACATCATGTGGTCCAAGGGCGAAAGTGATCGACTACAGATCAGACACCTATAGCAATATTCACCCAGATTAAATAAATTATACTTAGACATCCTCGTATAGGATCAAATTTGTACAATCTTATTTGTAAACATAAAAGAAGGGCGGGTCTTCGCACAAGACCTCGTTTTCCGCATTCACCAAATTTTTTCTCGTTTATTATCCTAAACACCCCTAGACTGGCATGTTTTACTTGATGTTCACTGCTACCCCTTAGAAATGAATTAATTTGTCCACTAGAATAACTTGTGTTCCTAAAGAGTTAGTAAATATGGTGCACGATATATGCTGCGTACTGTACGATAGAATACTGTCTCGATTGTATGTTGAAATGTTTGAATATGCAAACTGTTTCCAAAGCTATGTTTTTGAAAGAAGCAAACAGACTCTAACCCTGTGCTGCATGAAATTTATATAGGTAAAATAGCAAGATCACTAGTAATATAATATTTTGTCACATGTTTACTTAATATTGGTTTCAGGGAGTGTTGCTTATGTTCGTTGATTTATACTCACCAGTACTTTCTCCAAAATGCTGATCCACCAACAGTTTGCTTGTTCGCAAGTACTGGACCGTCCGAAGAAGCGATAGGCATGCCTCATCCCTAGGACCCAAAAATCTGGAGTCAATATTTTGATTCTTATCGAGATGCTTTGATCTGCTTTTGTATAAAGGGATGTAATGTATGGAACGATGTCATTGTATTCGAGAGAGTTCTTGAGCGAATTGTAACCTAAGCCAAGCGCTGCTTGTAACACTTTTGAATATAAATAAAGTTGTTTGTTTCCTTATGCCATTGTGTTCTTTACTTTTCTGCAATATGTGTCGCAGCTTCTGTCTTAAATATCTTACTTGCCCTTGTTCAAGCTTTGGCCTTTTGCAAGCGCAACTTAGGCTTACACGGCATCACGTACATGCGAGGACGGTCAGTTCCGCAAGGACCCAAGCGAGGATGAACGGTCCTACGGGATCGGGGCATGACACCGGAGATGCGATACCAATGCTCAGGTGCAGTATTAGCAAGATCGTTCACTTTCTCACCTCAGAGGAGGGCACCAACAGACACTGCTCCATCATCTCTAGATCAGAGGGCCGTTTTATCTGTCCAGATAGGCATTTTTTACAGAAACTTTTGGGGGTGTTCCATCTCCAGTCCAGAGGACGGTGCCCACAGCTTCTCAGATGACAGTACCTATAGCTTAAGAGGAGCTACCTCCACCACCACCAGCAGATGATCCAGTATAGGTATTTGCACTCTTTTAGCAGATTATAGAGGCACAGAGGGCCCAGGCAGAGGAACAATAGAGCCAGTCTGAGGTCATGAGATAGGAAATTGAGAATGCCCACCAGCTTGTACTCGTCACAGTCAAAAGAGTTATCTTGGTCTAGCCACAGGTAGCTCTACCTCAGTCCACCCCACAGCAGTCGAGGCTGGAGACTATACATGACTTCAAGAGGATGGGGCCCAAGGACTTTAAGGGCATTGAGGGAATTATTTATGCGGATGACTGGATCAAAGACATAGAGAGAAACCTACAGCTGGCGTAAATTCCAGAGAGACTACAGGTAGAGGCAGCAGGAAGCATGATGTATGACATTGCTTTGACATGGTTCAGGACCGACACATGGATCTCAGCACCTGGACTTACTTGGAAAGCTTTTAAGGAGCTTTTCAAGGAGAAGTTCTTTCCAGACGTAGCGCTCTGACTTCTCTAGAGAGCCAGTTTTAGTAACTTGCCAAGGGCAGCATGATGGTGGACGAGTACGCAGCAGAGTACTGTAGATTGGATTACTTTATGGAGGGACATAATCCCCAAGGGATGGCTAGAAAGTTCAGAAAGGGTCTAAACAGGAAGATCAAATCCCATACTAGCGGTTATCGCACCACTATATTTGAGTAGATCCTTGCGTAGGCACAGCAGGCAGAGGATGATTTAGAGCTTGGCTCCAAGAGGATGAGGGATCCATCATGAGCTAGCAGCAGTACGGGCCCAGCAAAGCGGCCTCACTTTTAGCAACAGCATTAGAGACACTTCCAACAGCTCAGGCAGTAGTTCCCTGCACCAGGTAGAGTGCCAGTACAGCAGGCACACTAGATTCAGAGGCCAGCTCAGTCGGCTATTCCTTGTCCATTTTGCAAGAAGATGGGACATGGATTGGATGCGTGTAGGATGAGATTGGGCCACTATTTGTTCTGCGGATTAGGAGACCACCAGTTGTAGGCTTGCCCTAAGGCTCCGGCTCGTCCAGCTCAGGGTGGGGCCCAGCCATAGAGAGAACCCTCGAGGCCACCAGTGGGATAGCAGAGAGGACCTCCTTTGCTGACATAGCAGCAGAGGTTCGTACAGTACCAGCAGCAGCAGAGAGGTGCGCAGCAAGGGCGAGCTTTCGTCTTGACCATCGAGGAGGATGAGGCAGTTGGTAATGTTATCTCAGGTTCAGTCTTAATTCTTTTCCAGCTCATGCTTTATTTGATTCTGGTACTTCCTATAGATTTGTATCTGTATCTTTTGCTTTAACATCACCTTGAGACTGAGTCATTGGCGAGGACATGCAAGATCACGACCGGGGGTGGCATTATCCTGGTGAGTGATGTTTACAAGGATGTGAGAGTTTCTTTTAGAGGTTGAGAGTTAAGCGTGTGTCTACTCGTAATGCCACTTTCGAGCTACGACATAGTAGTCAGAATGGATTGGTTGAGTAGGCACCATGCTAGTATCGATTATCATGGAGGCAGAGTTTTATTTCAGACGTTAGGAGAGACAGAGTTTGAGTTTGTCAGAGGTGCGGCAGAGTAGAGTGAAAAATACTGATATGGATTTATAGTAGAAGAGCAGGAGCTGCCACATCCATTGATTACATAATTTATGGATTTCTTTTCGAATGAGTTGTCTGGATTTTGTAATAGACACAGAGCCAATATTACAGCATGTGTATAGGGTAAACAATAATGAACTGGAAGAGTTAAAGAAGCAGGGAATGAGTTACAGGACAAGGGCTTCATTCGCTTTAGTTCATCACTGTAGGGTGCTCCGATATTATTTATACCAAAGAAGGATGGGTCAGTACGCATGTGTATTGACTACAGGACTCTTAACAACCTCGCTATCAAAAATAAATATCCGTTATCGTGGATTGACGATATATTTGATCGGTTAAGTGAAAGGAATATATTCTCCAAGATAAACTTGAGTTCGGGGTACCACCAGGTGAAAGTGAAGAAGGAAGACTTTCCGAAGACAGCTTTCAGGACTCGGTATGGGCAGTTTGAGTTCTTGGTGATGCCATTTTGGTTGACCAATTCTCTGGCAGTATTCATGAACCTGATGAATAAGGTATTTCATCAGTACCTGGATCAATTCGTGGTGGTATTCATTGATAAAATATTGATATATTCGAAGACCCCGGAGGAGCATGATAAGCACCTAAGGATAGTTCTGGAGACCCTCAGAAAGGAGAAACTATTTGGAAAGCTTTCGAATTATGAGTTCTTCCTTGATAAGATTGAATTCCTCGGACATGTGATTACAGGAGACAGGATCTCAGTGGACCTGAAGAAGATATCAGCAGTTGAGTCGTGGTCTACCCCGAGTTCAGTGGCAGAGATCAGGAGTTTTCTTGGATTGGCAGGTTATCATCAGAGATTTATTCAACACTTCTCCAGGATTGCAGAGCCGATGACTAGACTGACCATAAAAGACGTGGAGTTCGTCTTGACCAAGGAGCGTCAGATCGTATTTATGGAGCTTAAGAAGAAGAGGTTGACTACAACTCCAGTGTTGACGTTGCCATCAGGGACAGAAGGATTTTCTATATACAGTGATGCTTCAGGTAAAGGTTTGGGATACGTGTAGCAGCATAACGAAAAGGTGATTGTCTATGCTTCTAGGCAATTATGCCCTCATGAGAAGAATTATCCTACCCATGACTTAGAGTTGGCAGCAGTCATCTTTGCTCTAAAGCTGTAGAAACACTACTTGTACGGAGAGCGTGTGAAGATATTTACAGACCAGAAGAGCTTGAAGTATGTGTTTACACAGAAAGAACTCAATATGAGGCAGCGGCGATGGTTGGAGTTGATGAAGGTCTTCGATATTTCTTTGCAGCAGCATCTAGGGAAGGCCAATATAGTCGTTGATGCTTTGAATAGGTATCCAGTGGCTATGTACTTGAAGAGGGACAGATATTTATTGGCCAATCTTGATAGCTTGGGTATTGAGGTGATAGTTCCTGGAGTTGCTGCACAGATATGGGGACTTCAGGTACAGTCAGAGTTGATGGACCAGATCAAAGCCACACAGTTCGAGGATGAGTCTCGGATGAGCATTAGAGCGCAGGTCAGGATAGGATTGGCAGAGGACTTTAGTATTTCAGAGGATGGATCATTGTGACACGGTACCAGATTGTGCATGCCGGGTGGAGCATTACGTGAGAAGGTTCTTCGGGAAGCACATCAATCTTAGTAATCTATGCATCCAGGTGCCAAAAAGGTGTATAGAGACATGAGAGAGCATATTTGGTAGTATGGTATAAATCAAGAGGTAGCAAGTTCCGTATCCAGATGCTTGGTATGTCAGTAGGTAATGGCGGAGAGGCAGAAGCCAGGAGGATTACTTCAGCCTTTACCCATTCCAGATTAGAAGTGGGAGCATGGACGATAGATTTTGTTTCAGGGCTTTCGCGTTCTCCAAGAGATAAAAAAGCAATTTGGGTCATCGTTAATAGGTTAACCAAGTCGGCCTACATCTTGCCATTTAAAGTGGGTACGTCTATAAAAAAGCTCACAGAAATATATGTACGGTAGATAGTCAAATTGCATGGAGTTCATGTGAGCATAGTCTCAGATCAGGATAGTCGCTTCACATCCCACTTCTGGAAAAGTTTGCAGGCTAACTTGGGCACCCAGCTCAAGTTTAGTACCACATATCACCCTCAGAAAGACGAACAGTCGGAGAGAACTATCCAGACTCTCGAGAATATTCTACGCACTTATGTTTTGGATTTCAGAGGCTCTTGGAAGGATTACCTTCACTTGGTAGAGTTTGCTTACAACAACATCTACCAGGCCAGTATCGAGATGTCACCATTTGAGGTGTTGTATGGACGGAGATGTTGTACTCAGTTATCTTGGTATAAAATTGGTAAAAGAGCCTTATTGGGACCGGAGATGGTCATGGATGCAGCTGAGAAGGTGAAGCTTATTAGGGATAAACTTCGGGTGGCGCAGGAAAAATAGCGGCATTGGGCCAATAGCCATCGGAGACCTTTGGAGTTTGAGGTATAGGTTGTTTCTATTACTTGTGATTGCTTGTTTTAGTTAAAGTGCTAAGGTTGTATTTTGTGCTAGGTCGATGATCTGGTGTTCTTGCGGATTTCTCGGACATGGGGCACGATTCGCTTTGGTGGAGGCGAAAAGTTTAGTCCACGGTACATCGAACCCTTTGGTATCCTTGAGAGGACCGGTACAGTGGCCTATAGACTAGACTTATTGCCTGCACTAGAGGGAGTGCACAGCGTGTTCCATGTGTCACAGATGAGACAGTACGTATAAAATCCTAGCCATGTATTGGATCACTCAAAGATCGAGGTGGGTCCGACTCTCAACTACCCAGAGAAGCAGGTGGAGATCCTGGATCACAAGGAGAAGATATTGCTGAACCAGATGATTCCTTTGGTATAAGTCGTATGGAGGCATCACTCTCCAGGGGAGTCTACCTCGGAGCGAGAGGCCGAGATGCGCGAGCGATATCCTTATTTGTTTGAGCCGTGAGGTATAATTCTTTCTTGCTTGTTGTTATTGTTTTGTAGTTAGTTTTTTCCTTAATTTCGAGGACAAAATTTTCTAAGGTAGGTAGGATTGTCACCCTCACTTTTCTAGATATTTGGCATAGTTATTCTATTTTAGATATTATATTTAATTAAAGTGATAAATATATTTATTTGTATTTTGTATTAATTATTTATAGTTAGTAGGCTAGCCTACTATTTATACTTGACACTAGTAAACTCAATAAGACTTATCATGACAACTAGTGAGCCCAACATGGACTAGGCCCATAAGACCTATTTTCTCTAATTAATTAGAAGGATTAGCCTAATTTGCATTAGTTTAGAAGCTTTTCCAATAGAGCCCTTCCTAAATTTCCCTCATAACCAACTAGTGGGGGCAAATTAGACATTGGCAATTGCTTGGGAGAGGGGAAACTAGGGCCAGCCACTATAGGAGCATCTTCTATCTCTCCTCTTCGTTTGTGCATTCATTTATAGATTCCCAATTCACTTCATTCCTCCATCAATTTTAACCTAATTTATTTCATTCTCTCTCATTCTCATCACTCAAGGAGCATTGGAGTTTGGATTTGCAAGGAGCCCTTGGAGGAGGAGCTTTGGCAAGGAGATCGTGTCTGGATCGTGTCCGTAGGAATATTTTATTGGGAATCCATCTTCTAATAGGTAAAATTCTAAATTTACCTTCATTATAGGTTCCAAATTATGCATTTGACAATTATGAACCCTCCTTGCATAGGACTACCTATAGGAACATATTATAGGCTATTTGGTTGTGTATTATAATTTCTACATGGTATTTTGTGTCTATTTTGGGGGAATTATGGGATTGACACATCAAGTGTGTGTCATGAGACTAATTTAGCCGAATTAGATTTAGATCGGGGATAGGAGACTAGCTACTTGTCCATAATTGGATACGAGTAGGCCGTGTCATGATATTTTGTGGTACGAGTTATTTTGGGGGGGGTTTCTTTGACCCGGGGGTCTACACATGTCATATTTTGTCATGAGCACATAGATGGATAGCTAGATAAGGGACTTTCACTTGTATTTGTGTATGAGTGTTCTTGTATCAGTCTTTATACTAGATAAGGGAAGGGAGAACACTGTCTTGTCTTAGGTGATGTGCAAACCCCCTCGACCAAGAAAATTAGTTAATTAACTTAGATAAAGAGATTAGGGTTATTTTGGTGCTAATTAGAATTTTTATACAGAGTTTTATTTATTTTGCTATGCTTATAATACTTAGGATACCTTACCGTTGCTCTGATATTTAGGACACTACCCTAGCTATTGCTTGCAAACAAATTCCATACACCATGCCGAGACATACCAGCCTGCTATTCTGATCCTTGTGTAACTCACAAACGCTCTTTCTTGTGCTTCATTTTAGTCACACAAAAATTGTTACAAACGTTCATACGTAAATTCAATTAATTGCACATTTACGTTTTTGTCCATTCCAATCGAAATTGGGACCCAACATCAACCCGTTTTGTCCAGCCCAACTTATGATATTATTCTACTCTAAGCCTACTACACCCATGACGCTTGAGCTACCCAATTTTGACCCCCGGTTATTTTTAATTAATTAAAGAACACCTAGCACATTAATTTTAATTAAATTAATGTAGAGAACCAACCTCACTCAAACTAGACCCAACTCCAATCCAAACCCACACACACACCCTCAAGCCTCATACTAAACACCATACACCATTCTAGTCCACTATAAAATACCAAACATGGTATTTTGTCACATCAAATCCTAAATTCCAGATTATGTGCAATTTCCTAATTATTCAGGGGCTTTTGTGCAATTAAGCAATGAGGTGCCCCCCTCTCATTGGCCCAACCACATGAAGAAGAGATCCTCCTTCCTTTGACCGGTCCACAAATAATTTCCCCCCGTTTTTATGTACTCTACATCACTTTTGGAGGACAATCCTAACCCCATATTTCAAACACCTTAAATCCTAGCCACATATGCAACATGTGGAGGCCCTCACACAACCTTAGAAAACTACCCAGTCGGCCCTAATCCCAAGGCACCCCCCCTCTCTCTCCTACAAATATTACATGCTACCTCACCTAAAATCTCACCAAAACCCAAACTACCAAGGAGAAAACCCTAAAAATCCCAAGGCCCTCACAAACCCCAGCCACCCTACCACCCCCACGACGGTCCCCCTCCGAGCAGCACCCACTCCTCCACCTCCAGCCACCGCCCTCGACCACTACTCCGCCTACAGCCGCCGCCATCGCCGCCATCACCACCATCCTCACCTACGAACCAGCACCACACAGCCCGAGCCGACCACCCGACCGTCCCCCGACTCGCCCCAGCTGCTCAGTCGATCACCCCACTCCGTCGACGACCCGCCCAGCCAGTCTCCTCCGTCCCTGCCACAGCTCGGCCCCGGTCCCCCCGCAGTCGGCCGGCACAGCCACTCAGCGACAGCAACTGCTGACTGCGGCAGATGTTGACCACGCCCCCCCCCCCCACCGCGCTGCCGGAGCTCCGCCCGGCCCCCCTCGCCGGCCACGACACGCCCGGTGGACCCACCTCGAGCCCCTGCACCAAGGTATATATATTTTATATACATATACTGTATATTATACATAGTATAATGGTTAGCAATGGTTATTTAAATATATGTATACGTATACTATTTTTCGTATTTATGTATATACTTCTATATATTACTATATTATGTTTGTATATAATATAAATATATATATATAAATATATATATATATATATATATATATGTAATTCGTATTATATGTATATACATAGTATATATTATATGCTTGTATTTAAAATATTGTATGTATTAATATCACTTATGTATATATATATATATATATATATATATATATATATATATATATATATATATATATATATATATATATATATATATATATATATATATATATGTATATATATATATATATGTATATATATATATGTATGTATATATTTTTGTGTATATATATATAAATATATATATATATTTGGTGTAATTATTATATTGTGTATATATATATAAATGTATATATTTTGTGTATATAAGTATATGTATAAATATAAATATATAAATACTTTGTGTATTTAGTATATTATATATGTATATACATAGTATATTATATATAAGTATTAAATATTGTATGTATTAATGTCTATATATATATATATATATATATATATATATATATATATATATATATATATATATATATATATATATATGTATGTATGTATGTATGTATGTATATTTATATGTAGTGTATTTGGTATATTAAATATATGTATATTGAGTATATATATAAATATATATTTGTGTATTTAGTATATTATATGTAGTGTATATATATTGGTATATTATATATAAATATATGTATATATATATAAATATATATATATATATATATATATATATATATATATATATATATATATATATATATATATATATATATATATATATATATATATATATATATTGTGTATTTAGTATATTAGTGTATAAATAAATATAGGTATATATATATATAAATATATATATATATTGTATAGTGTGTATATTAGTGTATTAAATAAATATGTGTATATATATATATATATATATATAAATATATACATACTTTGTGTGTATTAATATAGTATATATTAGTATATATTATATATGGGTACATTTTCCATTTTTTTGTATATTTATACATATAAATATATATGTACTATATATATATATATATGTTGTATATGTGTACTTATGTATATAAATGGTTATTTAAATATATGTATATGTATTAAATTATATAGGAGGTATTATGTATTTAAATATTATTTACATATATATATATGTAAGTGTATTTAATTAATATGTGTATATGTACATATTAATTTGTGTATTATTAAGGTATTATTGTATAGATTAACTAATGAAAATAGGTAATTATATATGTATGGTGGTATTTATATATATATTTAAATACCATATCTATGTACTATATTAGTATATACATATTTATATATATGTTATTAAATTCCTTATTCATAATGAACAATGTATATATGATATATGTTATTAATGTATTATATGTATATATGTATTATGTACGTATTAGGGTATCGTTGCATTTATATTTATGTATTTATATATAAATACTTATTTAATGTATTTACGTATTGATGAGTTGGTACTTATATATATATATGTATAATGTATATATGTACATATGTCTATATGCATAGTTGTATATATATAAGTATGTGTGTTATTAAATTATCTATTGTATATATATGTATATGTGTTAGGTATGTATACATGTACTATGTTAGCATAGGTAATTAAGCATGGTATAATTTAGTGATTTATAATTTTGGGTTATCTGTTCGTAGGCATCCGAGACGGTGCTACCTTGACTGCTGGTTCCGGAGCATTGCTTGTGCACACCAGAGTTCCAGGCAAGTATACCTTGTCTTGTTGTTACTGTTTAAATTCAGATGTTTATCTAGTTGCACATTTTATTGTTTTAATATTAACTATGCACGTCCGAGAAGACTCGGGTGCAGTCAACGAAGGCATTGACGTTAGGACTTGTGTCTGACCTAGTGTCTAGTGGACCCACCTAAAGTTGAGAAGTTATCAATATGACTTCCCAGACCTTGACACGTATCTTAACACGTCACCGAGTGAGTTCATATAGGGACGTGTGCTTCATGATCGACTGGCCATCAGCATGAGCAGCACGTGTGACAGCGTTTAGCTTAGTTATTTATTTTTGTAGCGACTTGCATCATAGTATGAGATGTCCACATCGCATTCACGACTTGTACATTGACATTGGACGGGAAAGACAATTAGTAGGCGTATGGGACAGACATCTGGCCGCCGTAGTTTCAGAGTAAACTGCGGGGCCGTGAGCCTCAGTGTTACCCGGTTATGGGCCATGTGTTACCCGATTATGGCCTCAGGTTACTCGGTTATGGGCATATATGCTTTTCGATACATCCGACAAAGGTTACTAGTTGCGCGCTATCATGATCGGTGATGTAGTCAGCATATACTCCTGGCGTTCAGTTTACAGCTAATGTCAGGTACTTAGCCTCTGGCTCGACGCTATGCTTTATACCTTTCACCTACCCATACGTACCAGGGTTGTCTTCAAAGTGCATTTCACTTAGCTGGTTAAAACACCCCGAGTTTGTACAGTATATACTTTATGGCATGCATTTTTGTATCTTGTTACGTCCCTCTGAGGACCTGGTTCCCTTCCAGATCCGGATGAGCACTTGTACCCGACCATCTACGGAGCAGGAGTAGAGACAGGATTCCTGATTGAGGACTTCGAGGCATTTCCAGGGGAGTTCCTGTGATTTGAGTATGCGGCTGTTTCGGACTAGATTTTTATATCTAGCTAGTTGATACTCTAGTCTAGTTATCTTACTTCTTTCTGTACTTTATTTCCAGTTCTGTATTTCAGTGGGTTTGTCCCTATCAGACTATTTCAGATGTATTATGGATATTCAGACTCTTGTATTTTATTTACCAGCATTTGTTTTAGCATTATAATATTGTATTCTGTGGATGAGATTAGACATTACCTGCTATATACTAGCATATTAGACTTGTTAGTATTTTAGGACAGCATAGCACGCTCCGGTAGGATCCATTAAATTGGGATATCCTTTTGAGTCATGTCAGCTGGCCAATGCCACGTGGCCTGGTCCCGTGTATATTGGGGACTGGGGCATGACATGGTTTTAGTGGTGGCCCATGCAGGTCATGTTTATCGCTTGTGGTTTGGTAACATGCCCAGCGAGCCTGCAATAGGATAGAAATTAATAGATCTCATCTACCTTAATTTCCGCCTTTAAACCTCCTTCGCATTTGATTAATTGAATATATGCATCCTACTTGTTATTTTCGTACCCTTTTAACGAAGTTATATTTCTTGTAGCAAGATGAACTTGCGCAGCGGACACGAGGCATACAGCGCCATTGTGCCATCCACCACCGCACCAAGGAAGGATACACCCCCTGGACCACCCGAAGAGTAGCCTCCACCATAGGCACCGGTGATTTCCCAGGCTTCGATGATACATTGGCACCAGACTTCTCCTAACGATCGGACGCAACAGCCGGAGGGCCAGACTTCTCAGACTGTACCACAGCACTTCGAGGGTGAGACATCTAGAGATACGCCGATGCCTTAGTTTGAGAGACCGACATCTGAGGAGACTCCTACGACGCAGCCAGAGGCCCCATTGCCATCACCTCTGTCCTTTCCACCACAGATGCTACGTCCAGAGGAACAGTCGCAGATGTTCCAACTCTTCCAGACTATGATGCAGGCGCAATGGCATCAAACCGAGATGTTGAGATAGAATTTGATGGCAGTAATGGAGAGGACACCTGCCCCAGCACCCGTACTAGCAACTCCACCAGCTCAGACAGTTGGTATGGTATGATGGTTCCGCCAGATGGGCCCGGATACTTTTTTTGGCAGCGAGACCGCAGAAAAGATCTCCGGTTGGGTTGCCAACACGGAGATGCTACTAGAGGCTTCATAGTTACACCCAGACCTCTGGATGACCGCAATGAGGGCCCAACTGAAAGGCAATGCCCATCACTGGTGGGACACCATAGAGCGCAGCGTAGACAAGACGCAGATGTGGGACCAATTTTTAGAGTACTTCAATGTAAAGTATTTCCCGGCTACGGTCAGGAATGCCCTCTACTCCCAATTCCTGCACCTGGAGCAAGGGAATCTGTCCGTAGATGCATACAACGCAGAGTATAATAGGCTTAGCCGATTTGGTGCCACCCTGATACCCAACGACTTGGAGAAGGCTAGGAGATTCCATCACGGCCTTACCTTCGAGCTGCAGAGGTACACTACTACTCAGGCGAGGATCTCTTATGAGGAAGTTCTGTCAGAGGCTAGGATCCAGGAGGTGATTAGCAGAGGATCGAGACATTCCAGCACGACTACACCAGCCAGAGCTCAGCCCGAGCAGGAGGATCGATTCATCATCCAGGAGTGCAGACGCAACAGAAGATTATGCCATATCAGCAGAGAGAGCTACCGATGTATCACTTTTGCAGAAAGAAGGGGCATGTCCAGAAAGATTGCAGAAGAATATTAGGACTGTGCTTGAGGTGCGGATCAACCCAACATCAAGCTCAGGAGTGTTCCCAGTATAGCGATAGAGCCCGGCAGATAGTACAAACGCCAGCCCCACCAGCCCTAGGTATGTCCGTAGCATTGCTTGATGATTTATAGCTTATTATGTGTTATTTTAATTTCGAGGACGAAATTCTTATAAGTTGGGTAGATTGTAAACCCCCTCGACCAAGAAAATTAGTTAATTAACTTAGATAGAGAGATTAGGGTTATTTTGGTGCTAATTAGAATTTTTATACAGAGTTTTATTTATTGTGCAATGCTTATAATACTTAGGATACCTTACCGTTGTTCTGATATTTAGGACACTACCCTAGCTATTGCCTGCAAACAAATTCCATAAACCTTGTCGAGATATACCAGCCTGCTATTCTGACCCTTGTGTAACTCACAAACGCTCTTTCTTGTGCTTTATTTTAGTCGCACAAAAATCGTTACAAACGTCCGTACGTAAATTCAATTAATTGCACATTTACGTTCTTTGTCCGTTCCAATCGAAATTGGGACCAAACATTAACCCATTTTGTCCAGCCCAAGTTATGATATTATTCTACTCTAAGCCTACTATACCCATGACGCTTGAGCCACCAATTTTGACCCCCGGTTATTTTTAATTAATTAAAGAACACCTAGCGCATTAATTTTAATTAAATTAATGTAGAGAACCAACCTCACTCAAACTAGATCCAACTCTAACCCAAACCCACACACACACCCTCAAGCCTCATACTAAATACCATAAACCATTCTAGTCCACTACAAAATACCAAACATGGTGTTTTGTCACATCAAATCCTAAATTTTAGATTATGTACAATTTCCTAATTGTTCAGGGGCTTTTGTGCAATTAAGCAATGAGGTGCCCCCCTCTCATTGGCCCAACCACATGAAGAAGAGATCCTCCATCCTTTGATCGGTCCACAAATAATTTCCCCCCATTTTCATGTACTCTACATCACTTTTGGAGGACACATCCTAACCCCATATTTCAAACACCTTAAATCCTAGCCACATGTGCAACATGTGGAGGCCCTCACACAACCCTTGAAAACTACCCAGCCGGCCCTAATCCCAAGGTACCCCCCTCTCTCTCTCCTACAAATATTATATGCTACCTCACCTAAAATCTAACAAAAATCCAAACTACCAAGGAAAAAACCCTAAAAATCCCAAGGCCCTCACAAACCCCAGCCACCCTACCCGACTTCCTGCAGCCCTCCCCCGGCCAGCCACCGCCTCCGGCCACCCCCGCGATGGTCCCCCTCCCACCAGCACCCACCCCTCCACCTCCAGCCACCGCCCCCGGCCACTACTCCGCCTACAGCCACCGCCTACAGCCACCGCCATCACCACCATCCTCACCTAAGAACCAGCACCACACAGCCCGAGCCGACCACCCGACTGTCCCCCGACTCGCCGCCGCTGCTCAGCCAACCACACCTCTCCGTCGATGACCCGCCCAGCCAGTCTCCTCCGTCCCTGCCATAGCTCGGACCCGGTCGCCCCGCAGCCGACCGGCACTGTCACTACCACTTTTCCATGTAAGGGTATTTCTGTAATTTAACTACTTAAATAATTATGTATTTAATTAATTGCTGAGTTTTATAAGTAATTATATATTGTTAATAATATTTAGTTTTAGGTCTAACCCTAGAAATCCATTAGGACAACCCTAATGGGTAAACCCTAGTTAGAAAACCCTATTCTAGCATAACCCTAGAATTTAAAAATTAGGGTGAACCCTCAAAACCCTAGACTGGCTAAACCTTAGTTAATTAGGTTCTACATGACCTAATCTAGGGGTTAAACCTAGGCTATACACTAGAAACCCTAACTGGGCCTTAATATATAAGAGGAACCCTCTCATTCTTCATGTAGAAGAGGAAAACCCTAGCCTCCACCAGAGAAAACCAATCCTCCACCCCATTTTTGAGATTCAACCTAGGGCTCCCATTTTCTCCTCCTTCAAAGCAAGAGAAGAAGAGCCTCGTTGAAGAAACCTTCCCTGCAGGTGAGAACCCTAATTTTCTTCATTTAATTTCTGTGTACAGATGATAATGGCCATTAGGAACCCCCAAATGCTGTGTGTGTAGTTCGATTTTAGGGTTTTTGGATTAGGTGGGTGACCCGTATGGGGTTTTCCCCAATTACCAGGAACCCTAACCCTAGATTTGGTTTGTAGACAGATTTTCCCCATTTTCATGTAGATATAAATTCGATTTTAGGGTTTACTTATCTAGGTATTCTAATTTCTGAAATTGATGTATGAATCTATATGCATATATATGTATTGTGGTGGGGGGATGATGTAATGAGTTCAGAACTGTGTATTTCTGTGTGCAGTCGGGTATGTACAGGCTGTGTTTGGGTTTCATGGTGTATCGGGTTGAGAGATTTCTGTGCACAGGGGTTTGATTTCTTTGCTGTGCATCTGTGTGTGAGATGAGGGTGTAGAGTGTGTTTTAGAACTGTGTAACTGTGCAGATTTCAGTATATGTGTGAGAAGAAAGTGAGAGAGGGGAGGAAATCTGTATACTGTGTGTGTGTGTTTTGTGTTAGGAATTTCAGTGTCTGTGTGTGGCTGTAGGTCAATAACTTGAGGGTTACAATGTGCAAGATATCAGTTTTGTTGAGAGATTTGTGTGCATCAGTAGGTTGTAACTGTGCAGTGTGGGTATCAGTCCATCCCAGAAATCTGGGTGTATATGTCTGTGTGTGGCCTTAAGGTATAGTGTGTGTCCATGAGTAATCAGCATACATAGTGTATCAGTCACCCATTGCATATTGTGTGAGAGTTGTGTTATTCCTTGCTGTGTAGATTTCAGCCTGTGTTATCAGTGTGAGGGATTTTTCTTGTATCCAGTCATGTGTGTGTATGTGTGTGTGTGTATGGTATCAGTCTAATATATGTGTGTGGAGTGAGTTAACTAGGACCTATGTGAACTGAGAACTGTGTGTCCTCGTTCATGTGTAAACTGTGCAGATATTCAAGTGTGTGTGGGTGTGTTAATTCTGTAGGAGAGGAACCAACTGTGTTCCTGTGTGTGTATGGCTGTGTGTGTGAACTGTGAGTGATGGTTAATAGGAAACAGAGTGCCTAGGTGCAGTAAGGTAGCAGTAAGTTTCAGTAGGTTAGATAGCTGTGAGGTATTAAATTCCTGTGTCAGTATGTAACTGTGTATATGTATATAAGCCTGTGTGTCAGTTATGATACTTACATAATTTCAGTGTATACCTGTGTCCATGTGTAATCAGTACACATGTGTGAGTGGTGAGAGTATGCAACTAGGTAGTGAAGGAACTGTGTGTGTAGAGTGTTTTGTTCAGATTTTTGTGTGTGAGTTCAGCACCTTAGAACTGTGTGTTTTCCTAGTGTGTGTCTACATGTGTAGGGGTGTAGCAGTAGGCCTAGAACCTTAGTAGATGTGTCTCAGAATTCCCAGGCCTAAGGTATAATGTATAGTGTGTAGTCTTGGGTAGCAGTGGGAAGTTTCTGTTGTGAATTCAGTATCAATGTGATATGGATACCCTTGTTACTGATACATCTCACTTAGCCCTGATACTTGGCTGATGCTCTATTAGCAAGGATCAGAGTAGATTAAGAGGGGGGGGCTGTTGCAGTCCAAATTATCTCAGTTAGCCATTGAGATACATGTGTGTGTGTGCCCCTTTTTGAGAGTGAATTATCTAGGTTAGATGTGGACATGTGCAGTGGGTTAGTATCAGTAGGATATATGTGTATCAGTGCCATACCTGTCTATGTGTGACTGTGTATTCCTGTCCAGTGTGTTGGGCATTGGGGTTTCAGTATTAGTGTTAGGAAGAAATGCATCAGTTAGCAGTGTGAGTGAGTTGGTAAATTAGTATAGATGTTGATATGGGGTACTGTGGGTTAATGGTATTAAGTATATGAGTAAGGTATAAGTTAAGTCACTAAATAAACACTATCCTATAGATAAATTGGGCAAGTATATTTATAAGTCATATATATTATTACGACTCACTATATGGTCTATATAGCTATATGATACCTAGTATCTAGATACTCATGAGGTGGACCTAGAAACCTAGTCACAACCTAGTTTTAACTAGTATTAGTTAAAAATAGCTAGTATGAACCTAGAAGCAAGGTATTAACTAGTTTTGACCAAAAACCTAGAATTGACTTGGTTGGACCTAGTATTGACCAGAAAACCTTAGACATGGCCTAGAAACCTCGTTTTTAAATTGTTAAGCATGTTATTCTTTTAATTCATTAATTAACATTGAATTTCCATAAATAGGTCATTGTGATTCCATTTTGGACCTCGCTCCTTACATTCTGCTCAGGACCACAGGCGAGTACATTCTCTGACAGTTTTCATGGTTGATTACTTCTATAAATTGTAGTGTATTTCATACTTGATTCCGACACTATGGATACACGGGTTAGCACCCTAGATCCCCATCATGAGGAGTCGTGATTGGAATCCATCGTGCTAGCTGGGGGATGGGGAACTATTAGTAGATTATGTGATCATATCCACCCTTACCATGCATCATAGCTCACCCCACATCTCACGTCGGGTGCGGCCTGACCATCATCATGCCTCATAGCTGTTATATATGATTAGCCTGACCATTATCATGCATCATAGCTAACCAAATGGTTAGCCTGACCTTCAAGAATCATAGCTAATCATATATAACCAGCCTGATCCAGTCCCAAGCCGATCACATAATAAACTAATATTTCAAACACTTAACGAGATGTTTTATCTTTATTCAGACTTACTTGTTCTAGCATTACTACTTATTGCTCATTGCTAGATGCTTATTTGTCTATTTTATTTCTCCAGTACTTCACATGTTCAGCTTTTATTTCCATCTTGTATCTCTTACACTGTTTATAGATTTTGTCAATTTAATGAAACTGCTGTTAGTGCTTGTGCTTCGCTCCAATCCTGACTGGATAACAACATTTTCAGAGAACCTGGAGGACTTTTGCCCTACTCATTACGGTCCAGGAATAGAGGAGGATTTCACCCCAGAAATCCCAGAGGAGGTGCCTATCCTAGAGGAGAACTTGCCTGCCCATGCTTAGATTATTTTCTGCATTATTATTCTAAACTGAGACTGAGACTGTGATGTATTTATTTTATTTGTGACTTTGTGAGGTCATTTAGACCCAGGTTTTGAGTTGAACTCCTTGTGGTTGGTTTTAAATAGAACTCTTTTCAATTCTCATCGTGCCATTATGTTTATAGTTGTGATTGAGTATATTATAGATGTGATTTATTTATCAAATGTCCTCCGTACGGAGTTGAGACTATTGACAGGATGTGCTATATTTGTGACCTAGACAGCGTTCTACCGCCGATGCTGCGGCGTAGGCTGGACGTACCCACGACTCATGCCCAAATTCCGGGTGCGGGTCGTGACACGTTTTAGTGGTGGCCCATGCAGGTCTAGTCTGTAGTCTAGCAGTCTAGTCTTAGATTCACATTAGAGCGATATTATTGTAATAGGAATTAGGCCGAGGATATGCTCAATCACAATTAGGAATTTCCGATTCTTATAATACTACTCTTAATAATTTTTCCTTTAGAAATTTTTTGTCCTTCCTTGATGATATCGTATCTATTGCTTTAATTGAATCTTTCGATCTGTCTTCAGGATGCCGCCAAGAAGATCCCAGAGACTCGGAGCAGCAGATACAGAGAGGTCTGCCACCTCTCGCGCTGCCGGACAGACATCAGCAGCACCTCCTACATCTCCAATAAATGTGGGAGTGTCTGCAGCATTCGGGGGTCCTCCACCACCAGTTCAGAGGGTCCCCACAGCTACGACGGCACCACCACCTCCACCACCACCAGCTCAGCAACCAGGAGGTGTGCCCGTCGATGGAGCACAGATGTTCGCCTTGATTCAGGGCATGGTCGACGCCCAGAGGACGTCGGCAGAGGCCCAGAGAGTGCAGGCTGAGGCACATCAGGCCCAGACAGAGATGATGAGGGTGAACATGGAGAACGCTCATCAAGTGGCTCTCCAGGCTGTGGAGAGAGTTACTCAGCAGCAGCAGCGTCCTGATCAGCAACAACAGAGGCCGGGCACCATTGTGGACTTCAAGAGGATGATGCCTCGGGAGTTCAAGGGGACAGAAGGGATACTCTACGCCGATGATTGGCTAGAGGACATCGAGAGGAACTTGCGTTTGGCGCAGATTCCAGAGGCGCTCCAGATCGAGGCCGCTGGCAGCCAGATGTTCGATATTGCCTTGACATGGTTTCGCACGGAGCCGAGACTCTTGCGTGGGGGACTCACTTGGGAAGCTTTCAAGGAGCTCTTCAAGGAGAAGTTCTTTCCTGACGTTGCCCTGGGAGCTTTGGAGAGTCAGTTCCATGACTTAGCCCAGGGGAGCTCGTCCGTCGATGAGTATGCCGCGGAGTTTTCCCGCCTGAGCCGCTTCGCGCCATCGATGATTAGAGATCCGGGGGACAGGGCCCGGAAATTCAGAAAGGGGCTGACAAGAGAGATCAAGTCTCGCACGTCGGGACGTCGCACAGCTACCTATGAGGGCATATTGATGGATGCCCAAGTAGCCGAGGATGACTTGGACCTCAGACCCAAGAGGGGACGCGATGTTTCCAGGGGAGCAAACAGAAGTGCGGGACCAGGCAAGCGTCCACACTTTCAGCAGCAGCAGAGGCCCTTTCAGCAGCAGCATCAGGCACCAGTCCGAGGGCAGGTCCAGCAGCAACAGAGACAGAACCAGCCCGCCATCCAGTGTGCGTACTGCGGGAAGACAGGATATACCAGAGAGAACTGCAGGAAGAGGTTAGGCTCATGTTTGTACTGCGGATCGACGACACACCAGCTGAAGGATTGCCCTACCATTCGGACTCGTCCAGGTCAGGGTGGAGCAGCCGCCCAGAGAGGACCAGGCAGGGTACCTACTGTACCAGGAGGCCAACAACAGAGGGGACCACTTTCACCCCAACATCAGAAGTTCGCCCAGCATCAGCAGCAGAGAGGTGCACCCCAGGGGCGAGCATACGCCATGGCAGTCGAGGAAATCGAGCCAGCAGGAGACTTGATCACAGGTTCGGTTCTTCTCGATTGTATTCCCGCATTTACCTTATTTGACTCTGGCGCTTCCCATAGTTTTGTGTCTGTATCATATGCACTTCGACATCATTTAGACACAGAACCATTAGCTAGGACTTGCAAGATCACGACTGGTGGAGGTATTATCCTAGTCCGTGATCACTGCAAGGACCGGAGAGTATCAGTAGGAGGCCGAGAGTTGAGCGTGAGCTTACTTGTCATGCCACTTCCGGGGTACGATATTGTACTCGGAATGGACTGGTTGAGTAGGCATCATGCTACTATAGATTGTTATAGAGGCAGAGTATTGTTTAGACCACCAGGAGAGCCGGAATTTGAGGTCGTCAGAGAAGCAGCGGAACAGAGCAGGAGCACATTTTGTGGAGCCAGGACGGAAGAAGAGGAGTTGCCACATCCTCTGATAGCGGAGTTCCTGGATGTATTTCCAGAAGAGTTGCCAGGCTTGCCGCCAGACAGAGATGTTGAATTCTCTATAGACTTGGTTCCAGGAGCGGAGCCCATTTCACAACATGTCTATAGAGTTAACAACAGCGAGCTGGCAGAACTGAAGAAGCAAGTCGAGGAGCTGCAGGACAAAGGCTTCATCAAATCCAGTTCATCACCATGGGGAGCTCCGGTATTGTTCGTACCGAAGAAGGACGGCATGGTGCGCATGTGTATTGATTATAGAGCTTTGAACAATATCACTATCAAGAACAAGTACCCGCTGCCGAGGATAGATGATCTTTTCGATCAGTTGAGCGGTGCGAGGGTGTTTTCAAATATTGATTTGAGGTCAGGCTATCACCAGGTGAAGGTGAAGAAAGAAGACACGCCAAAGACAGCTTTTCGGACCAGATACGGCCAGTTTGAGTTCATGGTAATGCCATTTGGTTTAACCAATGCACCGGCAGTATTCATGAACCTGATGAACAAGGTGTTCCACCAGTACCTTGACAAGTTCGTGGTGGTGTTCATCGACGATATTCTGGTGTATTCCAAGACACCGGAGGAGCACGAAGAGCATCTGAGATTGGTCTTAGAGACTCTCAGGAAGGAGAAGTTGTACGAGAAACTCTCTAAGTGTGAATTCTTCCTTGACAAGGTCGCATTTCTTGGGCATGTGGTATCGGGTGACGGAATCTCGGTTAACCCACAGAAGATCGAGGCAGTGGAGTCATGGGCTACCCCCAGTTCGGTAGCTGAGATCAGGAGTTTTCTCGGGCTAGCAGGATACTACAGGAGGTTTGTACAAGACTTCTCCAAGATTGCAGCGCCGATGACCAGACTGACTAGGAAGGATGTGGATTTTGTGTGGACGGAGGAGTGCCAGGCTGCATTTGACGAGCTGAAGAAGAGGTTGACGACAGCTCCAATTTTGACGCTGCCATCAGGTACAGGTGGTTTTACCATCTACAGTGATGCTTCAGGGAAGGGTCTGGGATGTGTTCTTCAACAGCACGGGAAGGTAATTGCCTATGCTTCCAGGCAGTTACGCCCTCATGAAAAGAATTATCCCACCCACGATTTAGAGTTGGCAGCAGTTATCTTCGCTCTAAAGCTGTGGAAACATTACCTGTACGGAGAGCGTGTGGAGATCTTCATAGACCACAAGAGCTTGAAGTACGTGTTCACACAGAAGGAGCTGAACATGAGGCAGAGGAGGTGGTTAGAGTTGATGAAGGACTTTGACATCTCATTGCAGTACCATCCAGGGAAGGCTAACGTAGTCGCCGATGCCTTGAGCAGGTATCCGACGGCTATGTACTTGACTACTGATAGACATTTGTTGGCTGATTTGGAGAGTTTGGAGATTGAAGTGTTAGTTCCCGGTACAGAGATTCAGATGTGGGGATTGCAGATACAGTCCGAACTGATGGACAGGATCAGAGCTGCGCAGTACGATGATGAGGCTCTGAGGAGTATCAGGGCACAGGTTCAGATGGGATTGTCGGACGACTTTACTATCGCAGATGATGGTTCCTTACGGCACGGCACGAGGATGTGTGTGCCGAGCGGGGAGCTGCGTGAGGAGGTTTTACAGGAGGCACACCGCTCTCAGTACTCGATGCATCCCGGTGCCAACAAGATGTATCGAGACTTGAGAGAGCATGTATGGTGGTATGGAATGAAGCGTGAGGTAGCACGCTTCGTATCTCGGTGTCTAGTGTGCCAGCAGGTAAAGGCGGACCGGCAGAGGCCAGGAGGTTTGCTTCAACCTTTACCGATCCCAGAGTGGAAGTGGGAGCACGTGACCATGGATTTCATTTCAGGGCTTCCACGTTCTCCAGGAGGGAAAGACGCGATTTGGGTCATCGTGGACAGGTTGACCAAATCAGCCCATTTCTTACCTTTCAAAGTGGGCACGTCGACAGAGAAGCTAGCAGAGATGTACGTGCGACAGATTGTTAGGATTCATGGAGTTCCTGTGAGCATCGTCTCAGATCGGGATAGTCGTTTCACTTCCCACTTCTGGAGGAGTCTGCAGGCTAGCTTGGGCACTCAGCTCAAGTTCAGTACCGCATATCATCCCCAGACAGACGGGCAGTCTGAGAGGACTATTCAGACTCTCGAGGATATGCTACGCACTTGCGTTTTAGATCTCGGAGGTTCTTGGGAGGATCATCTGCACCTGGTAGAGTTCGCTTACAACAACAGCTACCAGGCCAGCATCGAGATGTCACCATTTGAGGCTCTTTATGGACGGAGGTGTCGTACCGCTATCGTGGGACGACGTTGGAGAGAGAGCCTTGCTAGGACCAGAAATGGTCGTGGATGCAGCAGAAAAGGTGAAACTCATCAGAGACAGACTGCGAGTGGCGCAGGACAGACAGCGGCATTGGGCCGACAGCCACCGTAGACCCCTTGAGTTTCAGGTATAGATTGTTGTTTTCTGGTTGTGTTGTTTGTTTGTTTAGACTGCGTGTTGAGACTGTTTTGTGTTAGGTTGGCGATCTAGTATTCCTACGGATTTCTCCGACGCGTGGAACGATTCGTTTTGGCAGAGGCGGGAAGCTTAGCCCACGCTACATCGGACCCTTCGGTATTCTGGCGAGGGTAGGTGCAGTGGCATATAGACTGGACTTGCCGCCTGCATTGGAGGGAGTGCATAATGTGTTTCACGTGTCGCAGCTGAGACGGTACGTGGCCGACCCTAGTCACGTACTTGATCACTCGGAGATTGAGGTTGGTCCGACGCTCAGCTACCCTGAGCAGCCCGTAGAGATCTTGGACCGCAGAGAGAAGGTGTTGCGGAACCAAACTATTCCTTTGGTTCGTGTTGCATGGAGACACCACTCTCCAGGGGAGTCGACCTGGGAGAGAGAAGACGAAATGCGCGAGCAATACCCTTATCTCTTCCAGACTTGAGGTATATTTCCTTTTCTGAATTCATTCTTGTTGTAGTTCAGTCCAATTTCGAGGACGAAATTTCTTTTAGGAGGGTAGACTTGTCACTACCACTTTTCCATGTAAGGGTATTTCTGTAATTTAACTACTTAAATAATTATGTATTTAATTAATTGCTGAGTTTTATAAGTAATTATATATTGTTAATAATATTTAGTTTTAGGTCTAACCCTAGAAATCCATTAGGACAACCCTAATGGGTAAACCCTAGTTAGAAAACCCTATTCTAGCATAACCCTAGAATTTAAAAATTAGGGTGAACCCTCAAAACCCTAGACTGGCTAAACCTTAGTTAATTAGGTTCTACATGACCTAATCTAGGGGTTAAACCTAGGCTATACACTAGAAACCCTAACTGGGCCTTAATATATAAGAGGAACCCTCTCATTCTTCATGTAGAAGAGGAAAACCCTAGCCTCCACCAGAGAAAACCAATCCTCCACCCCATTTTCGAGATTCAACCTAGGGCTCCCATTTTCTCCTCCTTCAAAGCAAGAGAAGAAGAGCCTCGTTGAAGAAACCTTCCCTGCAGGTGAGAACCCTAATTTTCTTCATTTAATTTCTGTGTACAGATGATAATGGCCATTAGGAACCCCCAAATGCTGTGTGTGTAGTTCGATTTTAGGGTTTTTGGATTAGGTGGGTGACCCGTATGGGGTTTTCCCCAATTACCAGGAACCCTAACCCTAGATTTGGTTTGTAGACAGATTTTCCCCATTTTCATGTAGATATAAATTCGATTTTAGGGTTTACTTATCTAGGTATTCTAATTTCTGAAATTGATGTATGAATCTATATGCATATATATGTATTGTGGTGGGGGGATGATGTAATGAGTTCAGAACTGTGTATTTCTGTGTGCAGTCGGGTATGTACAGGCTGTGTTTGGGTTTCATGGTGTATCGGGTTGAGAGATTTCTGTGCACAGGGGTTTGATTTCTTTGCTGTGCATCTGTGTGTGAGATGAGGGTGTAGAGTGTGTTTTAGAACTGTGTAACTGTGCAGATTTCAGTATATGTGTGAGAAGAAAGTGAGAGAGGGGAGGAAATATGTATACTGTGTGTGTGTGTTTTGTGTTAGGAATTTCAGTGTCTGTGTGTGGCTGTAGGTCAATAACTTGAGGGTTACAATGTGCAAGATATCAGTTTTGTTGAGAGATTTGTGTGCATCAGTAGGTTGTAACTGTGCAGTGTGGGTATCAGTCCATCCCAGAAATCTGGGTGTATATGTCTGTGTGTGGCCTTAAGGTATAGTGTGTGTCCATGAGTAATCAGCATACATAGTGTATCAGTCACCCATTGCATATTGTGTGAGAGTTGTGTTATTCCTTGCTGTGTAGATTTCAGCCTGTGTTATCAGTGTGAGGGATTTTTCTTGTATCCAGTCATGTGTGTGTGTGTGTGTGTGTGTATGGTATCAGTCTAATATATGTGTGTGGAGTGAGTTAACTAGGACCTATGTGAACTGAGAACTGTGTGTCCTCGTTCATGTGTAAACTGTGCAGATATTCAAGTGTGTGTGGGTGTGTTAATTCTGTAGGAGAGGAACCAACTGTGTTCCTGTGTGTGTATGGCTGTGTGTGTGAACTGTGAGTGATGGTTAATAGGAAACAGAGTGCCTAGGTGCAGTAAGGTAGCAGTAAGTTTCAGTAGGTTAGATAGCTGTGAGGTATTAAATTCCTGTGTCAGTATGTAACTGTGTATATGTATATAAGCCTGTGTGTCAGTTATGATACTTACATAATTTCAGTGTATACCTGTGTCCATGTGTAATCAGTACACATGTGTGAGTGGTGAGAGTATGCAACTAGGTAGTGAAGGAACTGTGTGTGTAGAGTGTTTTGTTCAGATTTTTGTGTGTGAGTTCAGCACCTTAGAACTGTGTGTTTTCCTAGTGTGTGTCTACATGTGTAGGGGTGTAGCAGTAGGCCTAGAACCTTAGTAGATGTGTCTCAGAATTCCCAGGCCTAAGGTATAATGTATAGTGTGTAGTCTTGGGTAGCAGTGGGAAGTTTCTGTTGTGAATTCAGTATCAATGTGATATGGATACCCTTGTTACTGATACATCTCACTTAGCCCTGATACTTGGCTGATGCTCTATTAGCAAGGATCAGAGTAGATTAAGAGGGGGGGGGCTGTTGCAGTCCAAATTATCTCAGTTAGCCATTGAGATACATGTGTGTGTGTGCCCCTTTTTGAGAGTGAATTATCTAGGTTAGATGTGGACATGTGCAGTGGGTTAGTATCAGTAGGATATATGTGTATCAGTGCCATACCTGTCTATGTGTGACTGTGTATTCCTGTCCAGTGTGTTGGGCATTGGGGTTTCAGTATTAGTGTTAGGAAGAAATGCATCAGTTAGCAGTGTGAGTGAGTTGGTAAATTAGTATAGATGTTGATATGGGGTACTGTGGGTTAATGGTATTAAGTATATGAGTAAGGTATAAGTTAAGTCACTAAATAAACACTATCCTATAGATAAATTGGGCAAGTATATTTATAAGTCATATATATTATTACGACTCACTATATGGTCTATATAGCTATATGATACCTAGTATCTAGATACTCATGAGGTGGACCTAGAAACCTAGTCACAACCTAGTTTTAACTAGTATTAGTTAAAAATAGCTAGTATGAACCTAAAAGCAAGGTATTAACTAGTTTTGACCAAAAACCTAGAATTGACTTGGTTGGACCTAGTATTGACCAGAAAACCTTAGACATGGCCTAGAAACCTCGTTTTTAAATTGTTAAGCATGTTATTCTTTTAATTCATTAATTAACATTGAATTTCCATAAATAGGTCATTGTGATTCCATTTTGGACCTCGCTCCTTATATTCTGCTCAGGACCACAGGCGAGTACATTCTCTGACAGTTTTCATGGTTGATTACTTCTATAAATTGTAGTGTATTTCATACTTGATTCCGACACTATGGATACACGGGTTAGCACCCTAGATCCCCATCATGAGGAGTCGTGATTGGAATCCATCGTGCTAGCTGGGGGATGGGGAACTATTAGTAGATTATGTGATCATATCCACCCTTACCATGCATCATAGCTCACCCCACATCTCACGTCGGGTGCGGCCTGACCATCATCATGCCTCATAGCTGTTATATATGATTAGCCTGACCATTATCATGCATCATAGCTAACCAAATGGTTAGCCTGACCTTCAAGAATCATAGCTAATCATATATAACCAGCCTGATCCAGTCCCAAGCCGATCACATAATAAACTAATATTTCAAACACTTAACGAGATGTTTTATCTTTATTCAGACTTACTTGTTCTAGCATTACTACTTATTGCTCATTGCTAGATGCTTATTTGTCTATTTCATTTCTCCAGTACTTCACATGTTCAGCTTTTATTTCCATCTTGTATCTCTTACACTGTTTATAGATTTTGTCAATTTAATGAAACTGCTGTTAGTGCTTGTGCTTCGCTCCAATCCTGACTGGATAACAATATTTTCAGAGAACCTGGAGGACTTTTGCCCTACTCATTATGGTCCAGGAATAGAGGAGGATTTTACCCCAGAAATCCCAGAGGAGGTGCCTATCCTAGAGGAGAACTTGCCTGCCCATGCTTAGATTATTTTCTGCATTATTATTCTAAACTGAGACTGAGACTGTGATGTATTTATTTTATTTGTGACTTTGTGAGGTCATTTAGACCCAGGTTTTGAGTTGAACTCCTTGTGGTTGGTTTTAAATAGAACTCTTTTCAATTCTCATCGTGCCATTATGTTTATAGTTGTGATTGAGTATATTATAGATGTGATTTATTTATCAAATGTCCTCCGTACGGAGTTGAGACTATTGACAGGATGTGCTATATTTGTGACCTAGACAGCGTTCTACCGCCGATGCTGCGGCGTAGGCTGGACGTACCCACGACTCATGCCCAAATTCCGGGTGCGGGTCGTGACAGGCACAGCCCCCGCAGCGACAGCAACTGCTGACTGCCGCTGCTGTTGACCACGCCCCCCCCCCCTCGCGTTGCCGGAGCTCCGCCCGGCCACCCTCGCCGACAACGACGCGCCCGACGGACCCACCTCGACCCCCTGCACCTAGGTATATATATTTTATATACATATACTGTATATTCTACATAGTATAATGGTTAGCAATGGTTATTTAAATATATGTATACGTATACTATTTTTCGTATTTATATATATACTTCTATATATTACTGTATTATGTTTGTATATAATATAAATATATATATGTAGTTCGTATTATATGTATACACATAGTATATATTATATGCTTGTATTTAAAACATTGTATGTATTAATATCTCTTATGTATGTATGTATATATATATATATATATATATATATATATATATATATATATATATATATATATATATATATATATATATATATATATATATATATATATGTATGTATATATTTTTGTGTATATATATAAATATATATATATATTTGGTGTAATTATTGTATTGTGTATATATATAAAAATGTATATATTTTGTGTATATAAGTATATGTATATATGTAAATATATAAATACTTTGTGTATTTAGTATATTATATATGTATATACATAGTATATTATATATAAGTATTAAATATTGTATGTATTAATGTCTATTATGTATATATATATATATATATATATATATATATATATATATATATATATATATATATATATATATATATATATATATATATATATATATATATATATATATATATATATATATATATATATATATATATATATATATGTATATATATATGTAGTGTATTTGGCATATTAAATATATGTATATTGATTATATATATAAATATATATTTGTGTATTTAGTATATTATATGTAGTGTATATATATTGGTATATTATATATAAATATATGTATATATATATATATAAATATATATATATTGTGTATTTAGTATATTAGTGTATAAATAAATATAGGTATATATATATATAAATATATATATATATATTGTATAGTGTGTATATTAGTGTATTAAATAATTATGTGTATATATATATATATATATATATATATATAAATATATACATACTTTGTGTGTATTAATATAGTATATATTATATATGGGTAATTTTCCATTTTTTTGTATATATAAATATATATATATATATATATATATATATATATATATATATATATATATATATATATATATATATATATATATATATATATATATATATATATATATATATATATATATATGTGTGTGTGTGTGTGTGTGTACTTATGTATATAAATGGTTATTTAAATATATGTATATGTATTAAATTATATAGGAGGTATTATGTATTTTAATATTAATTACATATATATGTAAGTGTATTTAATTAATATGTGTATATGTACATATTAATTTGTGTATTATTAAGGTATTATTGTATAGATTAACTAATGAAAATAGGTAATTATATATGTATGGTGGTATTTATATATATATTTAAATACCATATCTATGTACTGTATTAGTATGTACATATTTATATATATGTTATTAAATTCCATATACATAATGAACAATGTATATATGTTATATGTTATTAATGTATTATATGTATATATGTATTATGTACGTATTAGGGTATCGTTGCATTTATATTTATGTATTTATATATAAATACTTATTTAATGTATTTACGTATTGATGAGTTGGTACTTATATATATATATATATGTATAATGTATATATGTACATATGTCTATATGCATAGTTGTATATATATAAGTATGTGTGTTATTAAATTATCTATTGTATATATATGTATATGTGTTAGGTATGTATACATGTACTATGTTAGCATAGGTAATTAAGCATGGTATAATTTTGGGTTATCTGTCGTAGGCATCCGAGACGGTGCTACCTTGACTGCTGGTTCCGGAGCATTGCTTGTGCACACCAGAGTTCCAGGCAAGTATACCTTGCCTTGTTGTTACTGTTTAAATTTAGATATTTATCTAGTTGCATATTTTATTGTTTTAATATTAACTGTGCGCGTCCGAGAAGACTCGGGTGCAGTCAACGAAGGCGTTGACGTTATGACTTGTGTCTGACCTAGTGTCTAGTGGACCCACCTAAAGTTAAGGAGTTATCAATATGACTTCCCAGGCCTTGACACGTATCTTAACACGTCACTGAGTGAGTTCATGTAGGGACGCGTGCTTCATGACCGACTGGCCATCCGCATGAGCAGCACGTGTGACGGTGTTTAGCTTAGATGTTTATTTCTGTAGCGACTTGCATCATAGTATGAGATGTCCACGTCGCATTCGCGACTTTTGGGCGGGGAAGACAATTAGTAGGCGTATGGGACAGATATCTGGCCGTCGTAGTTTCAGAGTAAATTATGGGGCCTTGAGCCTCAGTGTTACCCAGTTATGGGCCATGTGTTACCCGATTATGGGCTCAGGTTACCCGATTTTGGGCATATATGCTTGTCGATACATCCGGCATCATGATCGGTGATATAGTCAGCATATACTCCTGGCGTTCAGTTTATAGCTAATGCCAGGTACTTAGCCTCTGGCTCGACGCTATGCTTTATACCTTTCACCTACCCATACGTACCAGGGTTGTCTTCAAAGTGCATTTCACTTAGCTGGTTAGAACACTCCGAGTTTGCACAGTATATACTTTATGGCATGCATTTTTGTATCTTGTTACGTCCCCCTGAGGACCTGGTTCCCTTCTAGATCCGGACGAGCACTTGTACCCGACCATCTACGGAGCAGGAGTAGAGACATGATTCCTGATGAGAACTTCGAGGCATTTCCAGGGGAGTTCCCGTGATTTGAGTACGCGGCTGTTTCGGACTAGAGTTTTCATATCGAGCTAGTTGATACTCTAGTCTAGTTATCTTACTTCTTTCTGCACTTTATTTCTATTTCTGTATTTCAGTGGGTTTGTCCCCATCAGACTATTTCAGATGTATTATGGATATTCAGACTCTTGTATTTTATTTACTAGCATTTGTTTCAGCATTATGATATTGTATTCTGTGGATGAGATTAGACATTACCTGTTATATACTAGCATATTAGACTTGTTAGTATTTTAGGACAGCATAGCAAGCTCCGGTAGAATCCATTAAATTGGGATATCCTTCTGAGTCGTGTCAGCTGGCCAATGCCACGTGGCCTGGTCCCGTGTATTTTGGGGACTGGGGCGTGACATGATGTGGTTGATTACATAGCAGTAGTAGGTGCATCAGTGAGCCATGAGGGAGAGCAACACATTAGTTGTTTGTGGTGTGTAGTCAGATTTGGCCAGGTATGGCAACAGTGAGAGATTAGTGAGGTAACTGATACTGGATGTATCAATGAGTCTAGGAGGGTTGCATAGGTTGGACTAATACTTGGAAGTAAATTAGAATGAAGGGTATTGGTCAGGCAACTCTTTGTTGCAGACATAAGATATTGCAGGCCAAGTAAGAGCTACAACAGCAGTACCTGGAACTGAGTGTTCCAGTGTGAATGGATGAGTGGGTGAGTTGTTATCAATTTTGAGTGTATCAGATATTGTGGACTTATGGATGTATTTGTGACTTTTATACTTCTTTCCTTTACTCCATATCGTGCTATTTTTTTCCTAGTTTGATATTGTGATTGAGTATTGGTTCCATTATCATATACCATATTGTTTCTCCATTTTAAGTTGAGATAGCATGACAGGTACATTATATATTTGGTATAGATATTAGATAGTATTGTTGACCCAAACAATGTTCTACCGCCAATATCGTAGCGTAGGTTAGGCGTTGTTCACGTACTCGTATCCCCATTCCGGGTGCAGGTCGTGACAGAGGTATTGCATAGTTTGTTTATTAGTGTTTGTATGTGTTGTGTGTTCATAAAATGGGAGCTCGAGAGGTGTTCCCAGGTAGCAGTGCAACAATAGGAAGTGAAGAAAAATAATAATAGCTACAACAAAAATAGGAAGTAAAGTAGTTGTAATAAGCAAGAGTAGCAGCAGCAATACTAAAAGCTTTAGCAGCAACAATAATATACAACAGTAGCAGCAAGAGCACAAGTAGTGGCAGCAGCAAGGATTGATAGTGTATCTTGTGATGGGGGTTGAGAGCTCAGGAGTTACCTAAAGAAATAGCAAGTATTGAATTGATCTTGTAGCAGTGCAAGAGGCAATATCAGTTGTTTGTAGTTATTGTTGATGTCTGTTGGGGGTGTCGGGTTCTATTACAAGAGCATCAGTAGCAGCAACATTGAGGGCCAACAATTGGGATTGATGCAAGGATCGGGTATCAGGTTTACCATAGCATTAGCAGCATGTAAGAGAAGAGAAGGTAGACAATAACAGCAGTGGATGACTGAGGTAAAGGGGGAAAATAAAATATGATGTGAGCTGAGTGTGGAGTTGGTTTTTAAGTGTAAGTATTATTGTGATTTTGTATCATTATTAAGAGTGTGGATATCAGTTAGTATAGAGGTTAGTAAGTGAGAAAGTTCAAGTGTATCAATAAGTACCAACTAGGATTAGTTACCGTAGTGTATATGAAGATGGAAGAAGCAGGTGCAGTTGCAAGGTTTAGTCAAACCTGAGCATAAATAGGTGTTCATGTATACATGTTAGCATATATGTATCTATATATATATATATATATATATATATATATATATATATATATATATATATATATATAGGTAGATATGTATCTTCATGGTAGTGTGTAAGAGTGTATTCATTTATGGGGATATGATTGTCAGTTATACAGAGAGTTATGTGGAGTGTTGGGCTCGAGTATAATTCATAGTAGCAGTAAAGTAAATACGAGGGGAATGTTGTTGTTGTTGATATTGATGTTGTTGTTGATGAGTTAATTTCAGGCCTAGTATATGGAATATGCTTGTGCAATTTGGGGTTCGGCAAGCTCACAGCAGAGAAGAGGGTGCACTACAGTGTACTTGACACCGTATTGCAGATATTTGGATAGGACTCGGGCAATTGGGAGTCTTGTGGGTTAGGTATTTTAGAGTTAGTGTTAGAAGTGCTAATATGCAGCAACACCAGTTCATAACTAAGAACAGAGGTAAGTGTATCAGGTATTGACCATGATGAGTATTAGTGTGTATATGGAGTAGTGTTATCAATTGGGTTGTTAGTTAGTGTTAAGTTAAGATATAGTTAGTTCTCATATGAGTGTACGTAAGTGTAAGGTATTAGTTATAACTATATAGTGTAAGTATTAGTAAGGTATGACTTACACACTAAGGTAATGACCTAGTATAGCTAATATAAACTAAAGTTAGCTAGTTAGTGACCTAGTTTGACTTATATTGACTAGTTTGACCTAGTTGGGCTAAGTGTGACCTAGTATGGACCTAGAAAATCATATTTAGTACATTTAGCTCATTTCTCATTTATTACACCAAGTGAGATAATATTTTCTATATAGGTGTGTGTGACACTAGCTCAGACACTGAGATATACCATTTTCTCAGGATCACAGACGAGTACATTCTCTGATAGTTTTTATATTTGATAGCCTCTATGTTTCATGTATATAGTATTAAGATATTTGATTCTGGATACGATGGTTTCATAGATTGGTATACGTGGATCTCGGTCATGAGATGTTATTGTCGTGGTTACTCAGTGATCGTCGTGTCATGCTCGTGATTGCTCAGTGATTACTGTGATATCTTAGATTATATAGACCGTGATCATAATGCATGATATTATAGACCGTGTAGTATGATATACGTGTTATAACGTATCATGATTTGGATCCATGTACTAGTCGGCGATTGGAGAAGTATTAGTGGATATGTGATCATACCTTATAACTCATGATTTAGTGTAGCCGTGATAGTTAGCAGATCATGTAACTCACGCGTAATCACGCTAGCTCACCTTTTATATATAGCCCGTGTTAGGCCCAAGACGATCACATTATCTTACTAGTATTTTAAGGCACATTTATATATTGTTTCCTTTATTTCAGTTTATTTTATTATTGTTCCTCGCCATATTGTTCTCAGTTCTTGCCATTATTTACCATGATAATCTTGCTCTTGATATTTGCTAGTTCAGTTACTTTTATCATTTATTTTTATTTCTATTGTTGTTTCATAGTTTCTGTCAATTATTGAAACTGCTATTTGGGTTGTACTTTACTCCAATCCTGACTGAATATATTTTTCAGATGATTCATTAGAGGACTAGTGTCCTACACATTATGGGCCACAGGACGGCGAGTCATTTGAGTTAGCACCGGTAGAGCCTTTGAACTAGTACCAGCAGTTGATAAGGCATAGTTAGTTCATTCATGATATTGTATATGTCAGTTAGACACTTTGTGATTGTATTATTATTTGAGATCTTGTATTGAGATTAGACTTGGACTTGTGATATATTTGTAACTTTATATCTTCCTTATATTCCATATCGTGCCATATCTTCCTCTAGTTTATTACTGTGATTGAGTATTATTTATTATTATCAGATTAACATATTGTCCTCCATTTGGGAGTTGAGATATCTTGACGGGTATATTATATATATATTGTGTGAGATATTTAGATAGTATTGTTGACCTAGGCAATGTTCTACTGTCAATGCTGCAGCGTAGGCTGGACGTACCCTCTTACTTGTGCCCTTACACTGGGTCTGGGTCGTGACATCTTGGAAGAAGCAGGTTTGAATGGAACCATCCCAAGTATGTTAATCGCTCATTTTGAGTAATTCAACTACTTTTTTTGAAGAAAAATATATTTGACCATATCTTTGAAGAAGATTAATTTTGATCTTTGACCATATCTTTGAAGAAGAACAAATCTTTGACAAGGTGAAGATATGAAGAAAGATATATTTGACTTTATCTTTTGAAGAAGATTAATTTTGACCTTTGACCATATCTTTGACAAAATCATAAGCTGGAAGTGGGTGTACAAGAAGAAGGATGATTCTCCACAGTCAGGTGGAGAAGTGTTACTTGAGAGCCCTTATGGGTGGAATTGACGAGTGGTTAATTTTGTGAAGCTGTAGGGTTGAAAAGTATATCGGCTTTATTTTGTGACAAAACCTTATCGAGGTGGAGATATGAAGGAAAATATTTTTGACCATATCTTTAAAGAAGATTGACTTTGATCTTTGACCAAATCTTTGAAGAAGAACAAATCTTTAACAAGATGGAGATATGAAGAAAGATATAATTGACCATATATGTTGAAGAAGATTGACTTTGATCTTTGACCAAATCTTTGACAAGAATAATATTGGATTCCCAAGTTTACATAATATTGGATTCAAATTCCTACATAATGTTAGATTTTTATGTATAGACATATGGCAGGCTATATAAAGGGACCGAAGGTTTCTCTAAGAGTATCTCAAGAGTCCTCATGTAAGTTGTTGATAAGTTCAATAAAAGAGTATCTCAAATTATGCTCCATGATTGTTGATGTCACGCCCCAGTCCCAAAATACGTAGGACTAGGACACGTAACACGCCAGCCGTATGTATACGAACTCCAATATATGGAAACCATATACACACGTACGCTGTACATGAATATCAATCCACAAGTGGTATGAAATGTAATACAAGTCACAGGGTAAAATCTAAATCTCATCCACAAAAATCAAATATAAATAAATAACCAGCATCTATGAAACTAGACCTCAATATAGGTATCTAAGGATGATAGTTGGATGGAAACAAATCCACTACCAACTCAAATATAAGAGCAAATACAAAATAAGTACAACACAATCAACCAAAATATAAGTATACCAGCTATCGATCACGGCCTGAAGAGAAGACATCCATGAAGCATACACAACCATCCAAATCTGCGCTCCTGTAAATACTCAAGAATAGGTACACCTGGCAGCGGACCAGGTCCTCAGAGGGACGTAACAAGATACAGAAAATACGAGCCAATTTGAATACAGTAAACATGTATATGGTTTGAAAATAAATAAGTACGCTGTACAAGATAATCTATATGAATGCAAATGAGGACAAGTTTTTGACGTATGGGCAAGGGTAGTCTACTCGATCTAAGCCTCACAACTCACACACCCGTCTAGAATATCAGAAATCGACATACCTCTGGGGTAGCGACCAGCGCGACTCTACAGAAATCGACATACCTCTGGAGTAGCGACCAGCGCGACACACGCCCGTAGTGCAAACTATATACTACGGTTTACCAGAGTGGTTAAAAGCCCATACGCCTAATGATTGTCCTCCCATGATACTAGGTGCCATGTGTGTGTCAACATATCTAATACATAGTAATGACTGGAGAAAAACTACACATGCAAGAACTATACAGAAATGAAATAAATAAAAAGAAATATAAATAGCATGCAAAGTATTGTAAACAATTTGGCAAGGTATCTTGCCTGGGGTCCTGCTGCTGGTATGAATCAGAGTCCAAGTCACAGTCCAAATAGCCTATGTATTACAAATTTATCACGTCAAAAGATAATTTATTTTAATTTATTTAATTCTGGAATAATTACTCTAAAATTCTATTTTAATCTTATTATTTTGATTTTTATGTTAATTTCTAAAATTTGTCCAAAGAAACTGAATTTTATCAACTCGAGACTCATGGCACGCAAATTGAGACGATCTGTTGACCGAAAAGTCAACCGACACAAACTCAACTTTCATGCATGATTTCCTATAGATTTCAGCTTCAAAAATATGCTAGAATTTACGTCTCGTCCTAATTCAAATTCGTTTGAGAATTATGGCACATACAAATTTTGTATTGTGCACGATGGTTAAATTCTAACCTAGAAGTTCTACAGAATTAATAGTATATAAATACTTTGAATTAAATTCTAGGAAAAATATATGTCGATGATCTCGACATTAGCTTTCCGAAACTTTAAACGATTTGTGATTCTGATTCCTGGTTCTCCCAAAATTGCGAAAACATCAAAATATATCTATTTTTGGACATACTGTGCTCTACGAATTTTCTAGAATTTAATACTAATAATTTAGAAAAACAATTTATATAATCAGAAAGATAACCTCATTATCGTTCTAACAAAAAAAATTAGACCTCGTTTGGAGTCCGGAGCTAGGAGATATCGTCCTTTTAATTCGTCATAACTAGTAGAAAATGAGGCTAAATTTATGACGAATTTTGACTATTCTTGGACGAAAAAGAGAGAAATTTGGGGAAGAAAAATATGAAGGATGAGGTATTTATAATGGTGGACACTACTTAATTAAATATGACTAGGATTGGTTAATTTGGATAGGATTATGATGAATTTAAATAAGGATATGATATGCATGAAGTTGATTTCCTAGTAGGTTCAGGATTTGAATTAATTTAAAATAGAGTTTGAATTTATCTCAATAATTTATAATCTTAAATATAATTAAAGATAATACAAATAATTTATAAAATCTTATTAATATCTATTAACACTAAATTAGCATCTATCTAATATTAAGACTATATATATCCAAATAAATCCTAAATGATTTCAAAAATCTAAAATAACCTAAAAATGATTCTAAATAAATATTTATATAAGTAAATATACTAAAAATTATTTTCTAATTAACTAAGATAATACTCTAAATAAATTCAACATCTATAATAAATATAATAATATAAAATATACACAAATACCTATTTTGGGTGAGGGAGTTTACAATCTACCCAACTTAAAATAATTTCGTCCTCGAAATTAAAATAAGGCATAATTTGTTAAATCCTTCACATTCGTACATAAGGTACGTCAATCGCAATCTCTTCCAAAAATTTAAATAACAAAATTTATTCAAATCTATCGCGATCACTTCAAAATTAAGATAACCACTGTTTAAATCAAAATTCAACCTGTCGTAATCTCTTCTCGATTTTTAAATAATCAACATCCAAATCTAACTCAAGTCTATATGACATCCCACATCAAAATTTATATCATAATTTTCAACTATCATAATCTCCTGTAGACTTTGAACAATAAACAATTCTAATCAAATCTTATTCCTATTCTTAACTTAAGAATTTATACTATTCAAATATTTAAACTCAATTTACATCCTCAATATTTCAAATAGGTGACCCAACAATCAAAATTGAACTTTTAATTCAAATCATCAAATTGTAAAATTTAAATCTAATTAACCAATTGTTCAAGTCTAAAATTCTATATTTATCCTCAAAATTTAAATCGATGATTCATCCTTCAATATTCAAAATTTAAATCATGTGCTCAAAGTATAAATATTTGGTCCGCAATATCAAGATTTTAAAATTCGTTAAATCCTCATTATCTTAATCCTTCTTTTAAAATTTCTCAAAATTAAAATGACTTGAATCTCCCAATCTAATCTTACTTGATCACAATCTAAAAGAAATTCCTCTCAAGTTGATAATGCACTGCTACCCAACTTAGAATTTATCCATCTATCACATAAGGCTATATACTTTAAGAAAAATATTTCTTAATTTATTTACTCATGTCATTCAATCCTCAAAACTTCAACGCCGATTATATCATATATGATATGTCCTTAATTATAAAAGAATAATCCTCAAGTATGTGATCGGCCTACGGGGTATATCTAGTACTCTCTGTGTATTAAACTTATACCAAGCACGAGGTTTCGTCTTTCCGAAATAAGGGAAGACGGAGATCAATAATAAAGAGTTCAAGGGCGAGGTAATAGAATAGAAGTATCGGGATCAAGGCGTTTAAAGAATTCAAATAGGAATTATCAAAGCAGTTGTGGATTGAAGTCCTATTTTGGTAATGCCTATCCACATGCTCGCATCGGTACAGTTATGTAACGGATACAATATGCTTAGACATATCTAGAGGGCAAGTACAGGTGTCTACTAGTCAACTATATATCTCAATCCACGTAAAGTATTATTGCGAAGGGCGAATCAAGCGCACTATGGTTGATCAGACCGTAATACACTGATTCTGAATTGTATTATTGTGGGCCTCCCCAATAATACATATGTCATGAACAAGCTCGATAAAGAATAAGCTTGCAAAAACTAGGCTATAATAGCAGCATAAGTCAAGGTAGTACAACAAATATAAGTACGCTAGATGATGATGAAAGGAGGTACAATTTAATTCAAGTTCACAAAAACAAAAACAACTAAACAACAATAATAAAAGACTCTACAATCCCTACAGTTATCATACAACCTCCTTGTCTAAGTCGCTAGTCGACCAAATAGGGGCAAGGACCTCTAAATTCTATCGTCTGAATAAACATTATCGTCTTTTGCTAGAATGCAATTAATGTTGTTCAATCATACTCCATTAATAGGTCAAAAGACTATGTGATACTAGGTGTCAAACATTATGGTAAAACTTTTAACTAACTCTAGTAGTGTCTATACTACTCTCAAGTCTTCTTAATACATCAAGGGGTAATGGTATACCAATCTAAAGATAAGGAATTCTAGGGTTCACTAGATATTCTAAACTTAGTGGTGTGTCTATATTCTCGTTGTATTCTTAATAGGTGTGCTACTCTAATTATCATCTAACAACAGGAACTTCTATATTATAGGAGAAGGCTATACTTAAAGAACTATTAGGGAAGTACATGAATCGAGCAGGATGCGGCTATTCAAATAGAACAGATTAGAAGGAAGGATGAGTCATAGTCAAATATGGATGAGATCCTATACTCTATTCCTAGGTGCAGGCTTGCTTGGTACAGTAACGTAACCGAGACAATATACTCTCGACCTGCATGGGCCACCACAAAAACATGTCACGCCCCAGTCCCAAAATACGTAGGACTATGACACGTAACACGCCAGCCGTATGTATACGAACTCCAATATATGGAAACCATATACACACGTACGCTGTACATGAATATCAATCCACAAGTGGTATGAAATATAATACAAGTCACAGGGTAAAATCTAAATCTCATCCACAAAAATTAAATATAAATAAATAACCAGCATCTATGAAACTAGACCTCAATATAGGTATCTAAGGATGATAGTTGGATGGAAACAAATCCACTACCAACTCAAATATAAGAGCAAATACAAAATAAGTACAACACAATCAACCAAAATATAAGTATACCAGCTATCGATCACGGCCTGAAGAGAAGACATCCACGAAGCATACACAACCATCCAAATCTGCGCTCCTGTAAATACTCAAGAACAGGTACACCTGGCAGCGGACCAGGTCCTCAGAGGGACGTAACAAGATACAAAAAATACGAGCCAATTTGAATACAGTAAACATGTATATGGTTTGAAAATAAATAAGTACGCTGTACAAGACAATCTATATGAATGCAAATGAGGACAAATTTTCGACGTATGGGCAAGGGTAGTCTACTCGATCTAAGCCTCACAACTCACACACCCATCTAGAATATCAGAAATCGACATACCTCTGGGGTAGCGACCAGCGCGACTCTACAGAAATCGACATACCTCTGGGGTAGCGACCAGCGCGACACACGCCCGTAGTGCAAACTATATACTACGGTTTACCAGAGTGGTTAAAAGCCCATACGCCTAATGATTGTCCTCCCATGATACTAGGTGCCATGTGTGTGTCAACATATCTAATACATAGTAATGACTGGAGAAAAACTACACATGCAAGAACTATACAGAAATGAAATAAATAAAAAGAAATATAAATAGCATGCAAAGTACTGTAAACAATTTGGCAAGGTATCTTGTCTGGGGTCCTGCTGCTGGTATGAATCAGAGTCCAAGTCACAGTCCAAATAGCCTATGTATTACAAATTTATCACGTCAAAAGATAATTTATTTTAATTTATTTAATTCTAGAATAATTACTCTAAAATTCTATTTTAATCTTATTATTCTGATTTTTATGTTAATTCCTAAATTTTGTCCAAAGAAACTGAATTTTATCAACTCGAGACTCATGGCACACAAATTGAGACGATCTGTTGACCGAAAAGTCAACCGACACAAACTCAACTTTCATGCATGATTTCCTGTAGATTTTAGCTTCAAAAATATGCTAGAATTTACGGCTCGTCCGAATTCAAATTCGTTTGGGAATTATGGCACATACAAATTTTGTATTGTGCACGATGGTTAAATTCTAACCTAGAAGTTCTACAGAATTAATAGTATATAAATACTTTGAATTAAATTCTAGGAAAAATATATGTCGATGATCTCGACATTAGCTTTCCGAAACTTTAAACGGTTTGTGATTCTGATTCCTGGTTCTCCCAAAATTGCGAAAACATCAAAATATGTCTATTTTTGGACATACTGTGCTCTACGAGTTTTCTAGAATTTAATACTAATAATTTAGAAAAACAATTTATATAATCAGAAAGATAACCTCATTATCGTTCTAACAAAAAAAATTAGACCTCGTTTGGAGTCCGGAGCTAGGAGATATCGTCCTTTTAATTCGTCATAACTAGTAGAAAATGAGGCTGAATTTATGACAAATTTTGACTATTTTTGGACGAAAAAGAGAGAAATTTGGGGAAGAAAAATATGAAGGATGAGGTATTTATAATGGTGGACAGTACTTAATTAAATATGATTAGGATTGGTTAATTTGGATAGGATTATGATGAATTTAAATAAGGATATGATATGCATGAAGTTGATTTCCTAGTAGGTTCAGGATTTGAATTAATTTAAAATAGAGTTTGAATTTATCTCAATAATTTATAATCTTAAATATAATTAAAGATAATACAAATAATTTATAAAATCTTATTAATATCTATTAACACTAAATTAGCATCTATCTAATATTAAGACTATATATATCCAAATAAATCCTAAATGATTTCAAAAATCTAAAATAACCTAAAAATGATTCTAAATAAATATTTATATAAGTAAATATACTAAAAATTATTTTCTAATTAACTAAGATAATACTCTAAATAAATTCAACATCTATAATAAATATAATAATATAAAATATACACAAATACCTATTTTGGGTGAGGGAGTTTACAGTTGAATAATCTTAACAAAGAGAGAGCAAAAAGTGGTTGAATAAGCTCAACACAAAAGTTTTTGAGAGTTTTTTTTAGAGAGTTTATGAAAGGAAGAAGAGAAGTGTTGAGAGAAATTGTAATTCTTTTTCTTCTTCATAGTGGAATTGAATCATCCTCGCCCGTGGAAGTAGGTATCTTGGCCGAACCACGTAAATTCTTGTCTTTGTGATTGTGAACTTTCTCTGAGGTGTTTCTCTAATTTTTTTGTGTCTATTTTTGCTATGCGCCTAATATTTTTTAATGAAAATAATATAGGTATAGTATCAAGATTGACTCACTATCATGACTTTCATTGGTCAACGAAAGTAATTCCCACTGCCAGAATAAGTCAAATTAGCGACGTCTAAAAACCTCGCTAAATAGCCAAAAAATGTCGCTAAATAATTTTAGCGACGTATGTAGCGACGTTTCGATGAAATCGCCTTTAAGCTAGTCGCTGACCTAAAAAATATCGTAAAACGTCGCTATAACAACATTTTCTAGCGATGTAAATGCGTCGCTATATTAGCGATGTTTAGCGACGCAACATTGCTAAATTAGCGACGTACTGTGTGTTGCTATATGTCGCTATGTTTTTTTCTTTTTAGTGACGTTGTGCGACTCATTTAGCGACGTTATATTGAACTGGCAATACTGCCATGTCAGCAAATTTGCGACGATCAGCGACGTTTTTAGCGATGTTTATAGCGACGTTTATAGCAACTTTTATAACGACATTTTTAGTGACGTATATAAACGTCGCTAAAAGTCGCTATAAATGTCGCCAAAGATATAGTAAAAAAAAGGAATATTGAATTATTTCCAAACTATTCTTCCTGAAGTTTATGGATTCACAATTTGTACAAATAGACCCGGAGCAACCCTCCGTTGAATTTGTTGGGTTCGTCGACCCCCTTCGGTTGAACACTCAACACCGGTAAATTAACATACATTTAATATGAATAATATAGTAAAATTTGAAGAAAATAAAATATTGAGATTACAAACCGAGTCAGAAGAAAATCTCGTCATAAAGAATACAACAAATATCCACACAACTGAGTCTGAAAGCCTCGTCGTAAAGCATACAAGAAATAAAATCTGAAAGCCTCAAAAATAAAGAATATTCATAAATGACCAAATATCATATGTCTGAAAGACAAACAATCAATAAACTATCTTAACTATGACTACTGCGGATTTGTAGGAGGATGATCACCGGCCCCACATTAGGGATAAGAACAGATCATACTGCTCCCGTAAAATCGACACTGATGTCGATGGAGAAGGCAGTGACGTCGATGGAGTCTGTATCGATGAAGGCGCACCAGGAGGATGTATCTGCTCCAACTCTGCTAGTTGATAGTTGTATGAATCCATGGTAGATAACAACCTCGTACTACTATGAACCATTGAATCCTGCATCATCGTCAGCCTCTCGCCCATGGACAGCTGTGATGCCTGCAGTTCCGTCACGCTGCACTCTGTCGACGCTCTAAGATCAGCTGTCATATCCCGGAGCTCCATGATGTTGCGCTCGAGCATATCAAATCGTGCGATGAGCGTCGCATCATCCGCCTGCGGTTGGGATAGGGGCTGCTCCTCCATCCTTTGCAGCAACTCGTCACGGAGAGACGCAATCTGACGGTCAACGGTCTCCTGGACTCGGGCTGATGACTGTCAGGGCTGTGGGGAATGTGCACTTGCCGTGGAGGTCCTAGATGACTGCGTCGCAACAAGGGCACCATAGGATCCCGTACTGTAGTATGTACCACTCTGGAGACCACCAGCGGCGGTCACCCACAACTCATCCATCGACGAAGTTGGAGAGGGCTGCGAGAAAGTACCTGCCTCTCCCGCTGTAGGTGCACTAGCAGTCGCCCGCTCACACAGCCTAAGATACTCGGCCTAGAAAAGTTTGGATACTTGATAATTGCCTAAGTTATATTAAAATTAATACAAAGTAAAGTAATACTTACATAGGTCTGCGAGGCCCTCTCATTAATGAGATTCTCGCCCTTTCGATCAGTGGCTAGGAAGACGGTCACCATATTTGCATCCTCACCCCTCTGTACCTGTTAAAAATATAATATTTAGTACTAAAATTAAACATTTTATCCTATTACCATTTTATCGTACTTGCATTAAAATAATATATTTGAAATAAAAAATATATCAAATAACAAAAATATTCCATCATCGAAATTGAGCCACCACACCACTTTGCTGCTTCTGCCTAGCCGCCTGGCCTTCTCAGACCTTTCGTTGTACCTCGGATCATCGAATCTAGCCCTCATCGCAGTCCACTACTTAGGCGTGATCCAACCGTGGATCAATTTTCCCATACGATCACGAGCCTTCTGGTCATCTAGAGCATCACGGATCAGCTTGGCGGCAACGGCAGGAAACATCTGCTTGATCAACTCGGCCCGGTGCGGTGGATAAAAATACGTTTGCTACAATAAGTAATTTAGTAAGTTATATAATATGCATAAATTAGATAATTGATATAATATACTTTTACCTTGAAGTGCGCAAACCAGAATGCCTTTCTCTCCTCCGGAGCATCAGAGTAGTTGATCCAAGGGCCACCATAGTTGTACCTTAGAAAGTGGCCCAGGCGTCTCTGTACTGACGAGGGACGATATCTACACATAGATAATTATTTTTATCGAAAAAGTCAATATATGATGAATAAAGAAATATACGATATATATGATGCAAAACCATCTAATTGACTTACTTTGTACCATCGGCCCAAATCTTCGTCCTCGTCTCATCCGGAGGTGCGCATGGAGGATCTAGCTGATGCTGGGACGACGTCGGCTCAACCTCCACCATATGCTCATCGGTCTCCATGGTTTCTTCAGCAGGAGGAACGCTGGACGAGGGAGTATTATCAGGCCTAGAACTACTCATCCCAGGAGTACTGTCACGTAACATCGTCGCAGTCGAAGATCGACTGGAGTACTAGGCGTCGAGGATCCAGAACCAACAGTAGGCAGTACCGGAGGAGCACTCTGTCTACCTCGGGACCTGTCGAACGCTCCGCGTCGTCCTATCATACCTGATAATAACATCTGATGAATAAAGAAATACACAAATATATAGTACATTCTACAGTCAAAATATTATGCATATCTCACAGCATTAATAGAATTGCACAGTAAAAAACTAGTGGTGTCACAAGTCTAAATGGATAGTATATTCTGCACTCAAAATATAATATATATCTTCGTCAAAATAGTATATTCTACAGTCAAAATATAGTACATATCTTCGGGCAAAATATTTTATTTTCAATCATCTTCAGAAAATTTATCTTGTTCGCCTTCCTCGTCCTCCTCTTCCTCTTCCTCCTCATCTTCACTTTCATCGTCTTCGTCTTCGTCTTCGTCGTCCTCTTTGGATAATTTTATCTCTTCTATATTATTAGTCGTGTAATGAGTAACTTTCGTTGATTCCACATCTACAATATTTGTTACAAGAGGAAGCTCGTCCTCCTGATAAGCTATTTCATCAACGTCAAAGTTATTTCTAGCTTTAGTCTTGCATACTGCCCACCAATTCGACCTCGCTGTCCCCAATCTAGGATAAGTTATGAAGTACACGAGCTGAGCCTGACTTGATAGGACAAATGGTTCATAGCCTTGATATCTACACTTGTAGTTTATATCCACAAGACCGTGCTTGTCAATTTTCCAACCTTGATCTTGAATCGGATTGAACAATTCACACTTGAATAGCACGATCTTATGTCACTACCACATGTCCAGAATAGGGGTATTTTTGTAATTTTTTATAAATATTGTGTTATTTATTTTATATATAATGTGCATGATAAATATATATAGTAAATAATATTATTATTGGTTAGTTGATTAGTCTATTTTAATTAGACTTGATATTAGTGGACCTAGCTAGACTTGACTTGACCCATTAACTCAATTAATTAGTTAGTCATGACTAGATTAATTCCATTAAACCTATTTAGACCCATGAATAGAATATTCCCCTATGGTTTAGTTAGATCATATTCATGAAGGAATGATAGGGGCACTTGTGTCAATTCAAACATTCCTCAATATAACCCTAACCCTAAGTGGAAGTCTATATAAGCCCCTTGTTCATGAATAACCCTCATTCCCTTTTCTCATTATTTTATTCCCAAAATAAGAGAGCAAATCCTAATTTCTCTATTCCCAAATTTTATCCCTCTCATTCCAATGAGACTAAGGAGCTTGGCATTGCTAGAGGAGCACTTGAGGAGGGAAGCATTGGCTTGAGGATTGTGTCCAACTTTTATTTGTCCATTTGGTGGAAGACATTGGGAATCCATCTCCCAATAGGTAAGAACCCCATTTTCCTTTGTCATTTCACCCATGGCTAAGGACTACCCATAGAAAGAAGAACTAGGTTCTTTGGAGACCTATTGTAAAAGTTACATTGAGTTTTGTGCTAAATTGGGAAAAACTTCGAATTTGGACCACTAGGTGTTTGTAGAAATATTTCATAGGAGATTTTGGAGTGGAAAGCATGTTTTGAGAAGGTTGGTGTATCCTAAATAGGATACATAGTATCGTGTCATGGTATCTCATGATACGCACGGTTAGATTTGGGTATGCATATGTATTTGTGTGATAGTTGGTTTTGAATTGTGCATGAGAGTGTGCATTGGTGGTGAGAGAGTGATTTGGAGTTGATCTATGCTTGAAATACCTAAGAGTGAGGGCTAGTAGATTGTGTGTGTATCATAGAGATTAGTATCAGCAGGTTTGGGGATGATCAGTTCTTTAGTTAGTAAGGGAATAGGATTTTAGTTTCTGCATGTTGCTGCTAGGCTGTGCCTACTTGCACAGAGAACTGTGATGGTTCATAGCTAGTATGGTGTTCAATTGGATGTGTATCATGAGTTTCCTAAGTACACCATTCGTGTGCATATTGCACTGCTATGTAGAGTGCCAAGCTCGAGCTAATGAGGGATTGTTTGTGTAGGTGTATAGGTGATCGAGTTTCAAGTATCAAAGCATAGAGTGTAAGGTTTAGCAATGCTTAACAGTAGTAGATTTGAGGGGAAATAGTCAGTGCTCAGTTTTGAACTGAACACCAATAGAGGAAACTCTAGATCTATTTCAGATCTGGAGGCTAAGATCAGCAGGTAATGGCCACATCAGTAGCTAAGTGAGCTTGTCAGCAGTAACTTGCTGCCATTAGGTTCAGTTCAGTAGAGAGGGAGAGAGGTCTGGGAAGTAGCTAAGGCTGTATCAGTTAGGAGCTCATGTGTGTGTGCCTGATACACATGAGTATCAGATCTTGGTGTATGTGTACTAGGTGTTTGTGAGTTTGTGTGAGAGGCAGTGTCAGTGAGTGAGTGAGTTCAGTGAGGTTGGTTTCAGTTTTGCAGTAATTACAGCACATGCCTTCTGCTCTCCATAATGAACTAATGATTTACTCATTGTGCTTAATTCTGATATGTAATCAAGCAACTCACTATTAGCAATATCAATTCCTTGATTATCCAAAAGATCTAACCATCTGTTTGCAATAGCTGCAACTGCTGCATAGCACTCCTCTAAAGTTGTTCCATGTAGGAATTTTCAAAACCTCTGCCTGGAAAACTTTAATGAGCTTAAGTTCACCTCTTTTTCTGATTTCAAAACCTTTGAGTTCTGCTAAGGTTCCATCATCGTTGAATGCATCAGACCTCTTCTTGATTAAGATTCCTTCTTCCTTTGAAGCTGGAAGAATCTTGGCAGCAGCAAGGGAGGGGGTGTTCAGGTTGGAACCTGGGTAGTAGCATTGGTGTAAGATAGGCTAAGGTATTGTCAAGTGGGTACTTAAGCTATGTATCTAGATAGGCACCTATATACTATGTATCACAGTGGATATCAGTAAGGAGTTGGAGTTACGGGGATTTGGATATTAGTATTTGGTTAGACAACAAGTGCTAGTCTACCAGTCAGTGAGAGAGGAGTCGGGTTAGTGTGTATCAGAAGTTGAGGGTGCACTGTCACAATGTGGACTGTGCATCAAACTTGAAGGTGTAAGGTGTAGAGGGAGTAGTATGTGTACTATGATACACTTGTGAACTAAGGTGTGTATCATTGCCATATATTTGTGCATAGTATTTTATACAAGTTGAGGAAGTATATTTTGGAAGTGCAAGTATGAGTATGTAATTAATGTATCATGGGGGAAATGTATTAGTGAATGGGAAGTTATAGGTTTGTGTTGGGAATGAACACAGCAGACCTTGCTGTGTACTGTGAGTGCACTCGTGCACACAAGGATGGGCTCGAGTTTGCAGTATGAAGGAGGAGATGGGGGACTGCACAGTTGAGTTGAGACTGTGCAGCCATCTGCACAAATATGCAACATGAGGGGAAGTTTGCACAGACCTGTGCAAATGGGGAAACCATCAATAACATGGGGAAACCATCAATAGTCCATGTTGCTGCAGGCTGCCTAGATACAGTCATTACACAGTTTGGGGACTGTGTTGTGTGGAGGAGTAATTGCACAAGCAGTGCATAATGGATAAGTGTAGTTCTGGGTACAAGTATAGGTATTAAGTTAGTGCAAGTGGGCAGTGTGTAAGTGAGTTAGATGAGGAGGAAGAGTTACTTGTGAGTATCAGTGTTGTGTATCAAGGAGAGTTGTGTTGAAGTGTATTGTGCACAAGGGTGTACCAGTGGGTCTGAAATGCAGTAGGCAGTGGGGATAATAATAGGTAAATTCTCAGAGAGAGAGTGTTAAGTGTTGAAGATAGGTTTGGGTATTAAGTTAAGGTTAGGTAGTATCCTAAGGGTCCTAGTGTTAAGAAGGTGAGTTAGAGTGTGTACCAAAATACTAGGAGTGGAGTGTTTGCAAGGATTGATCAATGTGCTCGAGTATCAGATGATGTGGGCTGATACATGAGAGTATCAAGCTTTGAGAATCAATGGGAGTCTGTCTTGAACTAGATACTTGTCAGGTGTAGGTTTTGCTTGAATATTATTAATTTGGGGTATGTTACCAAAATGAATGGGTAGGTAATGTGAGTATAATGGAAGAACTGATACTAGTATTAGCTTAGAATTAAGTTAAGGTTTTAACTTGATAATAATGAATAGGAATTATATTAATAGTATTTAGTATAATAAATATTAGCTAGTGTATTAGTTAATATAGTCTGATATTAGTTAGTATATGACTAGTGTTGACCAGTAAAACTTGGTATTAGTTAGTATAGTCTACTATTAGCAAGGTATTGTCCTAGAATACCTAGAATTGACCAAGTTTGACTAGTTTGACTTTTAGTTGACTTAGTTTGACTATCTGGACCTAGTTTGACTTAGAATTGGCTTCATGACCTAGAATTGAACTAGTTTAACTTAATTTTATCCCAACACCTTGTATTGATGTAATATTTCATATATAGGTCTGCTTGACACCAGTTCGGACGCAGTTTGACATTCATTGCTCTGGATGGCAGGCGAGTACATTCTCTGATAGTTTCCATTATTTGATAATTTCTATATTTCAAGTACTTAGAAATGTTACATCTGATTCTTGACACTATGGTACATGGACTAATATATAGCTTGGATCTTAAGTCATGAGATATTATAATGGTTATCGTATTGACATCGTACACGACATTGATATTAGACATTGTACATGGTATTATCATTGGACAATGATCGTGTATCGTAACGTGTCATGGTTTGATCCACTGTACTAGTTGGGGCAGGGGAAATTGCTAATAAGAGATGTGATCATATTCTTATTGTAAATTATAAAATATTGTTAGTGTTAATCATACACCTCACGTATGATTAGCCAGGCCATATAGCTATCATACAAGTTCCTAAGCCGATCATATATCGAAACTAGTATTTCAAACACTTAGAATAGTTATAATGTTCTTCATTTCAGTTTCATATACTACATTACCCCGTATATGATATTGTAGTTCCTTTTTCTTCATTTCATATATGCACTGGCTATACCTTATTATTTACATTGCATATTCTCCTTATTATTTGCCATTGCATCAGTTTCTTATTTTCTATCAGTATGTAGCATCATCTATTTTATTCTTTTATAGTCATTGTTAATTAATTAGAACTATTATCGGGTTGTACTTCGCTCCAATCCTGACAGGATATATTTTTCAGACGTCGACTTAGAGGACTGGTGTCCAACTTATTACGGACCACAAGGAGAGTAGCTGCCGCCTTGGATCTTGTAGCTCAGGTGTGATTGCTAAGAGGTCTAGCCGGAATCACTAGATATTTTTGCTAGTTTTCTTTAGCAGATTTTGGTACCGGATTTATTTCCGACATATATTGAGACTTGGATGTTATTGTTTGAAGTTAGATTATTTTGTTGTTTAGACTTGTGGTTGTATTTCGATTATTTTCTTTCGATATCTTATCGTGCTTTAGTTCTGTAGTTGAGTACTTTATATTATATTGTTATATCTGTGTCTCCTTATGGAGTTGGATATTCGTTTGAGATTGATTAGATAGTATTGTGACCTAGACAGCGTTCTACCACCGATGCTGTAGCGTAGGCTGGATGTACCCGCGTACTCGTGCCCCTATATCGGGTGCGGGTCGTAACATCTTAGCAGGTTCTATGCCATAATTATATGTCAACTCCACAATCTCTCGTAAAATACCAAAGAAATTATTGCCTGGATCGACGTCTTTGTAGTTCGAAGATTTGATACACAAACAACTATTTTTCGTGGAATCAAGATTCAGAAAGCTGTCTCTGATCGGAGCATTTGTTGACTTGAACCTAAACCCATTCACACAGGAACTTGGCCATATTTTGACGGCAGTAATTGGTCCATTGGCTAGAGTTCTAATAGATTCAGTCTCGGGAGTTATTAGACGATCGACCTAAATACCAAAGTAGCGATAGTAAGTTATTTATTGTACAAGTGCATATTGAAAAAGTAATTACCAAGCTCCTCACATATGCGCTCAACCAAGAAGAAAAATGGCATCTCATTTCTTGTTCTACTTTTTCGTCTGTTATGTAGGGTCTAACCGACCTCAGCTCATCATTATATGTGCTGAAAAATAACGAAGCAACCGTTGATTAGTAGCATAATAGTAGCTTATACTATTATATTGAGATAATGTAAACGTGGACGTATTAATTACTTACCCCTCTAGCTTCTCCACTTCATCCTCGTCGTAATTGAGTAATATACAATTGAGTAGCCCTTAGCTCATCGTCATTCAAATATCTCTTCTTTATTTTTTCCAAAGACTTTCCGGACGCATTGAATACTTTCAGTATTACATCATTAGATTCCTGATATCCGTCGTCATTTCTCGGAGCTCTCGTTCTATTAGTAGCAATATGAGGTTTAAAATACGTCAAGCAAAAGTTTGTAATCTCCTCAAGAATATAAGCTTCACAAATAGAGCCCTCAATCCGTGCCTTATTTTTTACCTTTCTCTTTAGGTGATTCAGATGCCGCTCGAAGGGGTACATCCACCGATAACCAACAGGAACGCCAACACGTGCCTCATAGGAAAGATAAATTGGCAAATGCTCCATAGAGTCAAAGAATCCATGAGGAAACACCTTCTCGAGCTTGCACAGTGTTACCTCAATGTCCTTCTCTTGCTTTTCTAGACGATCGACGAGCAACTTAGTAGAACAAAGATCTCTGAAGAATATATTGAGCTTTTCAATGGATCTTAAATGACCTGCGGTAAGAATTCTCAAAATGCAATTAGAATTAACCTCTCCATAAATTTGTGACAATTGTGGCTCTTCATACCCGCTAGTTTGTTCTCCTTGAGATCGACACATCTTCTCAAGTTCGACACGTACCGATCTAAAAAATTTAGACCCTGAATTCACCTACAAAGTCTTCCTTTATCCTCCTTCTCCAGTAAGAAAATTGACTTAGGCTGCTTTAACTTTTCATTCCCCTACTATATCAAATGAAACCCAGGACGTCTACATATTTCTTCTAAGTCCAACATGGCCTTCGGATTGTCTTTCGTCTTCCCATTTACCTCCATTACAGTATTAATTATGTTATCAAACATATTCTTCTCGATATGCATGACATCAAGTTTATGTCTGATCAGATTGGTGCTCCAATATTGCAGATCCCAAAATATACTCCTCTTCGTCCAGTTATGGGTGCAACCAAATTCGTCACACTTGTACCCTTAGTAGGCTCTTCGATAGCACTTGGTAAATCTTTTACCTCTTCCCATATCATGTATCCGGGCCACCTTGGCGATGGATTGGCCTTCTCCATAATGCTGGCACGAAAAACATTCATGTTCCTCCGGTACGGATGATCCTTCGGCAGAAATTATCGATGACAATCAAAGAAGCACGGTTTGCCTCCGTGTATGAAACGAAAAGCCTTACTGCGGTCCATGCAATACAGACATGAGAGACGACCATGAGTGCTCCATCTCGATAATATTTCATAGGCCGAAAAGTCGTTGATGGTCCACATAAGTGCTACCCTCATCTGAAAATTTAGCTTTCTAGAAATATCGTACGTGTTGGCACCTACTTCCCACAGCTGATTCAACTCATCTATCAAAGGCTGAAAATATACATCGATATTCCTCTTCGGATTGTTCGGACCCGGGATAATAACGGTTAGGAACATATACGGAGTCTTTATGCACATCCAAGACGGTAGATTATACGGAGTGACGATCACAGGCCAACACGAATACTGGGAGCCTGAAAGTTTGAATGGGGTAAAATCGTCGGAGGAGAGCCCCAATATGACATTACGCGGATCCGAAGCAAAATTTAGATACTCTCGATCAAAGTGCTTACATGTTTCTCCATCGGATGGATGATCCAATACTCCTTCGATCTGTTTCTGCTTGTGTCAACTCATGTTTTCTGCAGTCTCCTTTACCATAAACAACCTCTGCAACCGTGGCGTCAAAGGCAAGTAGTGCATCGAATCGGTAGGCTTCTTTGCACTGACAGACTTTCCTCTTCCAGTGGCCTTGTAGCGATCAACACCACAGAATCTGCACACATCTTTATCATTGTCGTCTTTATAGTACAACATGCATCCGTTGCGACATGCATCAATTTTCTCGTATCACATCCAGAGCGATCTCACCATCCTCTTAGATCGGTAGAAGTCTTTAGGAAACTTTGCACCCTATGGTACGATCTCTATAATCAAATCCATCAGTCGATTATAGCATTCTTGCGACATATTAAAATCATACTTGATGCTCAACAATCTTGTAACCACCTCTAACGGTGAATGATCCTCATAACCAGGATATAATGGAGTCCTTGCATTCTCTAGCAACTCTATGAACTTTGCAGGATCGGCATTCGGTGCCTCCTCAGCTGTATCATGATTGTTCGGATTAAAACTAGGCCCTGCCGCATCAAAAACCCTATTCACCCACCCGTCGTCGTAAGCAGCGTGGTCGTGGGCATCCATATACGGCTCCACATAAGGCTTTGACTCCGATGCTAAAGACACAAGTTCTTCGTGCGCGGTCCACTGATAGTAATTCGGCGTAAAATCCTTCGAGTATAAATGATATGTGACTTTCACTTCTAGATTATATTTCAAGTTGCGACATCTCACACACGAACACTTAATTTTGGTACCGTCCATGTACTGAGGGAACGCCTTGGCGAACTACAGGAACTGTTGTACACCCTCAATGAATTCATCCCACACACCGCACATGTCATCAGGATGATGGTTGTACATCTACGAACGATGACACAAATAGTAATTCATACCCATTTCTAGATACTTCTGCAAAAATAAATAGACATCATTCAAGTATATACTCATCGTTAAATATAGTACATGCACTGATACTCCTAGTCCTATCATATATACATAGGAATACCCAATTATGTTATACACCTACTCGTCTACACACTTACACCTAGTCCTAGCACTGATACTTCTTCGTTCAACTCTGTATCCTGGATACTCATATTACAGTGTATCAGTTAGTATCAACTGAGCAAATTTGGGTTAGGGTTAGGGTTAGGATTTGTACAATGCTTTATGTATTAGTGATCTAGTTATAGGGGAGTGCCTGTCCATAGGAGTATATGTAATATTGACAGCAGATTTGGAAAGTACCACAGTGAGCAGTGAGATAGGGAGAGGCTGTTGCACACACCATCTGCACAGACCCGACAGTGCACATTTGATGTGCACATGAGTGTTGCGGTAGACTTCACAGGGTCTATGCACACCATCGTACAAAGCATGGTGCGACATTAGGCAGGAGCTATTTGAAGTTGTATTTTAAACTTGAGTATCATAACAGGCATTAGAAGATTGGGAGAATCTCTGTGTATCTTATGTGTATCAACTGTGGTTGTGTATACATGAGGAATGGGTATAGGTATAAGTTGTGAGTAAGATTCACTCGAGTTGATCACACTATAACTAAGGGCTTGATGTCAGTCTAGAGAGAGAGAGAGAGGGTTAGGGTTAGGGTTTACACCCTCTGTGATAGTGTCTATGTCGTGTATGTGTCAGTGTGTATGTCTTGTCTGTGTCTGTGTCATGTCGTGTCTACATCTGTGAGAGAGTGAGAGAGAGAGATCGGGTTAGGGTTAGGGTTTACACCCTCTATGACAGTCTGTGTCGTGTCTGTGTCAGTGTATGTGTTGTGTTTATGTCAGTGTCATATTGTGTGCATCTGTAAGAGAGAGAGAGAGAGAGAGAGAGAGAGAGAGATCGGGTTAGGGTTAGGATTTATACCCTCTGTGACAGTCTGTGTCGTGTCTGTGTCTGTGTGTATGTGTGTGTGTCGTGTCTATGTTAGTATCATATCGTGTGCATCTGAAATAGAGAGAGAGATCGGGTTAGGGTTAGGGTTAGGGTTTACACCCTCTCTCACAGTCTGTGTCGTGTCTGTGTCTGTGTGTGTGTGTCGTGTCAGTGTCAGTGTTATGTGCATCTAAGAAAGAGAGAGAGAGAGAGAGAGAGAGAGAGAGAGAGAGAGAGAGAGAGAGTTAGGGTTTACCTAGAGGAGGAGGAGGAGGAGGAGGGGGACGCCGGAGTAGGTGGCTGTGGAGGACACCGGAGGGTGCAATTCGCCGGAGAGGGGGGAGAAGAGGAGTTTTTGAAAAATTGGGGGAAGTCTTCGACAAAAGGGGGAAGTGAAATCTATACTGAAATTTGAGCGACGTATAGTGACGTCAACTTATGACGTCGCTAATAAAAATAGTTTGCGACGTTATAGACGTCACTAAAAACATCGCTAAAATTTTAAAAAAATAAACGTTGCTAAATATGTCGCTAAATTAAAAAACTTAGCAATGTTTAGCGACTTTAAAGAAGCTTATAGCGACTATTTTAAAAAAAAACTTAATTACTGTCACTATATGTCGCCAACAGCGACGTATAGCGAAGTTTATTTTTGGAGTCGCTGAAATCTTTATATTAGCGACGTTTTATTATGACGTCGCTAAAAAATGTTGCTATTTCATCATATTTTGGTAGTGTCTTTCCTTTTCGGCTTGTAGGACTTTGGCCAGAATTTATCCCCATGAGACTATGTTTTTTTCCCCAGACAAGGAAAAACCTACTTTGAAATAGGCCTAACGGAAAACTTTCTGAAAAGACGAAAGAAAAGAGCATCGAAGGAGCGTATTTGTATTATAGCCAGCAATGGGTCTGTCGGTGGCGAGGAAGTCTTAGATAAAGGAATTGGCCCACTACACCATCAAGCTTCAAGTGGAAAGATTGAGCCACACCATGGGACTATTTTGGTCTAGTGTATGCCTTTGTTTAAAGTTAAGCGCGATAGATTTTTTGTTTGCCTGCCTGCCCCATCTTTCTTGCCTCGGCCCTGTCTCTCTTTGCCTGTTATTTATAGGCGTTGCGCACAAATGGAACATTGATCATTCATTGATGGAAGCTTTTTCTTAACTGGTAGTGAATGTTCATTTCTGAAACTCCATATAACCACGGTCATCAGAATATTCGTTTCAGGCAATAAAAGATATACAAGCAAGACCAATGCTTTTAGTAGCACTACCGAGTTCGATCTCGAGAAAAAAAAGGAAGTTGGCTTCGGTTCAATCTGGGATCGATCTCTCCTATTTTCTTTGGCTGTGGCAAGCTAGTTCTCTGATCCTTCCTAGGAGCGATAGCCACCATACTGATTGCTTCAGTTCAATTCTATTATTCTTCGTTGGATTATCTCTATAACCGCTTCCTTCTTTACTTCATTTGAAAAAAAGGAATTTTCTACTTAAGATTCATATGCCTATTTTGCTATGTTTATGAATATATGTCCGGATTAGCTGCATAACACATAAGAACCATTAATGAGTGGAAGGAAGGCTAGGTTCTTTGACACATCTATTAGATAGATGCCCAGAGGAGGATGCTAGTGACTTGTTAAGGAACTTCATGCATTGCGTTGAGGCATGATTTTTCGCTTCTTTTGAATTACCCACTTCACAAAAAAAGACTACGTCATCCTTTTAAGAAAGAAATGAAGTGAATACTTCGTTTTTCGACAAGCTCGTAGTGGCGAAATCAATCCAATTTCATCATCTGCTGATTCTTTATGGAAGGCGCGCGCGAGAAAGCTTCTAGTTGAAGATGTAGTCAACGTTCTTCTCCCATTAGACTTGTAATCCTTTGTTCTCACTTCGCTCGCCTTCTCTCCCCCAGTTATCTCTTTATTTGACAGGGGCGGATAATACCAATATATCAAGAACAAGAAAAAAAAGAGAAATCGTTTTGCGACGTCAACTTAATTCTTCGCTAAATTAAAACAAGTTAGCGACGTATACATATGACTGCGCTAAAAAAGTCCCTAATATACCAAATTTTGGTAGTGAAAGCACTCATTGGGCGTGGAGCAGCACGAATTTTTGCGTGAGCTTTCGCGTGGGCACTATGTCATATTTTTGCGCTTTGGGATGCTTATGCAGAAATTGTATTTGTGGCTGTTTTAGTGAATTTTCTGTTGTAATCAATCTTTATCTTCTGGGATTTAGAGATAATGATTAGTAACCACCGCTTATACGAGGGGATTACCTCTAGACTAAGGGGGGGGGGGGTGATGGCTGTTTGGGTTTAGCGTGTGCCTTCCTTTTTTTATATATATTATGTTTCTCCTCTCTTCCGAGATATAGACATAAAATATATTGTTACGTGAGGTGTTTTGTAGCAGCCACAAAAATCTACGAAACGCCGTCCGTTCGTCCAGTTCGAGTTCAGAAGCGATGGTGACAAAAACGTTTCTGAAGTTCAACATATTGAACTTGCTAGTTTCTGAAAGCAGATCGACGAAAAAGATCGAATCTTATTTTTAACAACGGTGATCTTCTTTTCTCCGGGAGTTGTCTCGTTCTTTTTCGAATTTTATGTATTTTGTAACAACTGCCTTTACTAGAGTTTTTCAATCTAATTTGTTTTCCTCATAGTCAGATTGTAATCCGATTAGAAATGACCAATAATAGCCGTAATCATTTGTGTATGTTATTCTTGTTTTTTACCTACTACTTTGTACGAACACTGCTTTCCGGCCCACATAACATCTCGAAGTGCAAATGGCGTGGTTTTTTGAAAAAAATGTGAGAAGGAAAAATGGTACAGCATTGGCCCACTAAAATCCTCATGCAAGTTGCAACTACTGCTATTAGATTTATTCAAATACTGTGATGGTCCGCTGTCGGGAGATCGAACACGCGGAAGAGTGTGATAAATAATACTGTGATGGGACACTCCAGCTATTTCTGAGCGTGAACACACAGAAGGCTTCATATAGGAAGTTGCCTTTGGCATAGAAGAAAGATAATTTATAAGGACACTACAAAGTTTACTCAGAGCTAGTTCAGGATTGGAACTAATCCATTAATGAACAAAGTTTACTCATACTAGCCTATTTGTTTACTCATACTAGCTCAAATCCCCCTAATCTCCACCGGAGTTCTCCTCCCTCCTCCCTTTCTTGTCGGAGCCCTCCTCCTCCGCCTCCTCCCCCGTCCTCCACCGCCGCCTCCCGTCGCCGCCTCCCGTCGCCGTCGCCGCCTCTGCCTCCTCCCCCGCCTCCCGCCGCCTCCTTCCTCTCCCGTTCCTTCGTCTCGTACTCCCTTTCGGTGCTCGACTACCTCGGCACCCGTCCGCCGCTCCTCCCTCCCCTCCTTCCTCCATCGCTACCACCAGGTCCTCCACTCCGCCGCCGGAAGATATGAATAATAACATAATAACAAAGAAAAATAACAACACACAGGAAAACAAAAAAGAAAATAAAAAAAATAGAAGAACTGTCAAAATTTGACATATATGTTAATTTTTAGGACTGTCAAAATTTCGACAGTCCTAAAATTTATTTTCTGTTAATTTATTTTTTTAATTGGTGAGGGGGCCAATTTATTTGGTTAATTTTATGTTTTATTTAAGAAAATATATTTTAACGAAATAAAATTAAAATAAATTAACAGTAAATTTACTGTATCGAAATTTTAAAATTAACAAAAAATTAAAATAAATTAACTCAGTTGTCGATATGTATCAAAATTTCAAAATATCCCAAATTTCTATCCTTAAAATTTATTAAAGTATTCTGTTATTTAAAATAGTAAATTTATTCTTGGTACATTAAATATTTTGTAAAAAAAAAAATTACCAAAGTAAACTTTGGAGGTCGAACTATCGTTTTTTTGCGATTCTAAAAATTTGGGAAGTCCGTCAAACGGTGAAACGGTTTATCCCGAAGTACTTTTCTATACGGTCATTTTGGCACAAACTGGACCTTGTTTCGATCTCCCAGTCAAAAGTTATGATACTTTAAAGTTTTATATTTTATATTTTTGCCTGTAATATGTACGTCTTACTTCGGATGAAAATTCTCTCTACACGAATTGTGTTACTCTCGTCGAAAACATACAAATTGACCTATTGTGTGACGAAAAACGATTTGAAAACAAATAGTTATGGCCGTTCGAAGTCTGATCGACGGCAGACGTAATATTCGTACGGTAGATTTTTTTTTTTTTTTTTGGGTTCAATGATAACATATTTTATTTTGGATGTTAAACTAAATAAAAAAAATCAAAATCCAAAACTAACTAAATACAAAAAACTAAAAAAAATAAAAATCCTGACAATTAAAATATGGACTGTCAAAATTTTGACAGTACTCATTGTTTGTGGGACTGTCAAAATCCTGACAGTCCTAGTTTTATATAAAATTTTCAGTGGGTTAAAATTAGGACTGTCAAAATTTTGACAGTCCACATAGCTTGTGGGACTGTCAAAATTATGACAGTCCTAACAATTTGTAGGACTGTCAAAATTTTGACAGTCCTTCCAAGTGGTAGGACTGTCAAAATTTTGACAGTCCTGATTATAACAGTCACGAGTGAATTGCTGATGGCAAAATTGTAATTTTTGATATATATATGTTGATATAAAAATTTGGGCTAGTCCCAAGTAACTTTTAGGATGGCAAACTTGTAATTTTTGATAAATTTTCAATGGGCTAGCCCCAAGTAAAATGTGTAGTGCCCTTATAAATTATCTAGAAGAATTGTAGGTGATGATGCTTGCCCTTTGCATGATCCCAAATTTTCCTTGCCCTTTTGCATGATCAAAGTGCATTAGAGCATCCCAGCCCTATTATCTTATAATGTAATATAATTTCTATCTTGACATTAGACACAAGACAATGTCTTATCTAAGTGGTAATATTATATTCACATAAAATAATGAAGTAAAAAAAAAAAATTCAATGCAAAATTATCGAGAAGACAATAAAATCTACATTTTTTTTAACTTCCAAGATAACTTTTTTCTACTTCCTTTTTAAATATTTTTATTCATAATTGATGATTTGGAGTTTAAGTCATTATCAAATGTATTGTTTAGAGCTAGACAACTAACTTCACAATGTCTTCGTCATATCATGTCATGTCAACTTCGTGACTTATTTCACATTTGTATTGGAGAATAATTTTTTCAATAAAAATTTGTTATTCCTATGTGGGAACAACTTTTTTCCAAACTCACAATAGCATTGGAGATTATCTTAGTTCGGAAGGAAGGATTTGTTGGGCTGAGATATGACTACAGTGAGGTGATCTTCCTTTCAACCATTCAAGAAGACCATGACCAGAGCAACAATAATTAGATCAGGGGAAGGTTTCTTGATTTAGTAAGGACAAAAAACAATACTGTGATTATGTCATCAGGGAGAGCGATGGGTATTGAATTAATCAATCAGATTATGTGTTGTGTCAGTAAAACATGAAAGAGAAGTTGAATAATTGATAAAATGGGATAGCATGTCCCACGTTATAAACGTGTCAAGTAAAAGAAAAAGAGAGTCTTTAAGTTTGGGAAATCTCATCCAGAATAGTTTGCTGTGACAATTGAGGTTATATATGGAGGTTCAATCTGAGGTTCAGTTCATTATAACTAAAAAACGCCAATGACTACATCTTCTTTCCTTGATCTGTACCTTCCTTGTAAGCCTAGCAGTACTATCCTTCCTATGTGGCGGGACTCGAGTAGCCAAACAACCAAGGCACAGAGATCAGATGCAATTCCATTCCGAAGATCAGCAAATTTTCAACCAAGCTTGTGGGACAACAGCTACATACAGTCTTTGAAGATCGACCAGATGGTAAAACTTTACAATCTCTATAGTACTACTTTAGTAGCTAAATATAATTTTGAATGGTTTGTAGGAAAAAGATGTTACGAGGATGAACATGCTGAAGGAATACGTCAAGCAAACGTTGGATGAGGAGAAACAGAGTACTTATCACAGGCTCGAGGTCATTGACACCCTTTGCCAACTTGGTGTGGCCTATCATTTTGAACAGGAGATCGAGAATGTCTTAGGAACCATATATAAATCAGTGGAGATGAAAGAAGACCTTCATTACACAGCCTTATTATTTAGACTTCTAAGGGAGCATGGGTATAATGTTTCACAAGGTTAGAAATTTTTTGACCCTTGGGATCAAAATAGATAAATTAATAGAAGAGTACACAAGGAATTGCCAACAATATTAGGTTTGGAATTGGAGGTCCTAGCCCTAACATATGCCGTTCCAGCGATCTACATGAAATTTGATATTCTTGCATAGTGAGCCATACCAATAGTTGAATAACTGTGTCCAGCTAAAAGATTAAGATATGATCTTTTATAGCTACACATAACCTTATAGCTGATTATTAATTGATACGAAAGCGTTACTCTGTCTGTATGAAGCTTCGTATCTTGCAAAAGAAGGGGAGGACATGTTGGATGAGATGAGACATTTTGCTTCCAAACTTCTCCAGGAACGAACGGCGTCATTAGAACCTTCTCAAAGGGAGCATGTTGTTCGGTCGTTGGAGCTTCCGCTTAGTTGGAGGTTGCCAAGGCTGCATTCCTGGTACTTCATCCACGCCTACCAGAGGATGGAGAACATGGATCAGAATCTACTTGAACTAGCTAAGCTAGACTATAACAAGGTTCAAAGCACGTACAAGAGAGAACTCAAAACATTGTCGAGGTGATTACTATTAGTTAAACTCTACTCTTTTGTACATTGTCAGAAATATCTATATATATGTTGAATTTTGGTCCGATGATTCTATGTTTCAGGTGGTGGAGTAATCTAGGCTTTTGTGAGGAGCTAAGCTTCAGTAGGGACCGTTTAGTCGAGAACTACTTATTCTCCATTGGGTGGGCATTTGAGCCTAAGTTTGAAAGTTGCAGGAAAAATTTAACTAAAGTTAATTGTTTTGTTACTACTATTGATAATATTTACGATGTCCATGGCTCACTGGATGAACTAGAGCTTTTTACTAGTGCTGTTGAGAGGTGAGGGGATCTTTGCGTCTACCACAAAGTTGATCCAATGAAGCCTAACGACCGATTATACTGATACAAATTTTCTTGATGTTTTTTGCTTAGATGGGATGCTACTGCATTGGATGAACTGCCCGATTATATGAAGTTTTGTTTACAGGGGCTCTTTGATACAATCAATGAAACGGCTAAAGATATCCTCGAAACAAAGGGCGTTGAAGCTACTCCCTACCTAAGAAAATATGTACGTTTTTCTCCTTTCTTTCTTCCAAAGGATTTCTATTCTTTCACTCAAAGCGGCTATTAAGTATTAATTAGATTGTCTGCATTGAGAGTTATGGCTACAATGCCAATATCCACCAACCAAAGAGCATAACTCAGACACAAACATTCTTTACGTGGAAAACTTTGACCGAAAAAATTACGCGACGATCGAATTCCAACTCGAAAATTTTTCATTATTGAATAAAGAAAATACGTACCGACTCCTTTCTAGCTCTTCTGATACATCCAAACGGATCACCACAACTTCACAAACAATAAAAAATAATTACAATTACGATAAATAGGTTTACCAAAATCGAGACAAGAAGGCGAGCCAATGCTGAATCTCCCTACTGCATATCAAACAAAAATTCTCCCTCCGAATCTCTCTCTCATTTCTTTGAAAGTTGCAATCTCTTGAGAACTCTTTCTCCCTTATAATTGTTTTTTAGAATTAGGTAAGAAATTTCTTATTTAAGTCACAATAATCTCAAGGAAATCATGACCATCCAAAATGATCCAATGGTCACCATAGTCCGCTTAGCCCGATACTGACAATATTGGAAGTATATTGTGATCACAACTTTTGGCCACACAAAAGATTATAGAAATTTTAGTCTAGTTCTAGCACACTGGTAGTGTACTATTGTGAGTAAATTTTATCAAGAAATAGCTTTTCATGCAAAATATACTATAGGGTGTTGGGAAAGAAAGCGCGAAAACCGTTCCTCAAACCAAGAAGCCCTACGAGAGAACCGAGCAAAAGCACACAAACCAAAAACGTTAAACATAAATCACAGACACAAAGATTTTTATGTGAAAAATCCAAATGAAAAAAACCACGGGACGATCAGAGTCCAACCCTGAAAAGCCTCCACTAATAGAATAAAAAATACTCCGACTCTTTACAAACTACTCACCGATCCAAACAGATCACCATAACTCTTTGAAATAGAAAATAGATCACAAACAAATGAAAAACGGAGATAACGAGAAAAAAATTACCCGAAACCTATCTCCTCTTCAAAATATCCTTCAATCTCTTCCTCTCTCCTTCCAATGTTGTAAAAGCACTCTTGACTCCTTTTGTAATATTTTTGAGATTTAAGATATTTTAGGGATATTAGACACCTAATATATATAGCCCCAAACACACCACTAGTATTCCTATTATATATAGGAATATCCAATTCAAATCCAAATCCAAATCCATTGACATATTCCTATTATATGTAAAAATATCCAATCCAAAAATATTGAGGTATTCCTATTATATATAGGAATACTCAATCCAACTCTGGGGTATTTTTCACATAGATTGGGAACCCTACCCACTCCAACATAGGGTTACACTAGGGGTATACTTGGACTATACTACGAGTATACTCTAATCATATTTTACTCAGAAACATCTCTGACATGCCTCCGAATTTACTCAAAACAACGCGACTTCCCGAGCTTCTCCAACTAGAACTTTCTTGGAGATATCCTAGAATCTACTTGACCGCACTCCAATCCATCCCCCCCAGATTGGACATATATTTGCTAACCGCTTGAGCAATATCTGACATTGTACACACCATGGCGTACATATGATTCCCTATAGTTGAAGCATAAGGCACTTTCTCCTTATCTTCTTTTATCTCCTCGGTCTATCAAAAATGGTCAGTAGTAAGCCCGATGTGAGATAGAAGTGGATTTGATGTGAGATAGAAGTGGATTTCTCACTTTCTTTGACTCGTCCATCCTATAACGTTAAAGTACCCAATGAATGTACTCTTCTCAGACAACCACTTGGACCCCTCTCCTTGGATGATCTCCATTCCAAGAATAATCTTTCTTACGTCCAAATCATTTATAGAGTAGGTCGTACCCAATTGGCACTTCAACTCTGCTATCCCAGTGGCATGTTGCCCTACCAGTAAATGTCATCTATATAAAGCAATAATATAATAAAATTATCCTATAAAAAATATTTCACAAACACACATGGATCAGAAGTCGTACGTGCATAACCATGCACCTCCATAAATGACTCAAACTTTCTATACCACTACCGTAGAGACTACTTCAAATCATAGAGACTCTTCTTCAACAAGCAAGCCATAACCCTCTAGTAATTATTCCATGTGTATCTCCTTCTCTAAATCACTATAGAGGATCCTCGATTTGACATCCATATTCTTGACCTCCAAGTCAAAACTATCTATAAACTCTGTACCACACGGATAGATGACAACTTGAAGATTGATGAAGATCTCATCAAAATTTGCACCCTTCTGCTGACCCTTGACATAAGATGGGAATGGATGTGGGTTTTGATGGAGGCGGGGATCGATGATCGGAATGGCAGGTCTAGATTGAGTCTGACGGTGGAGGAGTGATCGTAGAGGATAGTCGGGACGAGTGGCACAGTGGTCGAGGCAAGGAACGAATGTCGACGACAAGATTGGTTTTAGGAATTGAGGTGAATGGGAGTATATATATAGGAGGCTACTATTACATTGGAGAGTTTATTAGGCTTTTGGTCTTGATCTCCACGGCATAACTTAGATTTTCACAAAGGGGGGAGGGGGGTATGTAATTTTGGGTTTGCACTTATTTCCTAGAATTTAATTCTTTATTTTCTTAATGGTGTTATTTACAAATAAAATTTCTTAAAAATAGACGATATGCTTATTTAGTTTCTTACTAATTCTTTATCTAAATCCCTATTACTAATTTATATCATATTTCACATTGTTTATCATGTGTTATTGTTGATAAGGTTCCAATGAATTAATTAGTAAAGTTCCCATTTTAAATTGTTGGGGGGATAGAACAGAGTAATTGCAATGTGTCCAAACAACCTGGCAATGCCTCATATAATATTGATTTTTTGCCATATCACGTGAGATAATTTGGATATATCATTTAATTTGAATAGAGAAATAATGTTGAAGTAGTAGATTTTGGGCAAAATACATATATTAACCCATTAAGGTTGACACTGGAACCAGGTTGTGGTATATATATTACCATTAGTCAAATTTCAATTAAATGTCAAAAAATTAATAGAATGAGTGGCATCAAGTGTCATACTCTATTTGATGACAACGTAGCATTAGGTAAACAAAAATCCTAGAGGAACTCATGAGTTCTTAAGTTTTTAAACTCAACAATTAACAACCGTTAGATTATATGTATCTTATCCTTTGATTTTTAAAGGGCCTAAAAAAATCAAGGGTCTAAATATTAAAAATTCTACACATGCCATAACGTAATTGTAAATTCTTATTGTGAGTTCCAATTTGAGTTTCTGTATTCAAACGGTTAGGTAAATAAACAAAGAAAGGAACTCAATCGTCAACTTAAAGTAGGAGGTCGTATTTATCTCAATAGTACAACTTCCATATTCTACGTGCTCTAATGGCGAATTAACATAGAATTGGATGAACTTTAACTACAAATATTTGCTTGATGCTTAGCTTATTGTTCTTAGAAAATCATGCTTGTCTGAAATAAATTGAGGAGAAATATATCTTCATGTAGCTAAATTTATTTTCCTTCAAATTGTTAGATAACTAATTGTATAATATTCATTAATGCAAATTTAGTTAAAGAATTATAATGATAATTAACAAAGAAAATTAAAAACCCATTGTTAGGAAAGAGATATAAATTTTTGCCTTTGTGCTTGCTTTTTTTCTTTGACCAATAAAAGTAATTAAGCTTTGATTACCAATTTTAAATATTGTAACAAAAATATGCACCAGTGCTTTAATTACATCTATCAGAGTAAATCTAAACAATATTGTACTTGTAGTTATAATTTAGAGAATATTATAATAATGTTTCCTTTTGAAAATATCATGTTGATGGCTATATCGATATATAAGTAGTGTTACTAGTATCCCAATGGTTGACAATACAACTAAAAACAAAAATAGTAAAATAATAGATTTATAAAATAATAGTTTAACAAGAATGTAAAATACAACAAAAAGTAATATATTTTTTTTCAAACATTACTATCTTGCCTACAGAAAACTGTCTAAAGCAATACTCATAAAGAAACTAAAAAACTACATACAACAATCCGGTAACCTAAGCTTTCATGGGAATCATTGAACTCCTTGTTCGCACGAGTACTCCCTCGAACGGGTATCAAGTGTCCCTCTTGGTTTAAGCATTCCCCTCTGGTATTACTTTGTTTACTCTATACCATGGCAGTCTAGGCAGGATTAGGACACGCAAACTTCCCTTTCTTTGAGAAGCTCTCCCCGTTATTAGATATATCTAATAAAGGCAAGTCATCAGAGATGACTCCCCTTTTCTTTCTTCGGATCCATGTATGCTTTCCTTCCTTAATTACATCAGGTTCAGCTGAGAAAATAATCAAGGCAGAATCCTTCAAACTAACTATTTTAGGGCTTCCAGACTCGATCACCATCAACGCTTCCTGATTCTAATTCTAGGCTACATCTCCCCGCCCCAAGATGTCATCAGTGTTTGGACCCTTAGGTTTAGGTCCCGACCTCTTTTCCAGACTAGTCCACATATCTGGAACCCTGACTTTCCTTGCTTTATTTTACGTTCCTCTGTGTCTATATATTCCCTTGGATCATTCCTTCCATCTCTCCCTCGACCCTCATGCTAGCCAAGCTAGTACTCTCATAGGATTCCTTCTGTGGTTGGGCCCCTATCACCTATGCTTTTAAGCATTGATTATAGTAGTGTGGCCAAAACTTTTATAGTCTGTGGATCTCGGTGGAACCCACTCGTACTCAACTTCTGGAATAAGGCTTCCTTATTCGGTAGCTCTATTTTAAACTCGTCCACTATTTCGTTCGCATCATTGATTTCCACTGATATTCTCGCAAAAAATAGCCTCTCTTTAGTGTGGTTATGAGTCCAGTATGGAGAGACTTGCCAATTCCACTAGCATCTTTATAATGGCAGGAGTACTCGATAGTTGCTGAGAGAGCCAAGAGAGATGAATCCAAATAGGGACTACAGAGAGACGATCTCGAGTAAATTTGTACGATGTGTTCCACATCGTAAAATAATCAACTTTTCGTCAAATATCCCAGAACCATTCTCGAAGACCCTATTTAGGTATCCGACAAGCCCAAATTTGATGAAGTGGTACCCATTTTCCCGAAAGAAAATTAATATCCAAGGTACCTTTCGACCACCACATCAGCATATCATAGCCAAGCAGTTTTCCATAAAATGGACAGGTACCTATAACATACAGAAATATAGTATTCTTCTAGAATTTTATAGTCTTTATAAAGTCCTCCTTTATGATTTTGATTACTTTTCTTCCATCCACTGACTTGGGATAAACATATTTCATTGAAATATCCTCCCTAACCTCCCCAACCTTACACATAGCCACCCACGAAACTGAAGGGAACTTAGGAAAGTTCAACCAAAATGAAGTCAGAAGAGGCGAAACACTTGGGGAGCAGTTTCCTATGTTTTTGTTGAGACAAATGTCGAGAATGACACCCCCACATCCGCATAGTGTAGCCAAGCAGTTATCCATAAAACGGACGGGTACCCATAACATGGAGTAGTATGGTGTTCTTCCAGAATTTTGGCGCCTCCATCAAGTCCTCCTTCGTGATTTTTATTACTTTTCTTCCACCCACCGACTTATGCTCAACACATTGCATCGAAAGTTCCTCCCTAATCTCCTAGTCTAATACATAGTCGACCAGGAAATCGAAGGAAACTTAGAAATATTTAATAAAAATAGAGTCGAAAAAGGCGAGAAGCAAACACATGGGTGCAGTTCCCTTTGTTTTTGCCTAGACAAATGTCGTGAATGATGCCCCCTCCCCCATCTACTAATTGGGAGCTCCAGCCATCACGGCTTATACTAATGAAGCTTTGGATTTCAGAGAAATATGAAACCTTCCCCTCATTTTCCATTATCGAACTCCCTAGGAGCATCCATTTTTAAAGTGGAGACTAAAACAACTTCCTCCGCCTCTCCACCGTACCCTCCTCCCTATCCTCCCCTTTAGCCGAGGGGCTACCAACATGTCCTAAAAATTATTATAGATAAAGTGATCTTGTTTATGTTATTGTTCAGAAAACTACAAAATAGAATTAAAATTGAATCTAAAGAAAAATTAAAATTAAATGCTACATTGATCTTCAAAATCAACAAGAATAGAAATTATATACGTAAGGACAAACCACCAGCTATCTTGAAGATAGCTATGAACTGTATATAAAATGGTATAAAAACTTTTTACCAATATTTTTAAAGCATGGTTTTAAGCAAATCACGTATCTTAAAAATCAACCTTGAAATCTATAAAAAAAACTAATACAAAAATCTCAAAAAATAGTAAGTAAAGAAATTATAGAACAAAGATATAAGTACTGTTATTGTACAACTTTTTCTTAAATGATTATACTATTGATCTTGGAGATATACGCATACACAGACTAAATAATTAACCTTATATATATATATATATATATATATATATATATATATATATATATATATATAGAGAGAGAGAGAGAGAGAGAGAGAGAGGAGGGAACATGATCCCACTCTTATGTATCACCAAAATTTTCCATAATTATAGTAGTTGGATCTTATTTAAGTCATCTAATCTTAATCATTGATTTAAATTATTTAAATAATAATTAAGGTTAGATGACTTAAACAAGATTCAACGATTGTGATCATGAGTATGCTTTGAGGATGCAAAAAATTTATATATATATATATATATATTGATTTGAACAGTTAAAACAAAATAATTTGAAAGAAGAATTTGATGTTTGTTGTAGTGGATTAATCTATGCAGAGCTTATCTGGTCGAAGCAAAATGGTACCATAGCGGATGCATGTCAACCTTGAAAGAGTACTTGGACAATGCATGGATTTCTATAACTGTACCTGTGATACCCCTTCTTTACTTCTTCACGAGTTAAGAGATTACGAAAGAAGCACTGGAGTGCTTGGAGAGTGACCCAGAAATAATACGTCTTCCCTTCACACTTGCTCGCCTATGGAATGACATGGCCACCTCTACGGTATGTATGCATACACCATTTCCATTATATTAGTACACTTTTATATATGTTTCTCAATTTTTTATTTTTAGGATGAGATAAAGAGAGGCGATGTTCCAAAGTCCATCCAATGCTATATGCATGAGGAAAGCATAGTAGAAGAAGATGTTGCTCGAGACTACATCCTGGACCTGATTGATGACCTCTGGAAAAAGTTGAACAAGGAACGAAGTTCTTGTGCCTACTTTGAGAAGTCATTCATAATTGCACTAACGAACGTTGCTCGAAGTGCACGAAGCATCTATCAGCATGGCGATGGCTATGGTAGGCAAGATGGGGAAACAAAGGATCAAATCATGTCATTATTTATTGAACCTATCCAACTTTGAAGTATGGAAGAGTCTGATCACGAGACTGTAATTAATAGGCGCAATACCAATGGAAACGATATTCTACTCCAGTTACTCCTACTGGGAACAAGCTAGAGTAGCGAATAGTCGCTCGAAAACTAAATAGAGGAAGAGGACAAATTCAACTTTCGACGATTCTATGTTAACTGATCTATTATTAGTTGAGTTGCGTGATATGCATGGCTTAATGAGGGAGTCTAAAAATGCTAAAATAGAGCTTAGAAATGCTCAACTGAAGAAGTATAATCTTGAGGCAAATATGGAAGATAAATATACTTTTGTTACATTTTTGGATATGCTTAATGATTTAAGGACCTACACAGTCATTCTATATGAGGTAGCAAATCATGCTATCACTAAATTTATTGAGGATATGAAGTATATGAAGTAGTTTATGGAAGTTCCAGAGAACTAAAAAGTTTAAATTATTTATGCCTTATCAAGTATGTCATAATATATATAGGTCGAGTTATATCGATGTCAAAGATATTTTGGTTGCTTTTGATTGGGTGTCATAGACATTTTGGCTCATTTTCTGGTTTGTATAAAGCTTCTTGGATGTTTTAGAATATGGTTTAATATTTTTGTTGAAATATTATGTTTATGTTTGAATGACACTAATTATGTTAGAATGTTGACGTTTATATTTGAATATTGATGTTTATGTTAGAATTTTGATACTTATGTTGGAAAGTTGATGTATATATCGTAGGATACATACAAAAATTATTTGAATGAGGATACAGACATTAAAGAATTAATATTGGTAAACGTTATTGCAATTTTGTTTATTCTTAGGCATAAAAGACGTAGAATTGTTAGGCAAAAGTTATGTACCTCTTCTCTTACTGGGAAGATGGATATGGAAGAACTCTTGGATGGATCACAATATTGTACCAGTTAATTAGGATCAACAAAAATGCATTTATGCGATCACTTTCGAGAGAAGGGTTATTTAATTAATAGCGAACATATTAATGTGGAGGAAAAGATGGCAATTTTCATTATCACAATAAGTCATAACTCATCAAATCGATTCCTAAAATAGAGATTCCAACATTCTTTATCGACCATTTCCTTTTGTTTTTGTGAAGTGTTACACAAAATATTGATGTTCGCCAAAGAGATGATAGTTTCACCCAATTGGGATACAATAGTTGAACAAATAGGAAATAACTAAGCTTTAAGAGAAGTGATGGAACTAGGAATCCCAAGGACTGCAGACTAGTATGCATATCGATCGATAAAAGATTAACATGTTTAATACGTGATCTACCTTTCAAAGACAAAAACTATTGTTTACGAATTATACCTGAAGTAACGAGAAGAATATGATGGCTTTCAGCAACCTTGATCAATTAGCGACCCTAAGATCTTTCGTACATATTCCTTCCTCTGATTGGACGTCGTGTGCACGACAATTTTCGAACAATTTCTTCTCCTTGGCCAACCCTCTTTCTTTCCTTACGTGAAAGATGAATTTAGAGAAAGTTACTCGCTTTTGATGATTATGACGGCCAGAGAACAGAGGATATATATCGGCTACGGTAGGAACTATGAGAAAAAATTAGGTTTAGGTCTCCTAACGGATCTAGGTATCCCATGTTCAGTCCGAACATACAATCCAGTCCCGTTAACAATAGCTTAATCCACTAAAGAGCTATTATTGTACTACCTTTCCTAATCTTAAATTACGTTTATGGGCTCCTTCTTATTATATGCCTATTCGTCTACCCATGTTAAGTTATCGAATGTCCGTTGATCAAATTAAGTTACTGACAACTATATTTATCGACATCTTTTATCCTTAAGTATTACCAATCAACTTTATTTGTTATGTCAGATATAATCTACCTTCACGGTTTACATAAAAATCCTTATGAGTTCCTTATAGGGATATCATCAACCTGGTATATCAGGACATGAATTCCTTATATAATTAATATTCCATCATACACACAATACTATTAGCCAATTCATAGAGGTTATTGACCCATAACGAATCTCACTCTTTTATGAGTCAAAGTAATGCAAACTACATATACATGTCTATTATTATATCTGAATTAAGAACACAAGCATCCATAATAACATAGGTATTTGTTCTCTTATGTAGTTAGTACAAAAGAACAAACTCAAGTGTTCATCAATACACACAAAGTATACTAGTGTAAACCTATCATCAAGATAGACTAATACCATATTACACTACAACCTTTCTAATATTTTGTCCAAGTCCATCTAGGTTATGAACTATTTTTATATTCCACATAGAACTGATAATATAATCTTCTATGTGACACAACACACCATATTATCTACAATATAGAATATCAGACACTTGCATTAATATTATAACAAATAAAACATGCAAACATTCTTGATCGATTCCTAAAACAGAGATTCCAACATTCTTGATCGACCAACATTCTTGATCGACCATTTCCTTCTGTTTTTATGAAGTATTGCGCAAAAATGTTGATGTTCGTCAAAGATATGATAGTTTCACCAATTGGGATGCACCAGTTGAACAAATAGGAAATAACCGAGCTTTAAGAGAAGAACCACTCAAAGAAGTAGTAGATGCAATCGGTGGCACAATTATCGCTACTTTGATCCCATGAGACAAATAAATTCCTTTTTAGAGGAAGGAGCGGTAAAGAATGTTATCAAAATATATTTACCATATGTGACTTTGATATGAAATTCACATATGTTGTTGCTGGATTGGAAGGTATGGCTCACGACTCAAGGGTATTGGCCGAGACCATACGAAACCCAAAATTCAAATTTTTAATGCCTCCTCCCGGTTAGTATTACTCATATATTTTATGTCTAAATGTAAATAATCAAGGATAGGAGTTTAAATTATAAGAAAAACCCTTACATGTTGATTTTATAATGGATAAGTATTATTTATGCGATGCAGGGTATGCATACACAAAGGAATCCATGGCTCCATATCAGGGCAAAAGATATTGGTTGGGAAACTTTTGACATAAAGGTAGGGCTAGAGATAGAGAGAAAAGTTCAATCATGCTCACTCCTAACTAAGGAATACTATCGAGAGGATATTTGGCATCCTTAAAGCTATATTATATTTATTGGAAAAGATGTGTGTGACACCCGATTCCAGATTTATTATTTCTTGAAATTTTAAAATTAAATATTTCTTGATAATGTATTCCTGCTATATTTTATATGATGGTTCATGTTATTTATTATTGTTTTATTTTGTTGTTAAGAGAGATACTACTCAGGAGCAGTAGAATCACCATTGGCATTGCCATAGACCCGATTTAGGATCTGCATGTAGAATGGATCCTTGGTTCAATTTATTTTGGGTAAACCCATAACTAAACCCTCTTTTCTCCCCTCTTATTATATATATATATATATGGCTTTTATCTCTCCTCTCTTTCTTCTTCTTTATTTATTTTCTTATCTCCCTCAAGCTCTCCCTAAATCCTAACCCTAGAAAAAGTTGCTGCGACTTGGACCGTGAGAGGTAGAGGCTAGGAGTCACCCAAGGCACGTACATCTTGCTCAATGGTGAAATCTTGGATTTTTGAATTTTTATATATGTTATTGTTTTGAAAATATATTTGATGAAAAATGTTCCCCTTGAGTTGCTGACCATGCTTAGTTATTGGAGTTTTGTATTTTGATGTATAGAATTTTTTATATCTGAGTTTCAAGTTTAGGGTTTTTGTGTGTTACATGAGTTTTCCTGCATTTTGACCTATTAAAACTTAGTTTTTTTAAAACTTGTTGTTCCTTATGTTAGAGCATTCAATTTCATGCAGTTTGGCTTTTGTTTAACTTAATTTGGAGTTAAACTAAACTTTTTATGAAGAAAATCATTTTTTTTGTTTTTGGAGCTTTCGGCCATAAATGAACCTGCTATTGGAGAAAACGAAGTCTTCATGCGGCCTGCGACCTATGCGGTAGTAAGCGGCCCGAGAGGGTTATGCGGCCTAAACTCCTTACCGCATACTTATAGCGTACATCCATCTTGTTGGATGCATGACTGTATACTACACAAAGTGTTCTGGAGCTATCCTTGAACTGCTTGTGTTTTCACTCCCTGAATGAATAAAAAATTCGCTAAGTCCAAAGGGGAATCTATGCGGCAATCTGAGCATGCGGCAAGCGGACTTATGCGACATTGGCACTATGCGCCTCTTATCTTTTGCCGCATAACTCTGCTTCACTCTTGCACATCTTTTAATGATTTTGTCTTTTCTCTCTGACACACTTTATGGCATGTCACATCAATCACTTTTGGTCACTTTTCTGATACTTTATTTATTGACCATCACTCAGCACTTGCCCCTAGGAGTAGACTTTAACCCTAAGCATGCGGCAACTTAGTCCATGCGGCAATTGGGCGCATGAGGCCAGTGAGTCCATGCGGCAATTGGGTGCATAAGGCCAGTGGGTGCATACGACAAGTGAGTCCATGAGGCCAGTGGGCGCATGCGGTAAAGAATTCTTGTGTGCATTTTATGTTCCGTTTAATTATGTTCATTTAATAATTCTATTTAGTAATTATTATTGTGTGCTTTCTTATGTCGATACAAGTTTATGTTACCAGACAAGTTTTGCATATAAGTTCACAAGACAAGTTTATGTACAAGTTCACAATCCTCATGACATCGTGGATATGTTTGTATGTGAAATCTATTGCATTTGGCATCGAGAAATCGAGTGTGAGTATTGTCCAGTGTATCGTGTGTTACAAATACGATAACTCATAAAAAGCTTGTAGTCGCGACTCGTTATTTTAGGGATTTCTCAAGTGTCCATGACTCAAAAACTTGAAATAAATTATTAACGATAAAATAAGATAAGATTTATCTAGATCATTGGGAGGGAAGAATATTGCGCTACCGGCTACTCCGATCCTCAAGGGCCCCATGCGGCATGGATAACCATGCTAGGCAAAGGATCCATGACTGAGCAAGTTTACGCGTTCTATGTCACGACCCGCACCCGATGTAGGGATGCAAGTCGGAAACAACGTCCAGCCTACGCCGCAGCATCAGCGGTAGAACGTTGTCTTGGTCAATTATACTATCTAAACATCTTCCAATAATATAAAATATATCAATAAAATCTCAACATAAAACTCAATCACATTCTAAAGCACGAAAAGATATGAAGAAAGTCTAACTATACATCAAATATATATAATATCAACAATAGAAACAATATCCAATCTCATGCTATAAGCTAGAAATAAATTAGGTACCAAAAATCTAAAGAAACTAACTATGAAAAACTAGTGATCCGGATAAACCTTCCGCAATCACTCCAGAACTAGTAGGTCCAAGTTTGCAACATCTATAAGTCGAAGTACATAGTATGTAGAACACCAATCTCTCGGATCCTCTGAAAAATATTTTCCAGTTAGGAATGGAGCAAAGTACATATCTAATAGCAGTTCTAAATCAATGATATAAACTATGTAGCAGTAAATAGATATGAATATACAAGATGCCATATACATGTACAAGAGATACACAATAAGGAAATACTAAAATAAATACAATAATGAATAATATGTCAATGAACAAGAATACTAATGACTAAGTGAGTGAGTACCAGCTTTAACATATGATCGGCTTGGGAACTTGCACAAGAGTAAATGGCCGGGTTAATCATACGTGCAGTGTATGATCAACACTCACAAGAAATAAGACTTGCACAAGGAGGGTATGATCACATATCTACACTACATACTCCCCAACCCCGACTGGTATAGTGGATCCAACCATGGTATGATATGGCACGGGATTCCCCAAGAAGATAGCGACTCTTCCCTAGAATCAGTGTCCGTACATGCACAAGATAATCAATAAAATAAGACTTACACAAGATACACTATATACAAGGAATAACATCGTATGACGAGATCTGGATATACCAATCCGTATAACCATCGTGTCAAGAAACATGGATATCTACACTAGATATAATGAACATAGAGGATATCATAAATAAGAAACTATCAGAGAATGTACTCACCTGAAGTCCAATAAATAGTCTCACAGATGTCAGATACGGTGCCTCAAAGACCTAGATATAAAATATTACATTAATACAAGGTTCCAGAAAGAAAATAAGTTAAACTAGTCAACTTCTAGGTCAACAAGTCAATTCTAAGTCAAATGTCAAACTAGGTCAACTCTAAGTCAACTATGGTCAACTATAGTCAAACTATGGTCAAACTTTGGTCAACTACCTATTTCTAGGTTACATAAGTCTAAATCGATGATATTGGATTCACACACTATGAATCTAGGTCAAACAAGCTACATCTTATGATACTAAGATACCGTATCTTAGGATACGCAAACAATAGATAAATATCACATATATATAAATAAGAAATATATAAATCCTAATTATAAATGATAAATTGATACCTTGGTTTCTAACCAACTTTGTATCGCAATACTAGACCTCCATCTTGATACCCAAATCCAATACCTTGGGTATCCTCAATACCTTGGCATTTACCTTGGTATCTCAAGGTAATGTCACTCTAGTATATATATATTAATGACCTATCTATAACTATAAACTACTATGCATTTAATATTTATACAATATTATATACCTTATTTTAGTCACCTTAGTATCAATCCATAATTAGTTTACATCTATCCTATTACTATGCCAATACCTACTACTAATACCTTGGTACATCTCAAGGTATTCCAAAATACTAACATATAACTAATACATATATATAAACCAAACTAATACTAAATATAACCAATACTATACTGTATGTATATCCATTCATAGGGACTAAATATAATATAATATTTCTAACTACTATATATATATCACTATATATATCTAAATAACTATTAACCATAACATATCAAATACCTTAACTTACTAATGACTAATACATATATATATCAATCTAATACAACTACTAACTAATCACTAACAACTAATACACATATACATGTACACATATCTATATATATAATACTTAACTAGAGATACTAGTACACACACACACACACACACACACACATATATATATATATATATATATATATATATATATATATATATATATATATATATATATATATAAACAATTAACTATATAAATATCAAGCTACTAATAAATATTAGCTAACTACTACTAACCAACTAACTAACTTACAACTACTAAAATATAGTATACTAATACATAAATATCAATTAGGAATATATATAGATATATGCTAATACTATATATATATATATATATATATATATATATATATATATATATATATATATATATATATATATATATATTACTTATAATATAACATAATTATTCTATATCGCAAAACTGTCACTGTAAACTGTTCCTGCCGTCGCTAATTGCCATTGCTATTGTTGCTATTATTGCTGCTGCTGTCACTATATGTTGTTGTTCCCTCTCCCTCTCTCTAAATATATTAATATATATACACAATAGTATATACTCAAATATATACTAGCTACATAATACACATGCTCCTCTATATATATATACATCTCACTCAATAATACCTATAGTAGAACAACACATAATATAGTAACATATATATATATATTATATATATATAATATATATATATATATAAATATATATATATATATATATATATTAACTTCACATATTACGTACACGTATATGTATATCATACAATTAATATATATATAATATATATATTATATATATATATATATATATAATATATATATATATATATATATATATACATACATATTAAATACACTACTACATTTAAAAGCTAATACATATGTAGAGAATAGCTACATAAATATATAACACCTAGATATATAGATCTATGACAAACTAATACATAAATATATATATATATATAATATATATTATATATATATATATATATATATATATATATATATATATATATATATATATTATATATATATATATACATACATATAATTACACAATCACCAATACAAAGAACAATTTAGAAATAGATCTTGAAATAAATTGCACAAACACATGGAGTGCATCATCGCTCCTGTATCCCACTAGATCTAGGATACGCTTGCGACATGAGTCTACCACATATCCAAACATATCCCGAAGGACACGAACAAGTCGAATATATTATTTATGGACAATACGAAGAGTCAAATACAATTCTACGTGTCCGTGTCAAAATGTGACATGCACAAAGTCCCGTCTCGGAGGAAAAAACCCCAAATTAACATGTATCACCAAATTGTTGGAATACGACCTATATGTACCCAATTGTAGATATAAAACTAACCCTAAACGCACAAGCACATGCCAAATTAATTTATAGGACCAATTGACACACACAACAAATGTTAATTTCGGAATTCCTCCAAAATTGACTACAAAAAGTACCATAACTTTCTCAATAGGCCTCCTATAAACACAAAACCAAATCCTATGGGTAGCCTCTTTATATGGGTTGATTTCTCATGGTTAAATCTCATATTTAGAACCTAAATTAGGGGAAAAAAAATCAAATTATACCTATTGGGAGATAGATTTTTAATGAAATATCTAAAATTGATAAAATGAGCCTTCAACTTGTAGATCTTGACCTGCTCCTCTTTGTAGATCCCATACTTTCTTCTTGTAGATCCTTGATCTACTAGTCTCCAATGGTGATTTGGAAAGGAATTGGGTTAAAATTTGGTAGGAATTTGATGGAATTTGGTTGAGGGAAATTCTAGATCTAGATTTGGAATAAAAAATGAAGAGAAAAAAGTTTTTATCTCCTTTATATAGGCCTCACTTGCCCCCTCTCTCAAGCTACTATGTAAAGTCTAAAATACCCCTTGGGGTCTCTCATGAAGAAATTAATTAAGGAGGGAAGGTTCTAGTCTAATGGGTTTAACTTAATTAAGCATCCTCCTAATGATTGGACGTCCAATTATTGGGCTTAATTCTAACTAGAATAAATGTTGGTCCATGAGTCTAAACTAAACTAATTAGGTCCACTAACACAAGTCCAAAAATAAATCTAACATGCTAACCATAAATAAATAATATAATAAATAAATATTTAACATGCATAATATTTAATTAATTACTAAAAGACTAAAATATCTTTTCCTAGAAAATATGGTAGTGACATGCTACGACACTTACATGACAAGTTTATGTTGGTAAAGCAAGTCTATGATTACAAGTTCAAGTTTACGCTTTTGAGTTCAATTTTTGTTTGTGACTAGTAACAAATTATGGTGTGTTATGGTTGATTGTGCATTTAATTTACAAGACAAGCGTACCCTTGGCCATCCGGGTTAACTGCAGTATTGGTGGTAGCAATATTCTTAAAACATGCATTTAATAATTAATGTCTGTGACAAGCCTAGCTAGTTAATTGTAGCAAGCCGTAAAGTTGTTTGACCGTTCGATGAATGATGTTACTTTCATTATAGCTCGCTCTTCTAGTTTTTAGTTTTCTTCCAGCACATAGTTAGGTTGCTAAGTTCTGCTCGGGTGAAGATCTGCAATCCCGGTCCTTGTTTGGTTTAAGGCTTGTGATCCCGATCCAGAGTAGTTTCGATGCTCTCTTGCTACTCGCCACCTTACTTTTATTTCTGTACTTATTATCAGCTCTTCCAGTATTATTTTTGAGACAAGTACGTTGGTACCGTACAAGTCTCTATCTGTATTTATTTCTTATATGCCTCTTTTGCTTATGTTGTGATATGTTTAGTCTATTACCTCGAGCTCCTTTGTGGTACTTTTTTTTTGAGGTTCTGAATCCCCTGGCTTTGTATGACCAGGTTACCCCGAAGAGAACCAGGATCCACTGCGCTTCCAGCAAGATAGCTCGCACTCGTAGCACTGCGGCCGAAGCTCGTGAGTAGGTTTTCCTTATTTCACCCCTCGTCTTGGTTACTTCTTTTATGGTGCTTAGCAAGGGGCAGAGTTAGCTCCTTATATTTTTGAGACTGCGGTCCTCATGATGAATATATTAGACCATGGCTGATATATTTGATCATGTATTTATACTCTGCTAGTGCAGTATTTTGTATTCACTAGCTTGATAATCATATGTGACATATAATTTGGGATGCCTCTTTACTTTTATGTATGCTATAATTTTGTACTTGTGTTGTTGGATTAAGATAATATGATTTGTCATCCTTAGGACTGACGTCATAGAATGCTAGAGTTCACCCATTTTTCTTTTTGACAACCTTAACACATTACAGCTTACTTCGGTATTCTGCAAGGTACAGTTGGCCATGTCAATCCCCGTATTTACCTATTATTCTGGGAGCAGGGCGTGACAATGTATCCTTAAGATTTTCCCACACAGAGAATAATAGTTATAGCATGCATGACTATGCATAACTTCCTGTGTCGATCTGCAATATATGATGAATTATTCTCATAGATTTAGGAAGTGAATGATGAAGTAAAAAATCCAAATGATGAACTAGAAGAAAGTGTGAACAAGAGTACTACTCAAACAAAAATTATATGATTGGATTACGAAACCAAATTGTTGATGTAGTAAATAAAATATTTAACCAAATTGATATTATTTTAATACTTTAAAACTATAAATTTGTGTAAGGCAAGCTTCAAATTATAGAACACATTATATGTGTATTTGAGTTGAAATAAACATTTTGGTATTTATAGTACAGTATTTTGGCCTACATATTTTTGTATTATCATCTATTATCCATGTTTTATATGAGATGGTGTAATAGTAAAATAGCACTTATAAGTGCCAAAAAAGAACAACAAAATCACTTATAAGTGAAAAATCAATTACAAGTAGAAAAAAGAACAAGTTTTATAAGTGCACTTATAAGTGAAATAGAGTAAGTGACACTTTTAAGTGATCCTCACTTATAAATGGAGAAAAGAAACAACTCCTTATTATTCATGTCACTTCAACAAAAAAATACACTTTCTCACTTATTTCAACAACAAACAAACACCAAATTGTAGAATTTTTCACTTCTAACCTCCAATTCTTTAAAGTATCCAAACGAAGAATTTCTATTTTGCTCTACTTCACCACAATGCGTATAAAAAATGTGAATTTTCATTTTTTTTAGTTTGCTCCCCTTCGTTGAACCAAACGGATGGCCCCTAAATGCAACATGGTTGACCAAATTTCCTATAGGTTCAAAGTCATGAGAAATCTTATTTGTAACTTTACCATAAGTTAGCTAAGACGGGGATAAGACAAGGATTCAAATGAGGAGTTCTCCACAAAATTTATGAAGAAATAATAAACTAAAATATTTTATATTTCTCAAAATTGTATTATAATAATAAATATTTTAAAATATTAGAAAACAATACACGTAATATTTCCAAAGAAGAGAAAATATATATGGTGAATGTTTATAGATTTTTAGAAGTTCTTCTCAGTTTAATGGATGCCATGTCCCTTTGCTCAAGACCATGCTTTGAGTCGCCTATAGAAAGTATATAGGAGTGATTTTTTTTGTTAAAATAGCGGAAGTAACTTCCACCACACTTAATTAGAATATTTATTTTCTCAAAATTGTATTATAATAATGAATATTTTAAAAATTTAGAAAACAATACGCTTAATATTTCCAAAGAAACGAAAATATACATGGTGAAACATTATAAATTTGTAGATGTTCTTCTGAGCTTAAAGGACGTTATGTCCCTCCCACCAAGACCATGCTTTGGGCAACTGACAGAAAATATATAGAAGTGGTTTTTTGATAAAATAACTTCCACAGTACTTAATTAGAATATTTTATTTTATCTCAAAATTGCATTATAGTATTGAACATTTTCAAAAATTAGAAAAAATACTCTTAATATTTCCAAAGAAAAGAACATATATATAGAAATTTTTTATACATTTTTAGAAGTTCTACTGAGCTTAAAGGACGCCATTTTCCTACGCCCAAGACCATGCTTAGGGTCGTCGACAAATAAGTATGTATAAGTAATTTTTTTGATAAAAAATTAGAAATAACATCCACGGCACATAATTAGAATATTTTACTATTTTGACATAATTGTATTATAATGAAGAAAATTTTGAAAAATTAGAAAACAATACACTTAATATTTCCAAAGAAAAGAAAATATATATTGTGAAAATTTATACATTTTTAGAAGTTCTTTTTAGCTTAACGGACGTCATGTTCCTATTTAGTCCAATGATCTAACTATGTTTCTAGTTGTGGTTAATTTACTAAGTTTAGCATAATTATATCACTAATAATCATGTAATCACTATAGTGTTTATACTTAAACATAACATTGTTCAAATGTGCATTAAATGTATAACACTTGCTATCATATTACTACTTTGTTCTCCTAACACGTATTTGCAGAAAAACAATAATCAAGAACTATCATGGACATATGCAATGAAGAAATCATGATGGACCAAAAATGAATGAAAGAACCTACATGCAAATATCCAGTAATCACCTGCAATAAATTTAGATTCATAATATGAGCATTTGAATGGTAAAAAACATTGCTAGGAGCATATTCACTGAACTTTAGACATTTAAAATATAAAAAATACAAATGCACATGATATTTTGTTACTTTATTTCCTCAACTAGATGTCATTACATATACTAGTTAGACAAGTAGTTACTAAATACAGACCGATTGTCTTGCACAAAGCAAAGGGAAGGCCACCGTACCTAGAATACCATCTGGAAATTGCTCTATCTTAGATCCTAAGTTTTATCGGGACTCCTTTTATATCATTAGAGACTATAAGTTTTATCGGAACTCCTTTTATATTGCCACTGACATACACAAAAGAAAAAATTATTCAACTGGTTTTGTATTTTCTCAAACACTTTGCATGCTATATGTTACAATTAGAGACCGAAGTGACCTTCCTGGAAAGTGAGGCTGAATCAGTTTTTGAACCCAACTTGGGGAGACTTCGCCACAACAAGTCTTCCCTTCTAGAACCTGAACTTTATCGTCCCTATTGCCTTCTACCCCATAGGGCCCATCTCGACCGTCTTCCCTCTAATGAACCGATCCTTCTCCCTTTCCTCATCTTCTTTTGTCGGATGTCCTGGAGATCATTCCACTAGTAAAATATAGAGAAATAGCGACGAAATAATAGTAAAGGTCTGAATCCGTCGCCTATTAGCGATGTCAAAGCGATAATTAAATGACCAGCCACGAACATTAGAGAATGAAAAGTTTTTTGTCTACAGGATGTCATCGAACAGTAGCTATGTCGTAACCAATTTGCGCGGTCAACCGCGGGAACAAGGCAGGTAAATAAGGCGACGATTATGCGATGTTAGTTCTCTACGTGGCGACGGAAACTGTCGTCGAGTAGGGCATGCCTTGTAGGCGACGGATGTTGATGCCATAGTTCCGTCGCCTAGTAATGCGCCCTAATTACATAAATTAGATGGCCGATCAAAATTTTTATTTCGATCGACCCCGCCCTCTCTCTCTCTCTCTCTCTCTCTCTCTCTCTCTCTCTCCTCTCTCACTTGGTCACTCTCTCTCTCTCTCTATTCCCCTCCGGCTCGCTGCTCCCCTCTCCAGCATGCTCCCCTCTCCTCCGTTCCCCTCTTCGTGGCTCTCCGCTCCGACGTACTCCCCTCTCTGGCGTTCCCCTCTCCAGCGTGTGTCACGCCCCAGTCCCAAAATATCGAGGGACTAGACACGTGGCAATGGCCAGCAGTACGCACCGATGGACAACCCAATTTAATGGATCCATCAGGGCATACTTAAGCTGTAGTACAACAATAAGGGTCTAGATATACTAATCTCATCCACAGAAATGAATACAACAATATCAGAATCATAAAGAAAGATCAATCTCAATATAATATAAACTCGGGGAAATAATCCGATAATGAGTCTGAATACATCTGTCAAGATACAAGAATAAAGATAACCACAACAAATACTGAGTATGGAACAGTATATACTCAGAAGATACCCTCGGTGATCACGCGTCTACTGGATCTGGTACTGCTCCAATGTCTGCTCCTGATAATGCTCCTGCTCCATAAACCTCTGGATCGATCTTGTCTGCAATATCTGGGGACATAATCCGGATCCAGGTCCTCAGGGGACAGCAAGGTACAGAAAATACAAGCCAAAATAAATGCAGTAATAAAACAAATAGGGTAAATATATAACCAGCTAAGTGATATGCAAGTTGAGAACATTATTCCATACTCGGGCTGAGACTACTACAGGATCAGTGTCGGAGAAACCCATAGCAGTATTTTCTCGAAGGGCCAGAACTGGTGCCATAGCTCTGTGTCAGAGACTAAGACACATCCAGATGTCAATATATAATATAATCAGCCTTTCATATGGTAATACTCTCCCCACCCAATGAAATCTCACGTCTCATGTCCATGACACGCAGGATCAAGACTAATGCAACAAGTCATACTATATCTAAGAATATAATGTCCAAGTCTTGTATCCTATACAGAATCCCCACGAATATCTCGGGAAAATCCTGTCTCATGAATAGTATCAAGTGTCCTGAGTCAAGCGTACTTGGTAAGACAAGTACGAGAATATATAGTGTCGCGAATGTCCATCTCTAGATGACCGTACCCAACACCGCGTACAGTGTTGGCACCCGACTAATAATCGGACGCTAAGTACTTCACACGGTCCTATGTTAAGCATGCACAGCAATATAATGAAGCAAGAAAAATAAGTAACAATACTGCAGAGTTTGGCAAGGTACACTTGCCTGGTAAGGAAGCTGCGATGTACCAATAACCTGCTCCAGAAGTCGCGCAGAACAAATCCAATATCCTATGTATTACAAATTTATCACGTCAAAAGATAATTTATTTTAATTTATTTAATTCTGGAATAGTTACTCTAAAATCTTATTTTAATCTTATTATTCTGATTTTTATGTTAATTCCTAAATTTTGTCCAAAGAAACTGAATTTTATCAACTCGAGACTCATGGCACGCAAATCGAGGCGATTTGTTGACCGAAAAGTCAACCGACACAAACTCAACTTTTATGCATGATTTCCTGTAGATTTCAGCGTCAAAAATATGCTGGAATTTACGGCTCGTCCGAATTCAAATTCGTTTGGAAATTATGGCACATACAAATTTTGTATTGTGCACCGATGGTTAAATTCTAACCTAAAAGTTCTACAGAATTAACAGTATGTAAATACTTCAAATTAAATTCTGGGGAAAATATATGTCGATGATCTCGACATTAGCTTTCCGAAACTTTAAACGGTTTATGATTCTGATTCCTGGTTCTCCCGGAATCGCGAAAACATTGAAACACGTCTATTTTCGGATATGCTGTGCTCTACGAATTTTCCAGAATTTAATACTCATAATTTAGAAAAACAATTTATATAATCAGAAAGCTAACCTCATTATCGTTCTAACAAAAAAAACTAGGCCTCGTTTGGAGTCCGGAGCTAGGAGATATCGTCTTTTTAATTCGTCATAACTAGTAGAAAGTGAGGCTGAATTTATGACAAATTTTGACTATTTTTGGACGAAAAAGAGAGGAATTTGGGGGAAAAATATGAAGGATGAGGTATTTATAATGGTTGAGACTACTTAATTAAATACAACTAGGATTGGTTAATTTGGATAGGATTATGATGAATTTAAATAAGGATATGATATAAATTAAGTTGTATTCCTAGTAGGTTCATGATTTGAATTAATTTAAAGTAGAGTTTGAATCTATCTCAATAATTTATAATCTTGAATATAATTAAATATAATACAAATAATTTATAAAATCTTATTAATATCTATTAACACTAAATTAGCATATATCTAATATTAAGACTATATATATCCAAATAAATCCTAATTAATTTCAAAAATCTAAAATAACCTAAAAATGATTCTAAATAAATATTTATATAAGTAAATATATCAAGAAATTCATTTGCTAATTAAATAACAGAATACTCTAAAGAAATTCAATACCTATAATAATATAAAATATACACAAAATATCTATTTTGGGTGAGGGGGTTTACAGCGTGCTCCCCTCTCTAACGTGATTCCTTTCCCTCTCTCCGGTTCCCCCATCTCACTATAAGTTAGCGATCCCCTCTCTCCGGCTCCCCTATCATAATTAGTCGTAAAGTTGGTCGCATTTTGGTTGATTGAGTGGTGTTTTTTGAAGAACTAGTGGAGGTGTCTGTAGTTTACTGAAGGAACACTCAAAATTCATGTGCCATGCGACAGTGTCAACGTCTCGTCTATGTTGGTGACACGTACTGGACACGGCATAGTCACACTCCAAAGCTTTTTGATTGACTGGTGTTTTTGAAGAACTAGTGGAGAGTCTGTAGTTACTGAAGGAACACCTAACACTCGAAAGTCAATTTCTTACGACAGTGTCCGTGTCTCATTTGTGTTGGTGGCACGTACTGGACACTCTCCATAATGAGTGCCAATAAAAGATTTTACCATCGAATGTAGGTTAGAAATCAGCTTAATAAGGTGACTTATGATAATATGAACATACTCCATGATAGTTTCCTTCCCTGTATGCAAAGAAAATTTAAATTTATCGGATTTGGGAATTTATAAATTTGAGTTTATGGTTTGTGGCATATACTCACGGCACTAGGTCTTGTCCGATATGCTTGAAAGCATATACATAGAATCGTCAACTATGTCCTAAGAAATTTTAAAATTGGTCTTTACAACCTTATGGGCTAATTTATTAAGAAGCATAGATAATCCCTAGAGATGACATATCCCTCCCCTAAATATATATCTCACATATGTCATTTATCATATGATCCTCCTCTCAATATGTCCCTCCCCTCAGCAATGATGATACCACAACCCATCACTATATTTTATATTGTGAGATAATATCTTAGCATTACATTATGTGGGTTTATCTTAATTTTGTTATATCCTTCAAATACTATATTTGATAAGAACATATACTACACTGATATAAAAAACTTACATGATTCACACTAATCTATACTAGAATAAATTTTGGGTAGTGTTATGAGCCATCATTTTTGAATTTATGTCGATTCTATGCATAAATGCATCATATTGAACAAATATCGATGTTGTAATTTCATGGTAGTGGTGGAGAATGCGAAAACTCCTCAACAGGTGATGCAGATATTTATATTGAACAGACCAGCAAAACAAATTGTTCATTGGTGATGGGTCAAATCAGATTTCTGTCGATACGATTACTATCGACAGGATTCCGGCATGACCTACCTGCTATAGAAAAAAAATCGTCTGATCTATTCGATGTGAAGCTTTGTTTCACCTATTTCTCTACTTTCTTCTATGGTATAATACACAAAGTACTAATTACAATTATTTTAAAATGCACATCTAATGTCGTTTGTACATCTAATTGCTTCTGTATATCTTATCTTATGATATAGAATTTTCCACATCCACCAACCAATGAATCGTTACTTGGATGATCGTACGTGGATGTACAGGAAGCAACACGAGAGCATGATTGGTATGGGTAATAATTTTAAGGCAGACATTGAATTTTTTTTAAGTATGCCATTGTAGAAGCATAAAAAATCTAGCTTTCATGCACTCAAACAAATATCCGCCCCAAGGCTGACTCAGAAGAAATAAGGCTGCAGAATAACCATGCGGTTAAGAAGAAAAAGCCCTCATGTGCCCTAAATATTGGCCGCATAAAGGTCTGACACAAAAAATTATGTCTGACACAGAATCCTAAAAAAAAGGATTTTCTAAACGCTTCAAAAATTATGAGCGTACTAAGCGACAAAAAGCTCTCGTCAGACGAATAATAACTCCTTATAGTTGTGTAGCGCCACGTGCATGAGGCCACGTGCATCCCAGAGTCTATGAGCCTCTTGACTCATTCGCCCCAGACTCCATATGTTCTATGCGTCTCGGGCCCTATGTGTTCCATGTCATGTCCCGGTCTTGTAAGGACCTATCGTCCTCGCTTGGTCCCTACGAAAACAATCGTCCTCGCTTGGGCTTGATATCGTGCAAGCCTAAGTTGCACTTAGACCAGGCATAGTACCTGCACAAGATCCAAGTCAGATGAAAATATACATATATAAGCACCGAATGTAAAAGCAGAGAACCAAAGTTGAACATATTTGATAGGAACACAAAATACTTTCTTTATTGAATACTTGAAGATTTGGATTACAAAATACTTGCTTGGTTGAGTTACAAAATATGCCATAGAAGGCTTACAACTCTTTTTACAATCCCAAAACTAGCCACAACGCCCATACATTATATCCTTTTAGTAGATCCAAAATTAAAACATCCAGTAGAAGAGAAGTTTGCCCACAGGAGAGAAAAGCTAAGGAAGCAGCACGAGCACGATCCCTCTGGAAGGATGCGCCTAATACCGATTTAAAATGCTCGCCAAGCACTTTCTACCAGAACCTGGATATTTGGCCACAAACGTGGGTCAATACTACAATATGTGTTGGTGAGCAATGGTAACCAAACTCACCTAGAAATCCAAACTAAGTAAGCATGTGAAGCTAGCATTATTAGGTGATCTTTCTAGTTGTCTAGTTTCTTTAACAATTCATGCAAGAGAACATAAACTATAGATAGACTATGCATATGATAATTCTTACCCATGGTTGAGCGGTTATCCTTGCAGCAGACATACAAGTTAGCCATAATTTGCATATATAAATAAACTTATGAATCAATCTTGGCATCAGGTGTTAGGTATGCAACAAGGTAAACCTAGCATGCACCCTAACTACATGATGGTCCCCTCTATTGGATTAGTAGTTGTGACATACAAGACCATCTCACTAATAGACCTATACTATACCCTACCGTAAGTAAGGACTTCAAGCCTCAGGGTATCCAGATCTCTCCCAGGCAAAACGGTGCCCAGTGCCCCAGGAATCGTTCGAGAGATAAATCTTGTGCACAAGTTATCCTGACCAAATGCATGAATGCCAGTTCCTATCAGATAAATATGTTATTATGCAACTGTTGAAGAATAAAAAAGCATTTCTATCTTTTTCTCTTATTTTTAAGATCAAGTCAAGAGGTTTCCAGCAATATTACTCGATATACAGCACACGAGGGGCCGGCAAGCATTCATGATGTAACTAGTAAGTTAACAGTTCTATACTTGAAACATGCAATAGTATTTCTTTTTAGGTTATCTTGTTAGTGAGGCAATAATTACAAGTGAACTAGAGATTCTTTTGTTAAGGCGTATGGACTGAAGGATTCATCGAAGGGCCTAAGCCACTCACCGATTGAATCGAACAAGAGGATGGGGAATCCTTATACAATGGTCACTCCTTGGTTATGTGTCCTAAAATTGTAACAATACCTGGTTAGCATCTTTCGATTACTTTCCCTTATGAGTAAGCGAGAAGCGAATTATGAAAACCAAGTCATCGAAAGCAAGACAAAACACAAAGCAACACAAAACCAAGAAGCAAAACAACCAACGAAAACTCTTGGACTTATTTCAATAGAAGTCGTTCCATCAATTTAAAGGATTTATTGTATTTTGTCCATGTTGATTTGGCGGTAAGGTTTTCCCGAGACTCGATTCTCAACCGAGTCAAAGTAACAAGTGTTCCATAAGTATCCGTTTGGAGCGAGACATTACATAATTTCCCACTGAGAAGAAGTTTCATCCTCGAAACTTAAGAAATCAAGGAGTCGAAGACCAAGGCATAAAGAGGTCAAAGGAATCAGACTCCAACATCGTGCTCGTGCGTATCGTGCTCAATATTCAACTAATAAACTCTAGGCCTTCTTGTTTGATCAATTTTTCTATCAGCTTGTACTTGAGATGGCATGGGATTCTGATTCTCAATATAAACCGTATTGTTGTTGCGGTATGGTGGCAAAACCCTCTTGTTTTGGCATTTGATAGCCAGATGCCCTTTTTGTCCACAGTTAAAACACTCATTATATGCAGAGCGACAAATATCTATGGTGTGGCCCAATTTGCCACAGTGACTGCACTATGGACTAGGGCGCTGCTCGCCTGCTATCTTTCTCTCCCCATTATGGTGTCTTTTAGCAGGAGGATTTTGAGAAACTGGTGCCTTCTCAGAAGCACTTTGCGACAAATATTGCTCATTCTGAACTACTGCCTCAAAGGCTTTTATGTAAGAGGTACATTCATGGTTCATAACATCTTTCCTGAGGCTAGCATTCAAACCCTTTATAAATCTGTGTGTACGGGCCTTCTCGTCTGGAATCAACGAGCTAGCGAACTTTGGAAGTTTGGAGAACTCTGATTCATAGTCCTCGGCGGACTTGCTCTCTTGCTTAAGTTCGATAAACTCATCTTCCTTTCTCTGTCTGACGGCAGGTGGAAGGTATTACTCCTGGAATGTTTCTTTGAATATTTCCTAAGTTATTTTGTCGTCCTGATGCTTTGTGGCAAGATCCAGCTTCTCGATCTGCCACTAATCATGTGCCAGTAACTGCAGCTGCATGACTGCACGTGCCACCCTCTTATTCACATGTATCCCTGCAAATTCGAACAAGTCCTCCATCTTGGTGACCCAGTCCATCACCTTATCCGACACGGTCTTGCCTTCGAACTCAGGAGGGTTCAACTTCAGAAAATCAGCACCTTTAAAGGTAGACTTCCTGACCGCCAGTGGAGGCTCACCATCTTCTGCTAGGCATATTTCTCAAGGCACGGGTGTTGCTGCCACAGGTGTCACGGCGGTTCCCAATGCACTGTTGTTGGCGACCAAGGTCATCACTATCTGAGTCAAAGAATCTAACTGCTTCTGTTGTGCTATGGCTCGAACATCTACCTATTATTGTTGAGCCTTAAATCGATCATGTTGGGCATTGAATCATTTTGTTGATTTTCAAACATACCAATCAGCCTATCAATTTGTTCATCGTTCATGCTCGCAGTGTGCGATGTCCCTGGGTTACCTATTTTAGTCATTCTTGCTGCAAAAGAGAGTAGCTTGCATTAGTCTCATAACGTATTATAGACTTATTGCATGGGACATTAGGTTTTTCATACTTTTCAAGATCGGGACATTAACACCTTCAATTTACTTATATAGATTCACAACCATTTTTGAAATTCAGGACTTTTGAAACCGTTTAAAAACTTATATCATTTTTTAAAATGAAATTTAAAGAGGATAAGGACGTAAAGTCGTGCTCTAATACCACCTGTCATGCCCCAGTCCTGTAAGGGCCGATCGTCCTCAATTGGTCCCTACGGAACCAATCATCCTCACTTGGGCGTGATGTTGTGTAAGCCTAAATTACTCTTGCACCAGGCATATTACCTGCACAAGACACAGGTCAGACAATAATATAGATATATAAGCACGGAATGTAAAAGCAGAGAACCAAAGTTGAACACATTTGATAGGAACACAAGATACTTTCTTTATTGAATACTTGAAGGTTTTGATTACAAAGTAATTGCTTGACTGAGTTACAAAATATGCCATAGAAGACTTATAACTTATTTTACAATCCCAAAACTAGCCACAACGCCTATACATTATATCATTTTTGTAGTATCAAAATTAAAACATCCAGCAGAAGAGGAGTTTGCCTACATGATAGGAAAGCTAAGGAAGCAGCATGAGCACGGTCCCTTTGGAAGGATGCGCTAACACCGATTCAAAATGCTCGCAAAGATCTCGCTACCAGAACCTGGAGATTTACCCACAAACATGGGTCAGTACTACAACATGTACTGGTGAGCAACTGTGGCCAAACTTACCTTGAAATCCACACTAAGTAAGCATGTGAAGCTAGCATTATTAGGTGTTCTTTTTAGTCGTCTAGTTTCTTTAATAATTTATGCAAGAGAACTTCAATAATAGATAGACTATGCATATGATATTTTTTTATCCACGGTCGAGCGGTTATTCCTGTAGTAGACACACTAGTTAGCCATAATTTGCATATATAAATAAAATTATGAATCAATCTTGGCATCAGATGTTAGGTATGCAAGAAGGTAAACCTAGCATGTGCCCTAACTACATGATGGTCCCCTCTACGGGATTAGCAGTTGGGACATACAAGCTCATCTCACTAATAGACCTAAACTATACCCTCCCGTAAGTAAAGACTTCAAGCCTCAGGGTGTCCAGATCTCTCCCAGGTCGAACGGTCACCAGTGCCCCAGGAATCGTTTGAGAGATAAACCTTGTGCACAAGTTGTCCTGACCAAATGCATGAATGCAAGTTCCTATCAGATAAATATGCTATCATACAAATGTTGAACAATGAACAAGCAAGTCTATCTTTTTCTCTCATTTTTAAGATCAAGTTAAAAGGTTTCCAGCAATATTACTCGATATACAGCATACGAGGGGCAGGCAAGCATTCATGATACAATTAATAAGTTAGCAGTTATATACTTGAAGCATGCAATAGTGTTTCTTTTTAGCTTATCTTGTTAGTGAGAAAACAATTATAAGTGAACTAGAGATCATTTTGTTAAGGCGTATGGACTGAAGGATTCATTAAAGGGCCTAAGCCACTCACCGATTGAATCGAACGAGATGATGGGAAAGCCTTATGCAATGGTCACTCCTTGGTTATGCGTCCTAAAATTGCAACAATACCTGGTTAGCATCTTTCGATCTCTTTCTCTTATAATTCGAAAAGAATGCGCAAGCGAGAAAATTGAATCATGAAAACCAAGTCATCGAAAGCATGACAAAATACAAAGCAACACAAAATCAAGAAACAACACAAAACCAAGAGGCAAAACAACAAACAAAAGCTCTTGGACTTATTTCAATAGAAGTCGTTCCATCAATTTGAAGGGTTCATTGTATTTCGTCCGTGTTGATTTGGCGGTAAGATTTTTCTGATACTCGATTCTCAACCGAGTCAAAGTAATAAGTGTTCCATAAGTATCCGTTTGGGGCAGGACATTACATTCCAGACTCTATGCATTCTATATGGCTTTGGCAATGTGTTCCAGACTCCATGTATTCTATGTGGCTCTGGCCATGCGTTCCAGACTCCATGCTTTCGTGAAGCTCTGGCCCTATGCGTTCCAGACTCCATCTGTTCTATATGTTTTTAGTACTATCCTGTTGTCATGTCCCGATCTTCTGCAGTCCCGATCGCATCCACCAGACGTGAATCACCGTGTCAGTGCTCCCGCGGGGTGGTCGTTTCCCTTGGCACGTGATACCATGCGAGCCTGGAGATGCTCTCGCACAAGGCACCAACATAAGTCATCTTGGTTATTATTGAACTGATGGAGTTTGTAGCGAAGGAGCAGTGTTACAAATAATAATCCATTTGAGTAAATAAAGCAAAGCTCATGGCAAGAGGTTCTCTGAATACAATGACATCATTCCATATATTATGTCCCTCTATACAAAAGCATCTCAAAATATCTCGATACGGATCACGGCATCGACACCAGATTTTTGGGTCCTGGGGATCAGGCACGCTATTGCTTCTTTGGATGATCCAGCACCTGCAAACAAGCAAACTGTTAGTGGGTTAGCACCTTGGGGAAAGTACTAGTGAGTAAAAATTTAACGAACAAAAGCAACATTCACTAAAGCTAATACTAAGTAAGCATGTGATAAAATATTACTTTACTTGTGATCTTTCTAGTTTTACCTTGGTTCGTTATATGCAGTACATGAGCAGAGTCATATTACTTCTTTTTGAAAATATCTTTGAAATCAGAGTTCAATTCAATAACTAAGCATACAAAAAAAGCAATTCAAGCACGATGTGCTAATTTTTATTTGATCAGGGTGTGTCAGCGTGTCTCGTGGGCTATACTCAAAGACTCTAGGGACAATGCACCCTCTAGTGGACTATTCTTTTATACTACAAATGGATCATCATTTTCAAGCAAGCATACAAGTCTAGGTGCGATACAAGATAATATACAAAACAATAAATCACTTATATAGTGATTCTTATCCCTTATCGAACAGTTATCCCTACAAGCCGACATACAAGTTAGCAACAATTGTATATATGAATAAAGTTCTATTTTATGTCCGTCTCACCATCAAACAGTTAGGTATACAAGAAGGCTAGTCTAGCATGCGACCTAACTATATGATGGCTCCCGAGTATGGATCCCCGGGATTAGCAATTGGGACGTACAAGCCCTTCTCACTAATGACGGATTGGCTAATAGCTGCTGAGATACATGATTGCTATGTACTAAATTATGCTCAAAATAGCAGCTGGAACTCATGGTTCAGCATTACACTAAAAGCCACACCCCCCTAATCGCGAGGATTCCAAGCCTCAGGGTGTTCGATTAGTCTCTCCCAGGACAAACGGTTCCCAGTGCCCCAGGAGACCACTCGAGAGATCCGATACCTTGTGCACAAGTTGTCAGACCAATGCATGAATATAATTTTATCATATAAAGACTATATGATGCACATACCCATGAACAAGCAAACATTCAATCAAGCGATAGAGCTAGAGCTCTCAATTCTCTTCTTTTCAATAAATTCGATAGGTTCAATCATTTCGATAGGTTCAATCTTCTTTCTTTCAATTAATTGATAGGTTCAATAGTACATAATACAAGTTATTCAAACATTTATATCTTTAGCAGTTCGATAAAGAAAATATGTAAATAGGCTTTATTTAAGCAAGCATAGAAGCAATTATCTATCTCTTTTAACTAAGCATGCAGTTCTAATCTTTCTTTAGCCTACGATACAAAGACAAGTTCAAGCAATCTTTTACTATTCTTATTACCATGGAAGTAGTTTGTTCAATAACTGTGTCAGTATAACTTAGCATGCAATATTCTATTCTTTTTCTTAGCATAGCAAGGTTCATTCGATAGCGGTGTCAGTGTAACTAGCATGCAACATATATGTTCTCTTAGTAAGCATACAGGTTATCGTTCTATCATTCTCAATGTAAAAATTATCTATTTAGTAAACAAGCATTTCAAAAACTCAGATTCTTTATTAAGGCATGCAAGAATTAGAGAATAAAGTTCTGCCTACTCACCTAGATCAGTCATCTTCTGGTTCAACAAGGAACTCTTTAGAAAGGTTTTATTTTTGAGTCAGCAAATCGATATCTCTTGCACATAGTGCCAACGTGGAGTGGGGTACTACATACGCATTCCAGACTCCATAAGTCTCATGCATCCCTGTCACTACCACATTTTCTAGGAAAGGGTATTTTAGTCTTTTCTTATTTAATTAAATATTATGCATGATAAATAATTATTGTTGTATTATTTAATTGTTGTTAGATATTATTTATTTAATTTGGACTTATATGAGTGGACCTAACTAGTTTAGTTTGGACCCATGGACCAACATGAATTAATTAGTTAGACTTGGCCCATTTAGAAAGCCCATTGTTAAGGAGATGGATTAAATTAATTAAATCATTAGACTAGAAGCTTCCTTCCTTAATTATTTCTTCATGAGAGGCCCCAAGGGGTACATTGGATATTTTATAATTTCTTGGGGAAGGGGTAAGGCCGGCCTATATTAGAGGGGGGGAAATTCTCTCTCCTTTCATTCTCATTCCAAATCTAGATCTAGAATTTTCCACTCCCAAATTCCTTTCATTCCAATTCACCACCAAATTTATTCCAAATTCTTTCCAATTCACCATTAGAAAGTTGAGAAGCAAGGATCTAGAAGGAGGAAGCAAAGATCTACAAAGAGGAGCAAGGATCTACAATTTGGAAGCAAGTTCATCTCAATTGGAGGTTTCATTGGGAATCCATCTCCCAATAGGTATAATTCAGTTTTTTCCCTTAAAATAGCTTCTAAATCTGAGATTTAATCATGTAAAATTAACCCATATGTATGTACTACCCATAGGAATTTGTTTTGTGTTCATAGGAGACCCATGGAGAAAGTTATGGTGCTTTTTGTGGGAATTCTGAATTTACATTTTGTTGTGTGTGTCAATTGATCCTATAGATCAATTGGGCATGTGCTTATGTGTTTGGGGCTAGTGTCGTATCCACAATTGGGTACGTGTAGGTCGTATCCCAACAATTTGGGGATACGTGTCGTTTTGGGGGTTTTTCCTCCGACACGGGACTTTGTACATGTCGTATTTTGACACGGACACATAGGTCTATATTTGACACTTTGATTTGGTCATAAATAATATTTATAACTTGTTTGTGTCCTTCGGGGTACAATTTGTTGTGTGTTGGACTCGTGTCGCATGCGTATCCTAGATCTAGTGGGATACGGTGTGATACTCTCTAATTGTGTGTATTTTGTATAGATCTAATTATTTATGATTTAATTCTTGAATTAAAATTAGTAAATATATATAGTTGTTACATATTTATTTTTGTATATTTATTATAGTATTTATTGTAGCATAGATCTATATATTTTTATGTGTACTATTATAATGTATAAATATATATATATGTAGCTTTCTCTACATGCATTTATATATGTTACAACTTTTTAATAAAATAAATTATATATAAATGTTTTATAAAAATATTTATGTGTTTAAATGAGTAATTATATTAATTATAATTATTATATAATTAATTTTATATTAATGAATATATTTTTTTATGTGTGCTTCTAGCCATGTTAAATATGTACATTGATGCATGGATGTGTATTGTAGCTTTTAATATATATTTTTATGTATAGGATTATGTATATATAAGTATTTATTATTTAATTATTTTATATATATATATATTGATTTATATATTTATATATTTATATATATATATTTACTGTATTTTTTGTGACAGTAGGATTAATGACAGAGAACTGTCATTATTAGAACGGTTACAACAGCAGCCGCTGTAACAGTGGCGGCGGGTTATTAATGACAGAGCCGCCACTGTCATTAATAACCGCATGCAGTGGGCGGGATTCGACAGCAGCGACGGTTGGTTCTGTGACAGTCGGACTGTCACCAATAAGAGACAGCAGTGCAGTTGCACAGTGGTTTTGGAGACGGTGTTTTCAGTGACAGTAGAAACTGTCACTGAAAGTCTATTTTTTTGGAAAATCAATATTTTTCACACAGTTTTTCAGTGACAGTTAGGCAGTTTTAATTTATATTTTATATATGATAATTATATATATATATGTATATATATGTGTGTTTATTGTGAGGTATAATACTAGTATTGTTATAATTTTAATTGTATAATATAATAGTATATATGATATATTATGTATAAGGATAAATAATATATCTATGTATCTTGAACATTACTTTGTGTGGGTACCAAATGGTTCAAAACCATGGTCCCTAATTGTGGTAATTTAATATTCTATATTATTATGCAATATATTTAATATATATATATTGTGAAGATTTACCTTGGATTCACGTATCCGAAGATACGGTATCCTAATATTTTAGGATGTGGTTCTATGACTTAGATTTAATATTTTGATCCAAGATTTTGGTGCTAGACTTGTGCAACTTAGAAATAGATAGTTGACTCATAGTTGACCATAGTTGACTCATAATTGACCACAGTTGACTTTTGACTTAGAATTGACTTTTTGACCTAGAAGTTGACTAGTTTAACTTGTTCTCTTTTTGGGACCTTATTTTGATGTTGTATTCCATATCTAGGTCTTCGAGAAACCGAGTCAGACATCTGTGAGACTGTTCATTGGACTTCAGGCGAGTACATTCTCTGATAGTTTCTCATTTATGATATCCTCTATGTTCACTGTATCTAGTATAGATATTCATGTTTCTCTTGACCCTATGGTTACACGGATTGGTATATCCGGATCTCGTCATGAGATATTATTCCTTGGTATATGGTGTATATGGTGCAAGTATTATTTCATTGGTTATCTTGTACATGTACAGACACCGATTCTCGGGAAGACTAGCTATCTTCTTGGGGAATCTCGTGCCATAGCATACCGTGGTTGGATCTATTATACCAGTCGGGGGTGGGGAGTATTAGTATAGATATGTGATCAATATCCCTATTGAATAAAGTACAGATTACAGAATAGTGTTAATCATGCACCGCACGTATGATTAGCCAGGCCGCATTGCATCTTGCCCAAGCCGATCACATGTTAAGCTAGTACTCACACACTTAGTCATTAGTATTATTGTTTCATTGGCATATTGTTTATTATTGTATTTCTTTCTAGTATTTCCTTATTGTATATATATCTCTTGTATCTATTGTGCATCTTGTTTATCCACAGCTATTTACTGCTACATAGTTTTTATCATTAATAAGAACTGCTGTTAGAGATGTACTCTGCTCCTTTCCTGACTGGATATATTTTTCCAGATGACACTAAGGAGTGGTACCCTACCTTTTATGGACCCCAGGATGTTGTGGATTTAGATTCTGAGACCCTAGCTCAAGAGGGACTTATCCCAACTGAGACAGTTGACCCTGGAGTTGTAGCCTCGTAGTATTCTTTGTACTGGATTTGTCTCTAGCTTATTTTGTTATTTCTTCAGACTCATTGATGTATTATTTTAGAACTCATGAGTTGTATTGTGACTATTCTATTCTTTATCTGATTCGTGCTCATTTTATCTTAGTTCCGTGATTGAGTATACTATAATTATGGTGGTTCATTATATTGTTAGATAGATTATCTAGACAGCGTTCTACCGCCGATTCTGCGGCGTAGGCTGGGCGTTGTTTCCGACTAGTACCCTTACCTCGGGTCGTGACACATTTTTGGTGGTGGCCCATGCAGGTCTAACTTCATAAAGTATGTGATGTCATGGTAGTGCGACAACTTAGTTGTACTACTGCGAGCCTGCGATAGAATATAGGCTATAGGATGAGATACTCAATCACATCTAGGAAAATTCTTTTGATTCAACTATTCTCCTTTGATATTGATACTTGATCCCTTAAACTGTCCTTTCCTTGATGTCTTACATCTTGTGCCATATTGATCCTCATTCTGTCTTTTTATGAGACATACTCGGAGATACTTGCGGAGGCACGCAAGGTTGAGCGAGATTTGGGTTTGAAGACCAAGAGAGACCGTGATTCTTTTCTGGGGGCCAACGGCAGTGAGTATCTGTCAAACGTCCTCATTTCCAGTCCAGACCTTTCCAGCAACCACAGCAGAAGCAGACTCCAGCTAGAGCGCCTTTTCACCAGGCACCTCAGCAGTAGAGACAGTTACAGCAAGCTCCATGCAACTACTGCAAGAAGCCTGGCCATATTTGGGAAGTTTGCAGGAGGAGGCTAGGAGTTTATTTGTATTGTGGTACTGAAGGGCATCAATCGAGGGAGTGTCCTCGTTGTGCAGTTAAGGGAGCAGCTCCAGCTCCGAGGGCACAGACGAGACCACCTGCAGCACAGCCGAGGGGACCGCTTCCGACACAGCAGCAGCTTTTTGTCCAGCATCAACAGCAGGGAGGTGCTCGGCAGGGACGAGCGTTTGCTATGACCGTTGAAGAGGAGGAACCCACCGGAGATGTCATCGCAAGTTCTATTCTTCTTGATTCCATTCCAGCTTTAGCTTTATTTGATAGTGGTGCTTCCCATAGTTTTGTATCTGTTTCTTTTGCTCTAAAGCATGGTTTGGTAGCTGAGTCTTTGCTTAGGACTTGCAAGATCATGACCGGGGGAGGCATTATCCTGGTTAATGATATTTGCAAGGATCGGAGAGTTACTCTGGGAGGCCGAGAGTTGAGTGCGTGTCTACTTGTAATGCCACTTCCAAGCTACGACATTGTACTCAGGATGGATTGGTTGAGTAGGCACCGTGCTAGCATAGATTGTAGAGGAGGTAGAGTTTTGTTTGGTCCGCCAGGAGAGCCAGAGTTCGATTTTGCTAGAGGAGCTGTAGAGCAGGGAGAAGGCATTATTTGTGGAGCTATGGTGGAAGACAAGGAGTTGCCACATCCGTTGATAGCAGAGTTCTTGGATGTGTTTCCTGAGGAATTGCCAAGATTGTCGCCAGATCGAGATATTAAATTTTCTATAGACTTGGTGCCAGGTGCAGAACCAATTTTATAGCATGTCTATAGAGTAAACAACAGCGAGCTGGTCGAGTTGAAGAAGCAGGTGGACGAATTGCAGGATAAGGGGTTTATCAGATCGAGTTCTTCACCATGGGGAGCCCCGGTATTGTTTGTGCCGAAGAAGGATGGATCGGTGCGCATGTGCATTGATTACAGGGCTTTGAATAATCTCACTATCAAGAATAAGTATCCTTTGCCACGAATTGATGATCTGTTTGATCAATTGGGTGGTGCCAAGGTATTTTCTAAGATAGATTTGAGATCAGGCTACCATCAGGTGAAGGTGAAGCCGGAGGACATACCGAAGACTGCTTTTAGAACTCGGTATGGTCAGTACGAGTTTATGGTGATGCCATTTGGTTTGACTAATGCACCAGCGGTATTTATGAACTTGATGAACAAGGTGTTCCACCAGTACCTTGACAAGTTCGTGGTGGTGTTCATCGACGACATACTCATATACTCGAGGACACCGGAGGAGCATGAGGAGCATTTGAGGATTGTGTTGGATGTGCTGAGGAAGGAGAAGCTGTATGGGAAGTTGTCCAAGTGTGAGTTTTTCTTGGACAAGGTGGAGTTCTTGGGGCATGTTGTGACTGGTGATGGTTTTTCAGTGGATCCGAAGAAGATTTTAGCAGTGGAATCTTGGAAGACTCCAAGTTCGGTAGCAGAGATCAGGAGTTTCTTGGGATTGGCAGGCTACTACAGGAAGTTTGTGCAAGATTTTTCGAGGATTGCCGAGCCGATGACCAGACTCACAAGGAAGGATGTGGAGTTTGTTTGGACGGAGGATTGCCAGGTTGCTTTTGAGGAGTTGAATAAGAGGTTGACGTCTGCTCCTATTTTGACGTTGCTATCAGGGTCCGGAGGTTTCACTATTTATAGTGATGCATCGGAGAAGGGTTTGGGTTGTGTTCTTCAGCAGCATGGGAAAGTGATTGCCTATGCATCCAGGCAATTGCCTTCTCATGAAAAGAACTATCCTACCCATGATTTGGAGTTGGCAGCCGTCATATTCGGTCTGAAGTTATGGAAACATTATTTGTATGGAGAGTGTGTGGAGATCTTCACAGACCACAAAAGCTTGAAGTACGTTTTTACGCAGAAGGAGTTGAACATGAGGCAGCGTCGGTGGTTGGAACTGATGAAGGATTTTGATATCTCTTTGCAATATCATCCTGGAAAAGCCAATGTAGTTGCCGATGCTTTGAGCAGGTATCCGGTAGCTATATTCTTGACGCATGATCGATATTTGTTGGAGGACTTGGAGAGCTTGGGCATTGAGGTGATTGTTCCTGGGTGTGCTATGCAGATATGGGAATTGCAGATACACTCAGATTTGATGGACAGGATCAAGGTAGCACAGTATGAGGATGTATCTCTGAGGAGTATCAGAGCTCAGGTGAGAGCAGGATTGGAGGATAATTTCACTATTGTAGAGGATGGATCTTTGAGGCGTAGAGATAGGTTGTGTGTGCCTAGTGGGGAGTTGCGAGAGGAGGTGTTGCAGGAAGCGTATCGCTCTCAGTATTCCATACATCCAGGTGCTAACAAGATATATAAGGATATGCGAGAGAGTGTGTGGTGGTATGGCATGAAGAGGGAAGTGGCACAGTTTTTATCCAGATGTTTAGTGTGCCAGCAGGTGAAAGCCAAGAGGCAGAGGCCAGGAGGTTTACTTCAGCCATTACCCATTCCAGAGTGGAAGTGGGAACACATTACTATAGATTTTGTGTCCGAACTTCCACGATCTCCAGGAGGAAAAGACGCGATTTGGGTCATTGTTGATAGGTTGACCAAGTCGGCCCATTTCTTGCCTTTCAAGGTGGGTTTGTCTACGGAGAAACTGGCAGAGATGTATGTGAGGCAGATCGTTAGGATACATGGAGTTCCCGTCAGCATAGTCTCAGATCGGGATAGTCGTTTCACTTCTCATTTCTGGAGGAGTTTGTAGGAGAGTTTGGGCACTCAGCTCAAGTTCAGTACTGCATATCATCCCCAGACAGATGGGCAGTCAGAGAGGACTATTCAGACTCTCGAGGATATGTTGCGCACTTGTGTACTAGATTTTGGGGGTTCTTGGGAGGACCATCTCCATTTGGTAGAGTTTGCTTACAACAACAGTTACCAGGCCAGTATAGAGATGTCACCTTTTGAAGCTCTATACGGTCGGAGGTATCGTACTCCTTTGTCTTGGGACGATGTTGGAGAGAGAGTTTTGCTTGGGCCAGAGATGGTTGTGGATGCAGCAGAAAAGGTTCAGTTGATCAGAGATAGACTTCGAGTGGCGCAGGACAGACAGCGGCATTGGGCCGTTAGCCATCGGAGACCTTTGGAGTTTGAGGTATAGTTTAGATTTTGTTTGTGCTTATTTTTGTTTGTTATAGACTAAGTTCTTAAGATGGTGTTTTGTTATAGGTGGGTAGTTTGGTGTTTCTGAGGATTTCTCCGACACGAGGCACGATTCGCTTCGGTGGAGGCGGGAAGCTTAGTCCGCGATTTATCGGACCTGTCACTATTCTAGAGAGGATCGGTGCAGTTGCTTATAGACTAGACTTGCCACCTGCATTGGAGGGAGTTTACAACGTGTTTCATGTGTCGTAGTTGAGATGATACGTGGCAGATCCTAGTCATGTATTGGATCACTCAGAGATAGAGGTGGGCCCTACTCTTAGCTATCCAGAGCAGCCAGTTGAGATTCTGGATCGGAGAGAGAAGGTGCTGAGGAACCAGACTATTCCTTTGGTGCGCGTCGCATGGAGGCATCACTCTCCGGGGGAGTCTACCTAGGAGAGAGAGGATAAAATGCGAGAGCGTTATCCATATTTGTTTGTACCTTGAGGTATGTTATTTCCTAGTTATGTTTGTTCATTGTTATGTTCTGTTCCTTAGTTAGTTGTGATTCTTTAGTTCTGTTCTGTGATTTTTGGGGTAGTTTTCATCTTTGAATTTCGAGGACGAAATTTTTTTAGGAGGGTAGACTTGTCACTACCACATTTTCTAGGAAAGGGTATTTTAGTTTTTTCCTATTTAATTAAATATTGTGCATGGTAAATAATTATTGTTGTATTATTTAACTGTTGTTAGATATTATTTATTTAATTTGGACTTATATGAGTGGACCTAACTAGTTTAGTTTGGACCCATGGACCAACATGAATTAATTAGTTAGACTTGGCCCATTTAGAAAGCCCATTGTTAAGGAGATGGATTAAATTAATTAAATCATTAGACTAGAAGCTTCCTTCCTTAAATATTTCTTCATGAGAGGCCCCAAGGGGTACATTGGATATTTTATAATTTCTTGGGGAAGGGGTAAGGCCAGCCTATATTAGAGGGGGGGAAATTCTCTCCTCTCATTCTCATTCCAAATCTAGATCTAGAATTTTCCACTCCCAAATTTCTTTCATTCCCATTCCAATTCCCCACCAAATTCATTCCAAATTCTTTCCAATTCACCATTAAAAAGTTGAGAAGCAAGGATCTAGAAGGAGGAAGCAAAGATCTACAAAGAGGAGCAAGGATCTACAATTTGGAAGCAAGTTCATCTCAATTGGAGGTTTCATTAGGAATCCATCTCCTAATAGCTATAATTCAGTTTTTCCCCTTAAAATAGCTTCTAAATCTGAGATTTAATCATGTAAAATCAACCCATATGTATGTACTACCCATAGGAATTTGTTTTGTGTTCATAGGAGACCCATGGAGAAAGTTATGGTATTTTTTGTGTTAATTTTGTGGGAATTTCGAATTTATATTTTGTTGTGTGTGTCAATTGATCCTATAGATCAATTGGGCATGTGCTTATGTGTTTGGGGCTAGTGTCATGTCCACAATTGGGTACGTGTAGGTCGTATCCCAACAATTTGGGGATACGTATCGTTTTGGGAGTTTTCCCTCCGACACCGGACTTTGTACATGTCGTATTTTGACACGGACACATAGATCTACATTTGACACTTTGATTTGGTCATAAATAATATTTGTAACTTGTTTGTGTCCTTCGGGGTGCAATTGGTTGTGTGTTGGACTCGTGTCGCATGCGTATCCTAGATCTAGTGGGATACGGTGTGATACTCTCCAATTGTGTGTGTTTTGTACAGATCTAATTATTTATGCTTTAATTCTTGAATTAAAATTAGTAAATATATATAGTTGTTACATATTTATTTTTGTATATTTATTATAGTATTTATTGTAGCATAGATCTATATATTTTTATGTGTACTATTATAATGTATAAATATATATATATGTAACTTTCTCTACATGCATTTATATATGTTACAACTTGTTAATAAAATAAATTATATATAAATATTTTATAAAAATATTTATGCGTTTAAATGAGTAATTATATTAATTATAATTATTATATATTTAATTGTATATTAATGAATATATTTTTTTATGTGTGCTTCTAGCCATGTTAAATATGTACATTGATGCATGGATGTGTATTGTAGCTTTTAATATATATTTTTATGTATAGGATTATGTATATATAAGTATTTATTATTTAATTATTTTATATATATATATATTAATTTATATATTTATAGATTTATATATATATATTTACATATATATTTACTGTGTTTTTTGTGACAGTAGGATTAATGACAAAGAACTGTCATTATTAGAACGGTTACAGCAGCAGCCGCTGTAACAGTGGCGACGGGTTATTAATGACAGAGCCTCCACTGTCATTAATAACCGCATGCAGTGGGCGGGATTCGACAGCAGCGACGGTTGGTTCTGTGACAGTCGGACTGTCACCAATAAGTGACAGCAGTGCAGTTGCACAGTGGTTTTAGCGACGGTGTTTTCAGTGACAGTAGAACTGTCACTGAAAGTCTGTTTTTTTGGAAAATCAATATTTTCCACACAGTTTTTCAGTGACAGTTAGGCAGTTTTAATTTATATTTTATATATGATAATTATATATATATATATATGTATATATATATGTGTTTATTGTGAGGTATAATACTAGTATTGTTATAATTTTAATTGTATAATATAATAGTATATATGATATATTATGTATAAGGATAAATAATATATCTATGTATCTTGAACATTACTTTGTGTGGGTACCAAATGGTTCAAAACCATGGTCCCTAATTGTGGTAATTTAATATTCTATATTATTATGCAATATATTTAATATATATATATTGTGAGGATTTACCTTGGATTCACGTATCCGAAGATACGGTATCCTAATATTTTAGGATGTGGTATTATGACTTAGATTTAATATTTTGATCCAAGATTTTGGTGCTAGACTTGTGCAACTTAGAAATAGATAGTTGACTCATAGTTGACCATAGTTGACTCATAATTGACCACAGTTGACTTTTGACTTAGAATTAACTTTTTGACCTAGAAGTTGACTAGTTTAACTTGTCCTCTTTTCGGGACCTTGTTTTGATGTTGTATTCCATATCTAGGTCTTCGAGGCACCGAGTCAGACATCTGTGAGACTGTTCATTGGACTTCGGGCGAGTACATTCTCTGATAGTTTCTCATTTATGATATCCTCTATGTTCACTGTATCTAGTGTAGATATTCATGTTTCTCTTGACACTATGGTTACACGGATTGGTATATCCGGATCTCGTCATGAGATGTTATTCCTTGGTATATGGTGTATATGGTGTAAGTATTATTTCATTGGTTATCTTGTACATGTACAGACACCGATTCTCGGGAAGACTAGCTATCTTCTTGGGGAATCTCGTGCCATAGCATACCGTGGTTGGATCTATTATACCAGTCGGGGGTGGGGAGTATTAGTATAGATATGTGATCAATATCCCTATTGAATAAAGTACAGATTATAGAATAGTGTTAATCATGCACCGCACGTATGATTAGCCAGGCCGCATTGCATCTTGCCCAAGCCGATCACATGTTAAGCTAGTACTCACACACTTAGTCATTAGTATTATTGTTTCATTGGCATATTGTTCATTATTGTATTTCTTTCTAGTATTTCCTTATTGTATATATATCTCTTGTATCTATTGTGCATCTTGTTTATCCACAGCTATTTACTGCTATATAGTTTTTATCATTAATAAGAACTGTTGTTATAGATGTACTCTGCTCCTTTCCTGACTGGATATATTTTTCCAGATGACACTAAGGAGTGGTACCCTACCATTTATGGACCCCAGGATGTTGTGGGTTTAGATTCTGATACCCTGGCTCAAGAGGGACTTATCCCAACTGAGACAGTTGACCCTGGAGTTGTAGCCTCGTAGTATTCTTCGTACTGGATTTGTCTCCAGCTTATTTTGTTATTTCTTCAGACTCATTGATGTATTATTTTAGAACTCATGAGTTGTATTGTGACTATTCTATTCTTTATCTGATTTGTGCTCATTCTATCTTAGTTCTGTGATTGAGTATACTATAATTATGGTGGTTCATTATATTGTTAGATAGATTATCTAGACAGCGTTCTACCGCCGATTCTGCAGTGTAGGCTGGGCGTTGTTTCCGACTAGTACCCTTACCTCGGGTACGGGTCGTGACAATCCCTGACTATATGCGTCCAACGTGGCAAAGTTTCCAGAGACAAAATATTTATGTTGCTACTGAAGCGATTCTCTCCAACTAAATATGTACCACATGTCAAGCTGACCATGTCACGCAAACAAAAGGGGAGAACCGTCCAGATACTCAGTAACAACAAATCCCAACAAACGCTCATATGGTAGCTCAATATGGGCTCAACTATGTCCTGTAAAGAATGAAGTACACATGGCAACCTGCCCATCGAATATGCCTATAGTTGCAATCGTGTTCTATTGAAGGAGTCCCATGTGGCCACCAAACAGAAGCATATGTGGAACCTATGGCCCATCACCATGATGGATATAAATAAGAACAACTTGGACGTTCCAAAGGGGGGCATGAATTTTTCTACTTCAGAGAGACTATACCCATCCAGATGAGATACTTACATTCACACAACCGAGAGAGAGAGAGAAGAGAAGAGAGCATTCCTCATTCACTCATTTGACTGTCAATGGACTAAAGGAGTCATTGTAGTACTCGATCTCCATTATCATATTACCCAGATTAAATATTATACTTAGATTCTCTGTTTAGGGCTTCTTTGTGCATTTTGTTTGTTATTAAACGAAGGTTTTTTTCAAACTGAATTCAATGGCAAACAATATGGCAAATCTGATGGGGATATCCTTTTCCTCTGATGAGAAGGTCATGATGTAGTCCGATGCGTCGAAGCTGGGTTTAACCCTGAGGATGTTGATTGTACGCTTCGACTAGCAAGCCTATGAGGAAATGCTCTCTGAGGTTGTCACTTCTCCAAGGCTGCCAAAGCCTAAGAAGGCTTGTAAGACATGGGTTGCAAAGGCCGTTGTGCCTCACCCAACTATGGAGCATGCACTCCCTGTCTCCCTCTTTGCCGCAGGGATCGTATACTATTCATCCACCTCTCATGCGACAGCCTCTTCTAACAAGAAGAATGCTCAGCACCTAAAGACCCGTAGGACATGGGTTACAAATTTGAATGTGCCTTACCCATCTATGGTGCATGCTCTCCCCGTCTCTCTCTGCCGCAAGGACCGCACATTATGCATCTACCTCTCATGCGACAACCTCTTTTGACAAATAAAGTGCTAAGCACTTGAGCTCTGGCAGAAAAAAATACTACGATGCCTGGAGTTCGAGTGCTAAGACACGTTCCATACGGCAACGTCAAAAGCCGCATGAGGAGGACTATGCGGCACCGGTCAGCAGCCAAAGGCAAATAGCCACATGCGGCCATCATAGTAGCAGAAGTTTCATCTTTAACCGATTCTCATGCAATGTCGACTCCATACGCCATGCTGAGAAAGGGGAAGATGTAAACTTGGAATCTTCATATTATGAACTGGCACGTGCTATGACAAAGAAGTATAGGGCAATACAAGCTCACCAAGTTCAAGCAATTGCTCATTTGACCGACTGTCAGCAGGCCCCCTCTAACTGTAATCATGCCCCTAGCAAAAAGTTGTAGAGAACAGACCCATGCGTCCAGCCCGCAGTGGCAATTGGACAGGGTCAGTTTAAAGAGTCTTTCATTAGCAACCTAGGGCAAGTTATTGTATGAACCCCAGGTCAGGAAGCAAAGTCAATGCCTATGCACCCATGTGCTCGGTTTACCTAGGCTTATAAGGAGGATACAAAGGTGAAGCAGCCCTCGCTCGACTTATGCAACATGATCAACCCCAAGCGCAAAGTGAGGGAAACAACTATGGCATATTAAATATCCTCCTTAGGGCATCATTATGCCAATATTATCATCAATTACTATTGTAACAAAGTAGAAGTACCTACAAAAAGGTAATTGATATTCCAGCGGCTGCAACCAAGGGTACCGACATGGCTGCAACCCGGAGAACAGGTTCGAGAACCAGAGGAAGAGGAGCTTCCCTTGCCTCATGTTAATCTGCTCAGAAGGCCTCCTCCATAAGGGGAAGTCAGTGGTACAACACCTCTAGTACGTCGCTCTCGACCAACAGGTCAAGGAGACGGGACAAAGGGGGACAAGAAGCGGAACCCTTCGAAGGTGTTTTCCTGGGCACCCGCTCAAAGAAGAAGCTGTCAGCCACTAGGGGTAGTTTTTCTTTAGGACCCCAGGTGGCTATGTAAGGTGGGGATTGTAATCCCCAGAACTCTATGACAATCTGTTGTTCCGTAAAGACGATAATTTCTAAGGAACATATGTTGAGGTCCCTGGGGTATCCGAGTCCAAAGTGGATACGAAACTACCTACTTTACCAGATGACTATTAACGATAAAAGTCTGAGGCAGAAAGTACAACGTCTACTGTTCCATCCATTTCTTCCCATGTGAGAAAGACATACATGGCAGGGGATGATCAAGAAGGCCCCAATGATCGACAGCGCCTCAAGACCCTCGAGGTCATAAGGCAAACCATGAGCGCATCAATATAGGCTTTGACTCACATAATGCTGGAGATCAAGGCAAATATTGCCTCACAACCATCATGGGCCTCTGTTCAACCAGGCCTAGACCCCAGGATAAATGGAGATTCAAATACAATTGATCCACCCGCTGACGACAATCATCCCCTACCCAGAACATTTGCTCCTTCTGCAGTCGATGAAGATCAAGAGGCAATACGGGAGGTACTGGAACTCTAGGCCCACCTAGACTCAATGGACAATTAGGACTCATTACGGGAGCTCGGGATCGGATAACTGTATACCCTCGAGTGGAGAGATGAACCGTACCCTCCCAAGTACAAGCCCTTCAACTTGACTCTGTTTAATGGAAAGATATCTCTTCTCCAATTCATGAGTTACTTTAAGATGGCAATGAGACATATATCTCGCAACGATGCCCTATTAACCAAGCTATTTGTCGGGATATTGTTTAGAATAGCCTTCGATTGGTTTTGTAGTCTATAGGACAACTATATCTCGTCGTTCGACGATTTCAAAGGTTATTTTCCCACTCGGTTCTATGACGGAGAAAATAATATGGCGATGTCCACTCTAATGGATATCATGCAAAGAGAGAAAAAGTGTGTACGGGAGTACATCGAGTGGTGCAGGCAAGCGGTGCTAAAGTTGCCCCCTGGTAACCCTGAGTCCACACTGATAGACACTTGTCAGAGAAATCTTCTCCCTAAAGTCAGACTTCGGATGGGCGACTCTCAGTTTAAAGACTGAACGACATTAATCATAAATGATTTCGGTGCTGAGAATAAGGTAAAGGACGTCCTCCTCTTGGGAATACAGATCCTCGTTGTTGATGATAGGGCAAAGTGTTACAACAGCAACAGCAGCAACAACGACAATAGCGCCCGGGATAGCAAGGGAAAGTAGGCTCTTGGGGTCAATATAACCAAGAAGGCGGAGCAAAAGCCCGTAGAGGTTTCAAAACCGAAGGAAACTTATTCTTTCGAGGATAATGATGTCATAGAAATCTTTGACGTACTGATGAAGAAAAACAAGCTTCGGCTCCCCGACGTCAAGCGTCTTGTGGAGGCAGTCAGTATAAATAATCTAAAGTACTAATACTGCCATCAATACGTCCACCATGCAACGTGGGATTGCTACACTCTGAAATGATACATCCAGTATCTGCTCGACACCAAGGATCTCACCTTGGCCTTCGATGACAAGAGAGTTGTCGCAAACATGGTATATCTCCAGTTTGGCAACTTTCTGGCGACGGAAGCCCAGGAAAGAGTAATCCTAATCCCCCGGGCAATAATGTATGTTGTCAATATCCCACCAGCTCATGGCCAAATAGCTAGGCTGATACCTCTCATCTCTATTGACCCGCTCCACTTAACCCGGATGGTCGATTCAAACGGCACAAGTAAAGCGAACCATCATGCCTTGCTCAGCAAGATGACTCATTCGATGCAAAGGAATTCAGACTTGGATCTTCAAATGGAGTTCAGACTTATAATTTTCAGAGGCGCACTCGGAGTCTCTCTTGGCGGATGTGATTTATCGCTAAGATAGGTGGTTCTGGTGAACCTGTCTCTACTTAGCTGCACACTTATGAAAAAGAATGATACATGCTAGTTTCCAAGCGGTAACCTTTGTATGCTAATAAAAAACGATGAACGCATATAGCTAAGAAAATAATCTCACTTTATCATTGTGTATAAAATATGGAAACTCTGCACTGCTAGTGCGTAACTTAGAACATTAATCCAAATGGAGTAAGTTTCATATGTTGTGCCCCAAAATAGATCTTGTTTATAATAATGATGTACTATATCGCACAAAATATAACACAGAGTTAGAGTAGAATCATATTTCATGTATAGGCAAGGAAGACTATCAAGTAGTCGTTCCTAGTCAGGAGAAGAAAAGAAGAGCAAGTACTTGGGATATATAGATCACCAAGGCAGTCTCCGATCAGGGAGCTGGGCAGAGAAGAATCAACCGAGATTAAGTCCTCGGATAAGAAAAATTGAGCTGAAGTCCTCGGATAAGAGAAACCAAGCAGGAAGTTTCTCGGCTAGGACGAAAGTGGTAAAGTAGTTGCATGGTCACGGATAATTGGTTATGCACCAGGTAGAGAAAGAGTTCTCGACACAATTATTGAGGCATACAAATTGTGTCAACCTAGAAGGACTATGTCCGTGTAGTCCTGGTAATACGCTAGCTGAAGTACTAGTAGGCGAGTACGGAACGTCCAGCAAAGCTTATTATCGACCTGGAAAGACAGTCGACTCGTCGAATGGTTTGGGACATCCAGTAAGGCTCGCAACCAAGATAGAAAGATAACCTTTCCATCCCAGATTATATCCAATATGTCTAACAGAGCCAGTGACCTTCATATAGATAAGTCATGCATGTATAGCGATGATCCTCATTCAGAAGAGGAGTAACATAGAGGAGTATAATATGATTTTGCACAATTAGAATATATAAACGATATTTAACATAGTTCCAGTATACCATATATGAGGTAGAGACACAATCATAATACTTGACATTCATAGATGTTCCTTGATTCAGACACGGGTATTACTTTTATTATATTACCATGAAACTGATCCTAAGGCAAAGACTATAAAGATAACATAATCAGTCGATGCACATAACTAATGAACGTGCTTGTTTTATGGCATGAATGAGAGGCCTCCCCATCAGTCCATTCAATATATTATTACCCAACCAGATTATATGTGTGCATGGAGAACTTGCCCGGATTCGGAGATCGCTTGACGCATCAAGGCACTGAATCGCACTTGGTGTCTTGGAGCATGGTGCTCGAACCTGGAGTTCAGATATATGAGACATAATATATGGGAACATCATCACCCATAGTGTTTGATTCAGTTGTAAGTCTAAGGAAATATTCATTATAATAAAGAGAGAGAATGAGTCACTTGTAATCTCGGTCTAGTGCTGCTTGTAATCTTTACTTCATATCAATAAAGAGCTTGTTTTAGATTCGATACTTGTGTTTATTCTATGTTTTGTCTATGACGACTCTGCAAAATAGTTATCAATGACCGTTTTGGTATTTGCCTTAGGCTGGTACAAATCCAGGCTCGCAGTATCATATTTTGATGGGAATAATTGTCCTACGGGAGCGTTGGCTCGGTGATTCGAGTCCAGCGGGGATGATCGATCCTGCGGGAGATTAGGACATAACATATTGGTATCAGAGTGTGGCTTTATTTCCTTGGAATTCCTATCGAATCTCTCAGTTTTGAGCTTATTTATTGATGATATGATAGACACTCTCTCTCGATATTTAGATGAATATTTAGTACAATGAGTCTATATATTTCAAAAATTTGTGTGATGGATTATTGGATGAAGATAGTTATGCGATGGCCTTTGTGCCGAGTTGAGTTAGACCTTATAGAGCAGACTTGTGCTAGAGTTAGCAAGTTATATGAGAACCAGATTAGCTTTTTGCTAATGTTAGAAAATTTGTGTATGAGACTTAGAATATCGTTCAGATGGGACAACTATAGACACAGTCGTTTGGCTAAGTTATGCTGAGTATCGCGCACATAGACCCTTTGGTGCGAGCAGGTTGCGAGCGAGATTTGGGTATTGTTCGGATAAGGACAAAGTCGGACTTAGATTGAAAATCGATAGAGACGTCATCGGATTATCGCTAAAAGGCAAATAATGGGAATTGTGTTTGGATTTTAAGATATAGTTTGGATGATTATTCTTATCGATAAGTTATGACTCAAAAATATAGTTCGTATGGAGGACTATCGATAGAGGTATATACGAGACTAAGTTTATCGAGACGACATATAGAGATCTCCCAGGAGTTCTAAGGAACGAATTGGTGGATATGCAAGTGAGCAATGCGAATACGATTGATGACTTATTTGGATGACTCAATTCCTGAGTGGTGTATGCGATAGCTCAGAAATAAACAAATAATTTGAGGATAGAGTAAGTTTTAAAAAGATTTATAGAGTATAGATTAAACCCTGAGTGGTGTATTGGTCATCTTAGAAATGTTCGAACGAATCACAAATTTCGGGATAGCAAATGAATCTAGCAACAAATAACGTGATTGTACGAAGCCTTAGTATAAGTAATGCCTACCAAGTAATGAATTCGAAGGAATCGTGCGAGATTTGATTCGAACGATTTAGAATGTGTAAACAAGTGATAAGGCTTACATTAAATAGGAATTTAGAGTACTGAAATTAATATCTTGGTCGAGAAAACTTAGTAGATTGTACGAGAGATTTCGAATTGAATCAAATAGATTAAAACTTGAGTTTGAGATGGAATAATCGAGGATGCGATAGAAGTTAGCACGATTAGAACGATATCTCAAATGAAAGATAGCATGCATGGAAAATCAAGATCGAGTAGTATATCGCTCGATAGAATTTAGCTTGAGTACGGATGCTATGGTTTCGAATTTGAAAGACTTTATATAATAATGATAATTAGAAGATAGCATGGATTGATACAAGTTAGAAAAATTTGTGGTTCAATAATTGAGGTAAGCGATAACATATTATAATCTTCGATTTGGACAAACAATCTTGAATCTAGTTCGAAAGATAGCACTCGACAACAGGCCCAGATGAGAACGATTATCCCACGGGAGCACTGGCGTGGTGATTTCACGTCCAGCAGAGATGATCGAACTTGTGGGAACATGTCCGAGGATTATTTAGACAAAATTGATAAAATAGAATATAAAAAAGGTGGATAGACTTTAGCTTGAGGATTTAAACTTAGTTGTTTGAGGAAAGCTAGAAGTAGACTTCGAATTGATCGAACGGTAACATTAAAGTTGGATGATTTGGCTAGACGAATTATGATCACGGCGTGAACGGTTATCAGATGAACGCGACTCAATGGATAAATATATAACTTGGATGAAATAAAATATAAATATAAGGTGTCTTGATCATTTCGATAATAACCATAACGTTTTACATTCTTGTCTTGTGTGATTGTAACTTCTTGCTTGCGCATGCGTCACGTTCGAATTAGGACGGTTATCCTGCGGAAGCATTGGCGTGGTGATCTCATGTCCAGTGGGAATGATCGAACTTGCGGGTGACCGGTGCATGACAATTGATGGATCATCTTGACCTGTGGTTCAACATGAGAAGACAAATTCTAAGATACAAGTGAATCGAATGTATTTTGTGGACGAGTTAGCCTAGAACATGGTGTAAGACGTTCGATGGTTTCGTGAACGTATACGTAAATTATGTCAGACGACTTAAGTATTTATGATTGAGATCAAAGATTTAGAATTGACTCGTGACTTGGTGATCTAGGTTTATAAATGAATAGGTGGACTCTATCAAACATAATTGAGGAGATAGACTATACAATTGCTAAGTTATATATGCAACATAGATATATCGTAGATTTGGTTGAATGAACGTATCTTAGGAATAACTTTATTAAAATGGACTTGGACCTGTATAAATGAACGTGTTGATGTAATAGGATGATCTTTGCTCAATATTTAGAAATCTGAGTGAAACGAGCTTAGATAGAATGCCCTGTATGAACGAATAATGGTTTGACCTTAGAAATTGGGGGAGTTTCGTCCAATGGATTGCTCGATATAAATCGTGAATGTGAACTGTACCTATGACCTTATAAGCCGACCTAGCGGTTAGGCAGACGATCCTATACCGAGGAAAAGAACTTGTATGACCGACTTTAGAGTATCGCTTGAGTAGACGATAGAACTGGGGCAGCAAGTATTAGATTTAGGACTTGGTTTTGGGGAATACGCTACGAAATTGACGATTGATGCGAATGGAATGAATGATGAAAATTTAATGTTGGTTACGTAATTTTAAAAGTTGGACAGATCGTTTAGGGTCAAAATGAACGAGATGGTATCGAGGATTGAATTAGATTAATTTTGTTGACGGACTTAGGAATTGATCAAGCAATGTTGGGATAATGAATTGAATCATTGATTGGAAGAAGTACTTGATGGAAGTGCAATGCTTGATAAGAGTGGGAATTGAATTGGCTTAGATTTTGATCGACTCCTCTCGAGGTATCATTGTAATTTCATAAGGCGAGAACACTTGAGAAATAAATTGTGTCAAATCAAGGATTGATGAAAGACAAAAATAAAATAATTTGGAGCCCTGTTTAGTTGAGTTAGTGTAAACTCCCTCGACCAAATTTCAGTAATTTAGGATTAATTTTGACTAATTAGAATTAGTGCAACTTTTTAAAATTTTATTTATTATAGATTATATTGATTGTGCACCTGTTCATTACACAATTGACTAGGGCATCACACTAGCTGTTAACCCTAAACAAATTTCACATTCCTGCTCTAGACTAGTCAGACTACTTTTTCTGTATTTTGTGCAACTTCCAGAAACCTCGTTTGATGCTTCGTTTTAGTCGCACAAATATCGTTACAAACGTATGTATTTATTTCCTATTTAATTTTTTGCTCTTTACCCATCTCTGTACCCTTAGAGATTTGAGGACCAGTAGGCACCTGATTGCCCAACCAAAAATACGATAATATTCTACTCTAATTATACTTCAATTATCGTTTTGACACCGTAGAGAAATTATGACTCTAATAGCCTCTAAATAATTAGTGAACACCGTGCGCAGTATTTATTAAATAATAAATACGATGACTATATCACCTGCAATATCAGACCCTGCACCTGCCCAGAATCACCCCACACTGTCCAAAACATTTTTCCCCAGCTAATTCCCTCATTTTTGTACAATTTAGAATTTCGGAAAATCAGTATTTAAAATCAGGTAAATTGCGAAATTACGCAAAATACAATTTTATGCATTTATGCAATTATTAAAAAGTTAGGGGTTTATATGCAAATTGCATGCTAGGTGGCCAAATCCTATTGGCTATACCATAGGTGGGTAGGACCCACCATAAAATCCAGAAATTTCTGCTGGAAAATATCTCAAAAAGACAAATTTACCAAAATACCCTCACACTTCAAAATATTTACAACTTTGCCATTACCCCTAATCCTATATAAACCCTAACCCTTCTATTCAAAATTCCTACAACCCTTCCCTCCGGCCACCTCCGACCACCGCCTCCGGCCAAACTCGGCCCAACCCTTCGCCACCCTCCCCTCTCCCCTCCGGCCAAGCACCACCGCCGGCGCCGCCCTGCTCCGCCGGCTACAGCCCCCGCAACTCCCTCCTCTCCTCACTGTCCACAGCACCACCTCCACCCGAACCACCTTCCCCCGCCGCCTACGGCCGTCGCCGACCACCGCCACCCTACCCAAACCCTTCACCCCGACCTCCCCTACCTACCACCACCACCTCAGCCCTCCACGTCACCGCCTCCGGCCGCCCTAGCCCCCGCAGCAGCCACCCTTCCCTAACCCTAGCTGCTGCTGCTGCTCTCCCCGACGCCTCTAGCCGCCACCACCACCGCCGTAGACCCCCGCCACCACCGCCAACCTCACCGCCGTCCTCCCCTCTACCGAACCCTCCGCCTGACCGGCCACCTCCGCCGCTCCTCCGCCGGCCAGCGCCCCCGCAAGCTGCAACTGCTGCTGCTGCTGCCAGTGTACACTGCTACTGCTGCTGCTCCTCCGGCCGCCTCCGGCCAGCTCCGCCGCCGTCCTCCCGCCGGCGACACCGCGTGGGACCCCCCTTGCCATCTGTAAAGGTATATATACCTATACTATACTAAAATACATAAATAATCTCTAATACATGAGTATATGTATATAATATATGTATATATATGTATATATATGTATATATATATATGTATATATATATGTATAAATACTATGTATATTTATATATATATCTATATATATATTATGTTATAATATATATACTATTATTATACAGTATATATTATATAATATATATTATACTTTATATACTTATGTATATATATATTATATACTATACATATATAATTATATATGTATATATGAATATATATATATGTATATATGAATATATTATAACATAATTACTATTATGTATATATTTAATTCTGTTAAAATATATAAATATATGTGTATACATATATTTATATAATTGGTATATAACATATATATTATTCTATGCATTTTTTTCCATTTATTTATTTTCTGCATTTAATTTCCTGCACCTATATTATATTATATATATATATATATCTATATATATATATTATCTATATATATATATTATCTATATATATATTAAATATGCTGGATAATACAGCTTAATTATTTATATTATATTCTTGCAAATGTCATTTCAATTTATAGTAAATATATTGTACTGGATAATACAGTACCTATACTTATGTATTTAATTCCTGTATTTTCTTTTATTCATTATATATTTATATATAAATATCTATATACATATTTAAATTTTTTGCACTGTTATATATATATATCTATCAGTGGATATACCCTGAGTATATATGTATTTTAATTCTGCCCTGTCATTTCAATTTATAATATTATATATCAGAGGATACACCCTGATAATATTATAATACTATATTATCGCAGTGGATATACACTGCTACTATATATATTATTGCCTGCATTTATCTATTCTATATATATATACTATTATATATATATTATATCTATGCCTACTAAATATATATATCTATACTATATATATGTATATATATATATATGTTTTATATTACAGCCTGGATATTCACGAAACCTATCTGTTTTAACAGAAACCAACTTCAGCACAGCTAGTGACCCCCTGTCACCAGCACCTTCACAACTGACTGTAAAATCAGGGTTTCAACACTATCAGGGAGTAGGCAAGTATACCTTGCCAAGTTAAATGTTTAAATTCTCAAATATTGTTATATGCTTCTTGCTTCTGAAATTCATATACCATGACCACCTGAGACTGCCTTGGGTACAGTCAACTGTTATGTTGACATGATATTACAGACTCACCAACAGCTGAGAGAATATCCTAATATATTCTCCTAAACCCTATCACGGAAACACGCAACATGGTTGCATTTACATATATGGATGTGAGCTGCGTATTTGGTTAGCTACCAGTACGTGTGACCCGCATCACGGATTAGAATAACTTAGGAAATGTACGATTTGACATTTAGATTCATTGGGATGGGAAAGATAACTAGTTGACGTATGGGACACCCCCTCTAATAATGTTTTATACCTTCGTACCAATGATGGTCGATTGCAGAGTTCCCTGAGTCGGGGGCATACGACACATATACTAGCCAGTCGCCACGATTGGTGAATTACGTCAGCGTATGTCTAGCCACACATTTCCCATACGTAATACTGGATCTTTATTTGTATTTTCACTTAATATGGTTAGCACCCTGTATTTATTTTATTTCTTTATTCAGTATTTTTACATTACATGGCTTGTCATTTTTCTGTATCTTGTTACGTCCCACTGAGGACCTGGTTCCTTGCCAGATCTAGATGAGGCTTTCTACCCCACAGTGTACGGGCCTGATCAGGAGGCCAGATGTGCTACTGAGGAGGAGCTCGAGGAGACACCCTCAGAGTAGGCTTGACCCTAGATGCTGCTACCTAGAGATGGAGATGTTTTGATCAGATAGACACTGCTTAGTCTATTTGATTTTTCTGCGCTATTATCAGTTTTTGTAGTAGGCTTGAAATCTCACCAGTTGTGTACTGTATCAGACTCAGTTATATATATATTTCAGCATTTGTTTTCTGACATTTTGTTGTGGATGAGATAGCTTTACCTGTTCTATACTTGTAGTATTTTAGGATAGCGTAGCACGTCCCTTTGGGTCCATCAAAGTGGATTAAGCCCTTAGTGACGTGTCAGCTGGCCAGTGACACGTGGCCTAGTTCCTGACATTTTGGGACTGGGGCGTGACATGGTTTTAGTGGTGGCCCATGCAGGTCCAGTTTTATTTGCTAGTAGGTATGATGACATGCCCAGCAAAGCCTGCAATAGGATAGAAATAATAGGTCTCATCCACACTGACACCATCCTTACAAATTCTATTATTGCATCTTGCTTGATTATCATTATTTATCTCTTTTGTGTTTTCTAATTATCCTATTTTTCTCAGAAATATGGACATACCCGGGAAACTTGCGAATAATGGGGCTGACCAAGCAACAGACCCTTCGCCAAGTGCCCAAGGAACTCCGTCCAATCACCAAAATTCTAGCCAGGAGACGACACCAACTCCACATGCAGAGACACCTTTGTCTCCACCTCCAGCCTTGCCTATCCAGATGCCACAACTTGAGGGTCAACCTCAAATGTTGCAGTTTCTCCAGACTATGTTGCAGAACCAGTGGCAACAAACTGAGGCCCTGAGACAGTCTCAGTGGCAGCAAACTGAAGCTCTGCGACAGACGTTGATGACGGCTTTGGAGAGAACTACTACTCCGACACCCGTACCTGTCCTACCAGCAGGCACAGTTCGAGGCTTCCGTCAAATGAGCCCGAGGGATTTCAAAGGCAACGAGACTCCTGAAGAGATCTCCGATTGGATCTCCAACACCGAAATGCTGCTAGAAGGATCGCAACTCACTCCCGACCTATGGATGACCGCTGTGAGGGGCCAACTTCTTGGCAACGCCCATCACTGGTGGGAATCCATAGAGCGCAGCGTCGGCAAAGACCAAACTTGGCAATAATTCCTGGAGCATTTCAACGCCAAGTACTTTCCAGCGACAGTCCAGAATGCCCTATACTCCCAGTTCCTGCACCTGGAGCAAGAAAACATGACGGTAGATGCCTACGACGCGGAGTTTAGCAGACTAAGTCGTTTTGGTGCTGATCTGATCCCGAACGAGCTGAAGAAGGCTAAAAGATTCCACTATGGCCTTAACCACGAGCTTCAGAGGCACACAACAACGCAGTCGAGAATCTCCTACAACGAGGTTCTTACCGAAGCCAGGGAGCAAGAAGCCATTGGTCGAGGAGCCAGACGGTCAAATCCAACCTTCCCGGCCAAGAATCAGCACAGAGCAGGAGGACCTATACGTCGTCCCCAATATCAGACGCAACAGACGACGGGGCCTTACCAGAAGAGGGAGCTCCCGATTTGTCACTTTTGTGGCAAGAAGGGGCATTTTGCCAATGACTGTAGAAAGAAGCTGGGATTATGCCTGCTATGTGGAGCTAGAAATCATATGGCCAAAGACTGCCCACAACGTAGAGATGCAGCACCTCAACAAGGGCAGAAGCCAGGAGCACAAGCTCAGAAGATGCTTCCCCCCACATCAGGAGGATATCAGAGAGGAGCACCTCTGCCTACTCAGGAGACCCAGTTCAAGGCCAGACAACAAACCGGTGGACAAAGACAGGGACAAGCCTTTGCGTTAGCTGCCGTTGCAGAAGAACCTGAAGGGAAAACTATAACAGGTACCATTTTAGTTGCATCATTACCTGCAACTGTATTATTCGATTCTGGGGCTACTTTGTCTTTCATATCCAGTAGATTCGTAGCCATGCACAAACTATCTACTTCGCCGCTACCCAAGTGTTGGAAAATACTTACTGGAGGAGGTATTGTTCCAGTTACCAATATTATCAAAACCTGCCCAGTAGTTGTTTGTAGTAGAGGACTAAGAGCGCGATTTTTGGTACTTCCTATGCCAAATTTTGATGTTGTCTTAGGCATGGACTGGCTAAGCCAGAATAATGCTGTCCTAGACTGCCGAAAGGGTAGTGTTATCTTTAGACCCCCAGATCACCCAGAGTTCGAATATGTCCGTGGAACCATCGAGCAAGGAGTAGGCCAGACTCCTAGAGCTTACATGGCGATGGAGACAGCACTTCCCTCAATTGTAGCAGAGTTCGAGGACGTATTTCCAGAAGATTTGCCAGGCCTACCGCCTGACAGAGAAGTGGAGTTCATTATTGAGCTGATACCCGGAGCTGCACCAATATCCTCCAATGTATACCGACTGGCGAAGAAGGAGCTTGACGAGCTGAAGCTTCAACTGGAGGAACTACAGATCAAGGGATTTGTTCGTCCTAGTGCATCACCCTGGGGAGCACCAGGGTTGTTTGTACCAAAGAAGGACGGAACATATCGCATGTGCATTGATTACAGAGCCCTCAACGCTCTGACAATCAAAAACAAGTACCCCTTGCCGAGAATTGACGACCTGTTCGATCAACTAACAGGAGCCGTAGTATTCTCGAAGATAGACTTGAGATCAGGCTACCATCAAGTCAAGGTACGAAGAGAAGACATTCCAAAGACAGCATTCAGAACTCGTTATGGTCATTACGAATTTTTGGTGATGCCGTTTGGATTGACTAATGCACCTGCTGTATTCATGAACCTGATGAACCGAGTCTTCCACCAATATCTGGACCAGTTCGTGGTAGTCTTCATCGACGACATTCTGGTGTATTCAAAAAGCCACGAGGAGCATGAAGAGCACTTAAGGTTGGTATTAGAGACGCTGAGACGGGAGAGCCTTTATGCTAAGATGAGCAAGTGTGAATTCTTCCTGGACCGTGTCGCATTTCTTGGACACGTTATCACAGGAGAAGGCATCTCGGTAGACCCAGCAAAGATCTCATCTGTTGAGACGTGGCCAACCCCGACCAACGTCTCAGAGGTGAGAAGCTTTCTAGGACTTGCCGGATATTACCGGAGGTTCGTAGAAAACTTTGCAAGAATCGCGGAGCCGATTACCCGTCTTACTCGCAAGGAGCAGGAGTTCATATGGACTGAAGATTGCCAGACAGCTTTTGATGACTTGAAAAAGCGTCTGACTACAGCTCCCATTTTGACTATACCATCTGGATCCGGAGGTTTCGTCATATATAGCGATGCATCCGGAAAAGGATTTGGTTGTGTCTTAATGCAACATGGGAAAGTTGTAGCTTATGCCTCAAGATAGTTGAGGACTCATGAGAAGAATTACCCCACTCACGATCTGGAGCTTGTCGCAGTCATCTTCGCCCTGAAGCTATGGAGACACTATCTATATGGCGAAAGAGTGGAGATATTCACCGATCATAAAAGTTTGAAGTACGTCTACACCCAGAAGGACCTAAATCTGAGACAAAGACGATGGCTCGAAGTGATGGCGGATTTCGAAATTGATCTACAGTACCATCCAGGGAAAGCTAATATGGTAGCAGATGCTCTAAGCAGAAAACCCTCGGCATTCTTTATGATCACCCAACCAGATCTGCTGAGAGATCTAGCAAAGTTGGGAATAGAGATCATTGTGCCAGGAATTGATGGTCAATTATCAAACTACCAGCTGCAATCAACCTTGGTGGAAAGAATCAAAGCTGCTCTACCAGCAGATGCAAGATTTCAGAGGCTTCGACAGAGAACAGAAGCTGGACTCCAGACCGGTTGTCGCATACACGAAGATGGGACTCTAAGATGTGGAAATCGTCTTTATGTTCCAAATGGAGAACTTCGTAATGAGCTGATGTCAGAAGCTCATAGCTCAGTATACTCTATACATCCAGGAGGCACAAAGATGTACAGAGATCTGCGGCAATATTACTGGTGGCATGGAATGAAGCGGGAGATAGCACGCTTTGTGGCCAAATGTCTGGTGTGTCAGCAAGTCAAGGCTGAGCATCAGAGATCTGCCGGTCTACTTCAACCCCTCCCAATACCCGAGTGGAAATGGGAACACATTACGATGGACTTTGTTACGGGCTTCCCAAGAAGTCCTAGTGGTCGTAATGCTGTATGGGTAATCGTAGATAGACTCACAAAGGCTGCTCATTTTCTACCTTTTAGAGTCGGGCAATCTACAGAAGTCTTGGCGGACATGTACATGAAGGAGATAGTACGTCTGCATGGAGTGCCAGTCAGCATAGTATCTGACAGAGATACGAGATTTATATCTTACTTTTGGCGAAGTATGCAAGAAAGTCTTGGTACCCGCCTCAAGTTCAGCACCTCGTATCACCCACAAACAGATGGCCAATCAGAACGCACCATCCAGACACTTGAAGATATGCTGAGAGCCTGCATGCTTGATTTCAGCGGATCATGGGAAGATCATCTACACCTGGTGGAATTTTCCTACAACAACAGCTATCAAGCGAGCATTCAAATGGCTCCCTTTGAAGCTTTGTATGGAAGGAAATGCCGTTCCCCAGTATGCTGGAGTGATATTGGCGAGAGACAGATCTTGGGACCAGAACTGATTATTCGTACGGTGGAGAAAGTAAAGAAGATCCAGGGACACCTACGAGCTGCACAAGACAGGCAGAAGCACTGGGCCAACATTCATCGCCGACCTCTAGAGTTCCAAGTAGGGGAACATGTGTTCTTGAAGATCTCACCTACTCGAGGAACTATCAGATTTGGAGGAAGAGGGAAGCTAAGTCCAAGGTACATTGGACCCTTCGATGTGCTAGATCGCGTCGGAGAAGTTGCTTACAGACTAGCTCTACCTCAGACTTTGGAGGGAGTACATGACGTCTTCCACGTATCTCAGCTGAGGAGGTACATTCCAGACCCGAGTCATGTGCTAGACTACTCAGAGATCACCATTGGGCCAAGCTTATCTTATCAGGAGGAGCCTGTAGAGATTCTGGACCGTAGCGAGAAAGTGTTGCGAGGCCAGACTATTCCTCTCGTTCGTGTTGCATGGAGACATCATGCACCAGGTGAATCCACCTGGGAACGAGAAGAGGATATTCGTCAGCGTTATCCCCACCTATTTCCAAACCAGGGTATGTCCAATATTTTAAATTCAATCTTTCTTAATCATCATATGTCCTTTTTCATTCTCATTATATGGTTGTTTTTATTTCGAGGACGAAATATTCTAAGGAGGGTAGATTGTAAACTCCCTCGACCAAATTTCAGTAATTTAGGATTAATTTTGACTAATTAGAATTAGTGCAACTTTTTAAAATTTTATTTATTATATATTATATTGATTGTGCACCTGTTCATTACACAATTGACTAGGGCATCACACTAGCTGTTAACCCTAAACAAATTTCACATTCCTGCTCTAGACTAGTCAGACTACTTTTTCTGTATTTTGTGCAACTTCCAGAAACCTCGTTTGATGCTTCGTTTTAGTCGCACAAATATCGTTACAAACGTATGTATTTATTTCTTATTTAATTTTCTGCTCTTTACCCATCTCTGTACCCTTAGAGATTTGAGGACCAGTAGGCACCTGATTGCCCAACCAAAAATACGATAATATTCTACTCTAATTATACTTCAATTATCGTTTTGACACCGTAGAGAAATTATGACTCTAATAGCCTCTAAATAATTAGTGAACACCGTGCGCAGTATTTATTAAATAATAAATACGATGACTATATCACCTGCAATATCAGACCCTGCACCGGCCCAGAATCACCCCACACTGTCCAAAACATTTTTCCCCAGCTAATTCCCTCATTTTTGTACAATTTAGAATTTCGAAAAATCAGTATTTAAAATCAGGTAAATTGCGAAATTACGCAAAATACAATTTTATGCATTTATGCAATTATTGAAAAGTTAGGGGTTTATATGCAAATTGCATGCTAGGTGGCCAAATCCTATTGGCTATACCATAGGTGGGTAGGACCCACCATAAAATCCAGAAATTTCTGCTGGAAAATATCTCAAAAAGACAAATTTACCAAAATACCCTCACACTTCAAAATATTTACAACTTTGCCATTACCCCTAATCCTATATAAACCCTAACCCTTCTATTCAAAATTCCTACAACCCTTCCCTCCGGCCACCTCCGACCACCGCCTCCGGCCAAACTCGGCCCAACCCTTCGCCACCCTCCCCTCTCCCCTCCGGCCAAGCACCACCGCCGGCGCCGCCCTGCTCCGCCGGCTACAGCCCCCGCAACTCCCTCCTCTCCTCACTGTCCACAGCACCACCTCCACCCGAACCACCTTTCCCTGCCGCCTACGGCCGTCGCCGACCACCGCCACCCTACCCAAACCCTTCGCCCCGACCTCCCCTACCTACCACCACCACCTCAGCCCTCCACGTCACCGCCTCCGGCCGCCCTAGCCCCCGCAGCAGCCACCCTTCCCTAACCCTAGCTGCTGCTGCTGCTCTCCCCGACGCCTCTAGCCGCCACCACCACCGCCGTAGACCCCCGCCACCACCGCCAACCTCACCGCCGTCCTCCCCTCTACCGAACCCTCCGCCTGACCGGCCACCTCCGCCGCTCCTCCGCCGGCCAGCGCCCCCGCAAGCTGCAACTGCTGCTGCTGCTGCCAGTGTACACTGCTACTGCTGCTGCTCCTCCGGCCGCCTCCGGCCAGCTCCGCCGCCGTCCTCCCGCCGGCGACACCGCGTGGGACCCCCCTTGCCATCTGTAAAGGTATATATACCTATACTATACTAAAATACATAAATAATCTCTAATACATGAGTATATGTATATAATATATGTATATATATGTATATATATGTATATATATATATGTATATATATATGTATAAATACTATGTATATTTATATATATATCTATATATATATTATGTTATAATATATATACTATTATTATACAATATATATTATATAATATATATTATACTTTATATACTTATGTATATATATATTATATACTATACATATATAATTATATATGTATATATGAATATATATATATATATGTATATATGAATATATTATAACATAATTACTATTATGTATATATTTAATTCTGTTAAAATATATAAATATATGTGTATACATATATTTATATAATTGGTATATAACATATATATTATTCTATGCATTTTTTTCCATTTATTATTTTCTGCATTTAATTTCCTGCACCTATATTATATTATATATATATATATATATCTATATATATATATTATCTATATATATATTAAATATGCTGGATAATACAGCTTAATTATTTATATTATATTCTTGCAAATGTCATTTCAATTTATAGTAAATATATTGTACTGGATAATACAGTACCTATACTTATGTATTTAATTCCTGCATTTTCTTTTATTCATTATATATTTATATATAAATATCTATATACATATTTAAATTTTCTGCACTGTTATATATATATATCTATCAGTGGATATACCCTGAGTATATATGTATTTTAATTCTGCCCTGTCATTTCAATTTATAATATTATATATCAGAGGATACACCCTGATAATATTATAATACTATATTATCGCAGTGGATATACACTGCTACTATATATATTATTGCCTGCATTTATCTATTCTATATATATATACTATTATATATATATTATATCTATGCCTACTAAATATATATATCTATACTATATATATGTATATATATATATGTTTTATATTACAGCCTGGATATTCACGAAACCTATCTGTTTTAACAGAAACCAACTTCAGCACAGCTAGTGACCCCCTGTCACCAGCACCTTCACAACTGACTGTAAAATCAGGGTTTCAACACTATCAGGGAGTAGGCAAGTATACCTTGCCAAGTTAAATGTTTAAATTCTCAAATATTGTTATATGCTTCTTGCTTCTGAAATTCATATACCATGACCACCTGAGACTGCCTTGGGTACAGTCAACTGTTATGTTGACATGATATTACAGACTCACCAACAGCTGAGAGAATATCCTAATATATTCTCCTAAACCCTATCACGGAAACACGCAACATGGTTGCATTTACATATATGGATGTGAGCTGCGTATTTGGTTAGCTACCAGTACGTGTGACCCGCATCACGGATTAGAATAACTTAGGAAATGTACGATTTGACATTTAGATTCATTGGGATGGGAAAGATAACTAGTTGACGTATGGGACACCCCCTCCAATAATGTTTTATACCTTCGTACCAATGATGGTCGATTGCAGAGTTCCCTGAGTCGGGGGCATACGACACATATACTAGCCAGTCGCCACGATTGGTGAATTACGTCAGCGTATGTCTAGCCACACATTTCCCATACGTAATACTGGATCTTTATTTGCATTTTCACTTAATATGGTTAGCACCCTGTATTTATTTTATTTCTTTATTCAGTATTTTTACATTACATGGCATGTCATTTTTCTGTATCTTGTTACGTCCCACTGAGGACCTGGTTCCTTGCCAGATCTAGATGAGGCTTTCTACCCCACAGTGTACGGGCCTGATCAGGAGGCCAGATGTGCTACTGAGGAGGAGCTCGAGGAGACACCCTCAGAGTAGGCTTGACCCTAGATGCTGCTACCTAGAGATGGAGATGCTTTGATCAGATAGACACTGCTTAGTCTATTTGATTTTTTTGCGCTATTATCAGTTTTTGTAGTAGGCTTGAAATCTCACCAGTTGTGTACTGTATCAGACTCAGTTATATATATATTTCAGCATTTGTTTTCTGACATTTTGTTGTGGATGAGATAGCTTTACCTGTTCTATACTTGTAGTATTTTAGGACAGCGTAGCACGTCCCTTTGGGTCCATCAAAGTGGATTAAGCCCTTAGTGACGTGTCAGCTGGCCAGTGACACGTGGCCTAGTTCCTGACATTTTGGGACTGGGGCGTGACAGTTAGCAAAATGATCAGTGACTCGAAAGTAAGAATATGTTCACCAGTATCTTGTCTGACTTCCCTATTGCTAAGCTTGGATAAAATATATATATTTGGGAGATGCCTTAAATATGTGCACGGTCCAAACTCAAAGATATGTTGAACTCGAATGCAGCTGCAGGCGGAGATGTTTAGATATGCTTGAAATGAGCATAGTGACTTGGGTAAGTTAACCTCCCTAAGATTTCTGTACGCAAAGGATTAGAATATACCCCTATGTTGGGCAATATAGCACTGCACTAAGGCGCAATAAAGGCTGAGTCAGAAAACGCAGGCGATTTTATGCGACAACTTTGGGTGATGGTAAATTTACTTAGCGAGATTGGCGGTGGCTCAAGATAAATCTTGATGGAAGACTAGATTGGAAGATTAGCTGTGATTCAAACTTGAAGTCTTGAGGAGTTTTTGGATTGGGTTTAGGTGTAAGACTGGATTTTGATAGGTGATATCAAGTAATCAGTCAAATATATTTTGGGTTCGCATGGATAGAGTATAACAATTAGGCAAGTTTACCCTAAGCCTGAGTTTTCTAGTACACATTGAGTACTAGAATACCCCATGATTGAGTAATACAGCCCTGTGCTAGGTGTAGTATAGTTTGAGTAGGGGAATGCAACAATTAAGTTGAGTATAGTTCGATAGCATTAAATGATAGAATTGTTCGGTGAGATTGGCTAAAAGCGTGTGTAGCGCGAGGTGAGGAAAGGAATAAATGTAGCATTTTAACAATATTTGGAAGTTAAACAAGACATATAGAGTTTGGTTTAGAAGTTATATGATAACATAAGTTCCGCTCAGGAAGTCTCAAGGACGAGATTTTTCTGAGTGGTGTATTGTGTAACGACCTGTTTCGCTTAACCCGGAGGGCCGATTCAAACGGCACAAGTAAAGCAAACCATCCTGCCTTGCTCAGGAAGATGACTCATTCGATGCAAAGGTATTCAGACTTAAACCTTCAAATGGAGTTCATACTTAGACTTTTCAAATATGCGCTCAGAGTCTCGCTCGGCGGATGTGATTCATCGCTAAGGTGGGAGGCTCCGGTGAACTTTTCTCTACTTAGCTGCACACTTAAGAAAAAAATGATACATGCTAGTTTCTAAGCGATAATCTTTGCATGGTAATAAAAAAATATGAACACATATAGCTAAAGGAATAATCCTGCTTTATCATTGTGTAAAGAATATGGAAACTCTGTCCTGCTAGTGCATAACTTAGAACATTGATCTAAATGGATTAAGTTTCATATATTATGCTACAAAATAGATCTCATTTACAATATTGTTGTAGTGCATCGTACGGAATGTAATACGAACTTAGAGTAAAATCATATTGCATACATAGACGAGGAAGACTATCAATTAGTTATTCCGAGTCAGGAGAAGAAAAGAAGAGAAAGTACTTGGGATATATAGATCACCGAGGCAGTCTTCGATCAAGGACCTGCGCAAAGAAGAATCAACCGAGATGAAGTCCTCGGATAGGAAAACTGAGCTGAAGTCCTCGAATAAGAGAAACCGAGCAAAAAGTTTCTCGGCTATGATAGAAGTTGTGAAGTAGTTGCATGGTCACGGAGAACTGGTTGCGCACCAGGTAGAGAAAGAGTCCTTGACACGATTGCTGAGACATCTGAATCATGTCGGCTCAGGAGGACTATGCCATTGTAGTCCTGGTAATACACTAGCTGGAGTACTAGCAGGCGAGTGTGGGACGTCCAGCAAGGCTTGCTACCGACCTGAAAAGATAGCCGACTCGTCAGATGGTTCGGGACGTCCAGTAAGGCTCGCAACCAAGCTGGGAAGACAGTCATTCCATCCCAAATTATGTCCAATATGGCTAACAGAGCCAGTGACCTTCATATTGATATGTCATGCATACATAGCAGCAATCTATATTCAGAATAGGAGTAACATAGAGGAGTATAATATAAGGCACTTTACACAATTAGAATGGATACATGGTATTTAACATAGTTAGAGTAAAACATGTATGAGGCAGAGACACAATCATAACACATAACATTCATAGATGTTCTTTATTACTCAGTAGATTATTCATTTTTTGCTACGAATGACAGGGAAGGCCGAATAGTAAGAAAAGGGTAAGACAAACTCAGCTAATTACAGTACGACACTCTAGATTCAGACACTAGTATTACTTTTATTATATTGCCATAAAACGGATCCTAAGGCAAAGACTAGAAAGACAACATAATCAGTCGGTGCACATAACTAATGAACGTTCTTATTTAGTGGCATGAATGAGAGGCCTTCCTACCAGTACATTCAATGTACTGATAACCAGCCAAATTGCATGCAGAATGTAGGAAGAACTCGCACAGAATCGGAGATCACTTGACGCATCAAGGCGTCGGACCGCACGCGTCTTGGAGCATCGCTCGGACCTGGAGCTCATATATATGAGACGTAATATATGGGAACATCATCATCCAGAGTGTTTGATTCAGTTGTAAGCCTAAGGGCATATTTATTGTAATAAAGAGAGAGAACATGAGCGACTTGTAATCTCGGCCTAACGCCGTTTATAATATTTACTTCATATCAATAAAGAGCTTGTTTTGGATTTGATACTTATGTTTATTCTATGTTTTCTCTATGACGACTCTGTGAACTAGTTATAAACGTCATTTTGGAATTTGCCTTGCGAGGGCTCAACTCCAGGCTCATGCGGCATCACGTCTTGATGGGAACGATTGTCCTGCTGAAGCGTTGGCACGGTGATTCGCGTCTAATAGGGCCGATCAATCCTGCGATTGATCAGGACAGGGTGTGACAACATTACATCAAAGGGGCACGTCATATGGGTTCATCCGGACCTGGATCCAGACTTGATGCAGCAGGTAACACCCTTCGCCGCCAAGTCCAAGGGCAAGAAATCCAAGTCCTGCTACACAATTATTTAGCTATGAAGCTCTATGAGGAGATACCAGATGAAGTAATGGGCTCAAACATGACCATAAGCGCAGAAGCTGTTTGGTGAATATTCTTCGATGGTGCTTCAAGAACAGGGTCCAAAGGCAATATTGTCGCTAGCGTCAGGATAATCCTAATTTCCTCACACGATCTGGTCATAAACTACGCTTACACCCTCGTAGAGCAATGCTCCAACAATGTGGCAGAGTATAACACCCTCTTCATTGGCCTTTAACTTGTTAATCAAGTAGGATTAGACTACCTTGAAGCCCACGGTGATTCCAAGCTGATAGTCAGTTAGGTCAAGGGTGAATACAAGGTCCGGCACGAGGACTTGATTTTCTACCACCAAGACGCGCTTGGAATAATCTCCACCTTCGAAGGGTTCTTAATAGAGCATGTACCTCAACTGCAAAACATCGAGGTTGATGCCCTGGCCGACCTCGCAGCCTCTTTAGTAGTTCCTGGCAAAACTTATGAACTGATCATCGTGGTTAGTTAAGAGTTGGTCTGCCCGAAGAACAACTTCTATCTGTTCCTGAGCTACTCAGCAGAGATGAGCACCGACTACAAAGATTAGAGACTCCCATTCATCGACTACGCAGTCTATGAAATCTCTCCGAGAACCCAAAGGGAGCCACTTTCATCAGAAGATATTCCCTCTGGTTCTATTATGATACAACTACCAAAATACTGTATCGTCGTCCCTACGATGGTCTTCTGCTATGATGCCTATCAAATACAGAAGCAAAGCAAGCTGTCCACGAAGCTCACGATGGGGTTTGCGGTGCCTATCAGCCCGAACCCAAGCTACAGGACCGTCTCCGGAGAATGGGTTACTATTGTCTAACAATGGTAGCGAATATTATCGACTATGAGAGAAAGTGCTAAGCATGCCAAATCCACGCAGACTTTATCCACCAGCCCTAAGAATTTCTACACCTAACGGTAGCATCTTGGTCGTTTGAAGCATAGAGAAAGGACAGTATAGGACCAATTAGTCTACCTTCTTCTAAGGGACATCGGTTCATCTTGGCTATCGCCGACTACTTCTCCAAATGGGTGAAAGTTGTTCTACTCGGTGAAGTCAATACCTCAAACATGATCATCTTTGTCAAGCATCACGTCATATACTGCCTTGGCTTCCCCAAAGGATCATCTACGACAATGGTCCATAGTTTACAAGTCATACTTTTTATCAGTTTTGTGACAAAAAAGAATCCATAACGTGGCCTCGACTTCCAACAACCCAGCAGCAAATGGTCTGGTGGAAGCATTCAACCCGACCATCATAAAGCTGCTCAAGAAGTTCGTATCATCCAATAAACATGAATGGAATGAGAAGCTGGGTGAATATCTCTTGGCTTATCGAACAACGGTCGGACGCCGACTGGTAGCACGCCATTCTTCTCGGTTTACGGAAGCGAAGCGGTCCTCCTACTCAAAATCTAAATTCTGTCACTCCGAGTGGCTCTGCCCAACCGATTGACCATTGACGACAATCACCGTCGATGGTTACAAGAGTTGGAAGCACTCGACGAGAAGCTTCTCTTAGCTCAATAGCTCATTGAGCTATACCAATCGTGCCTCTCAGGAGTATTCAATAAACGGGTCAAGAAGAGGACCTACCAAGTGGCTAACCTCTTCTTGATAGTAAGAAGGCCAATGGTTTTGACCCATAAGTTGGTCGACAAGTTCTAACCCAAATGGGAAGGTCCGTCATAGAATCTGTATTCACCAATGGCTCCTACCGACTGGCAAAATCTAATGGCGACTTGCTCATGATGTCCATCAACGACAAGTTCCAAAAAAATACTATGTCTAAGGCTAGGCTTGTACTGCTCTCTATCTCCAGCAGGACAACAAAGATGTACAGGGTTCCTACCTTTTTCATCTCCGGCAAGTGTAAGCATAATATATACTTCTTGGATGAAATCCATTGTCTGTATTCAGGAATCCTGAATACGCAACAGACAGTAGATCCTAAAAATATTCCAGTAGAGTAATTCTCAGGTCTATCCATACCTTCAAGTATATCACTCATAATCAGTTCCTTTGGCATTAGTTCACTTCCACATCACTTTTGAACTACTATCCTAACCGATAATCCCCAGTTGGGTTTTCCATGTCCATATTATCTCTGGAAAAACCTCTCTATATGACCATCGATTGTCGCATCCATATTACCTCTGATATCGGTCGTCATCTAACCTTAATACCCGTACTTAACTCTAACTGCAATTTTTGTGTTAAGTCTATAAAACCTGCCATGTCCATATCACCTCTAGCAGGGCTTGTCTCGAACCTATTACTTGCACTCCAAGTGCGCAAGAAGTAATGGGTCCACAAAACCTATATGTCCATATCACCTCTGATATAGTTCCATTTTAAACTTATTACTTGCACTCTCGTGCGCAAGAAGTAATAGGTCTACTAGAGAACCCCCAGTGGGATGTCCTCAATGGAAGCAAATATTTTATGTCCATATTACCTCTGAACTATGAGTTACCAAAGTTTCCTATCCAAATAAAATAACCATGTCATATTACCTCTGGCTCATTTCCATTTTCTGCCATAAAAATACTGGATCGTACGTAACCTCTCGGTATGACTATCAATTATCTCACGTCCACGTTAACCCTGAGTTATCGTCCTCACATCCTCCCCAGTAGGGTTTGCCATGTCCTTCTTACCTCTAAGAAAATCTCCCTAATTGACTATCGATTATCACGTCCATATTACCAATGATATCGGTCATCATCTGAACTTATCATCCGTACTTAACTCTAAGTGTGCCAGCGGTGTTAAGTCCACCAAACTTGACACGTCCATATCACCTCTGGCAAGGCTTGTTTTGAATCTATTATTTGCACTCAAGTGGGCAAGAAGTAATTGGTCCACCAAAGATTTCCTAGAGTGATGTCCGTAAAGACTACGGTGTAGTACTACGTCCATATTACCTCAAGTATGATATCCAAAGTTCACACGAATAATTCCAACAAAAGGGAAAAAAGCTTTAATTTTTTTTCAAACAGCGAACCAAAAGCAAACTATATTTGAGGACTTACTAACGCCTCAATTAAAATCCAAAAAAAAGGAAAAGAAGGAACAACCACAGATACTACTGATCGGTGCACACCTCTTCTAATCGTCCTCAGAGGCGGCCAACCATGCCATCGATCCTAGCTTTAATCCGCTGCTCGGCCTCTCGTGCTATAGTCGTAGGATCCTCCAAATAAGCGTAGGCCTGATGCTTCTCTTTAAGCTTTTTCAAGGTACCCTCCAAGGCGGCAGAAGACTCGGCCACCTTAGTAGATTCAAAGCAAACAGCCTCTTACTCCTGTCGGGCCATTTGGAGATCACCCTCCAAGATCTTGAGCATGGCCTGGAGTTGCATAATCTGCTCATTTATCTCGACCATGGCCTAGATCGCGCAGTCTTCTCGGAAAAGGTAGGCTTCCCCAAGGATGCTCAAATTATCATGCTTGGATGCCAGCTAGCTGATATCCTGTTCCAAGACAGCCTGGCTCTTCGCATAGGCAGATCTTACCAGCTTTGTGGAACGTAGTAGGAAATTACGTTAGTCAGCTACTGCGACAGTTATGTCAACCTGCTGTGTCTGCTGCAGTTCATCCATACGCTGATCTACCTCGATAAGCTTCTAACCTAGAAGGTCAGCCATCTGCTCAAAGCCGGGAAGAGTCCTCAAAATTTTGACCTGACTTCTAGCATAATATTTGGCCCAGGCGAAAGACTTGTTTCATCCCATCACAACTTGAACTCCCTGCTTCAGTTCCAAGTAGAATCTCTGATTGGTGATATTGGATGACTCTTCCATGTCGGTAAGGGTGGACGGAGTCAAAGGAGATAGAATAGAAGGGGCCATCACCAATTGAGAAGAGGGTGACATAGCACTAGATGGCCCAGGAGGTGGAACCGTGATGGCAGAACAACGAGACCTCTTAAACTTAGCCAGCTGCCTCCCAGTCAAAGGCAATAGCTGGACGCTGGGCAACTGGGTAACGTTGACCGCTACAGCTTCCCTATTAGAAGATGTGCTGATATCAGGCTGTTTAGTTGCCCCTTCGTCAACAACAGTAGAGGCCTCCCTATACTAGCCTCAATGAGAGGCTCCACCGGGTATTCTCTATCCCTAGTAGAGCGGAGGGGGGCAGACTTCCTCTAAATAATCCCCCCACCTCTTTCGTCTTCTGCATCTTTCTTAGAGGCCATGTTCACCATCCTCAGAGGAGAAGTTGAGTCAGCAGGGCCACAACAACCTATGACCAACCGCACAAACAAAATAGAAAATTGAAGACAAAAGATCTCATCCCGCAAGAAAATACGAAACAACATACCCGGGATGGGTGACGAGATTTGTGGAGCCGTCCCGACAACATCCAAGTCATCCACCAAGATATAGGAAGTTTTTGGTTCCATCAGCTTCCCTTCGGGGATATGTTCACCTGAATCTTCAAGAACATGCTCTTCAGTTGAGGCCTCAGGCTCAGGGAACGTCGACTCTTTACCCCGCTCTGCATAAGAGACCTTAGCAACCTTAGATCGCCGAGGACAGTCTCTTCTCCCCTGTGACAGTAAAGTTTTAAACAGATTAGAAGAAAGATGTCATGACCTGCACCCAGAATATGGCACGAGTAGTGAGCAACACCTAGCCTACGCCGCAGCAACGGTGGTAGAACACTATCTAGGTCAACAATACTAAATAAATATCTCACACAATATATATAAGGTATATGTCAATGTCATCTCTACTCCAAACGGAGGAACAAATATAATGGCATGATAATGATATCCATACTCAATCACAATATCAAACTAAGGAAGATAAAGCATAATATGGAATAAGGAAGATGAAATAGGAATCACAATACAATCACAAGTCCACAATAATATATACATTCCAAAAGTCTTAATAAAAGTCTAATATAAGTCTAAACAAAAAGGCTAAGCCTCCTCAGTATCTGGCACTAGGTCCTCATGCTCTAAAGGAGTATCCTCTAATGGTACATTATCCTATGGCCCATAGTAAATAGGATACTGGTCCATAAGCTAATCATCTGAAAAATATATCCAGTCAGGATTGGAAGGAAGTACATACCTCTAAAAGCAGTTTCAAATACATAATCGAGCATATATAACAGATAATAGAAAACAATAAATAATAACTAGCCATAAGAAATAGAATGAACTAGAGTGAACAGGTAATGTACTGGAATGAAGAACAGGAAATATGAATAACTGTAATTAAATGGAAAAAGATAAAACTAGCTAATGTTCCATTGAGTACAAGTTTATCATGTGATCGATTTAGGTTGAATACGAATACAATATGGTAACTCGATTACACGTGTGATATATAATCGACATGTACATGAATACACTTAGGCTTGATTACATAACCAACTCCTACTCCCTCATCCCCAACCAATACTAATGGATCCAATCACGATATGTTACGAACATGAATATGGGCATACTGAACATGAGCAGTGTATGAACACGAAGTACACGATAATTAATACCCGATACACATGATAAAATACAAGTAAAAGAGTACCCACTGAACCTGGTAAGGGATAACATCTCCTGACAGGATCCATATAGTACCAGTCCATGTAACCACTGTATCGGAATCAAGTATACAGTTCTAGAACATGCAATATTTAGGAGATATCAAGTTAAAAGGTGCAGTGGAAGATAATTGAGTTAACAATGCACTAATACATGATCTACTAGGCCATACTAGGTCCACACTAAGTTATTCACCAATTTTTAGTTCTATACTAAGTTTATAAGTCTAAATTGGTCATTAACTAGTCAATATTAACTGTACAAGATTATTTCCTACACTTCTAAACTACTACTAGATAATACCTTAGGTTATTCTAAACTTAACACTATAATACTAACAACTACTAACTCTAACTGATAAGTTAAACTAATACTTAACTGACCAATGATGGACCTCTTACTGATATACTGATCATACCCTACTTTCTAATATCTGACACTCATCACTTATAAGCACAACTAATGCCAAAACTCACTTACCAATTTGCTAACCAATTAACTCATAGACTAACTCTAACATATCATTAACTAACACTTACACAATATATCCAACTAATGATACTTAACTATCTTCTAATCATTCACTAACATTACTGACTGTGATACACTATCACCTCTCAATTGAGCTAAAAACAAGTTGATCTCTGTTTGATTAATTTATACCATCAGCCGAACCTACATAAACTGATATTCTATAGGCATAATTGATACATGCATTTTGACTTATAAAATAAACTAGAACTTACACCCATTGCTTCTTGTAGCAGCCATTGATACCAATTGGTATTAGTCCATCCTTACTTGTTCCTGATGACTGAACATCTCCCCTAATCCATGCTAAACTTGCTGTCCAGGTAGTGCTCGAGCCACAAGCCACACATGCACCAAATACAGATATATTTTATACTGACCAATTGAACTCAAACCTTAACTCCTACTATTAGAACTAAACAATGCTACTTATAACTTAACAACTAACTGTTAATACATATATCTAACTTAACTTAGTATAATATCACTAACTAAACAATTGCTAACACTAACCTACCAACTGAGCATTCTAATTGATCAACAAAATATCAAGTACAACTGATACCTGAAATATTAGTATCGGAGTCCTTCACTGCACTTGATTTCTAAAGCCACTACTGATACTCCTAACCCGAGCCCCTCACAATACCACCAAACCAGTGCACAAGGCACTACAATCTCCAATAGCAGGTAATGTTTACTACTGTTGCTGATACTTGGTTCTCAACCTCCCCATATGGGTACACTTGCAACACATCCCACATCATATAAAGATACACTCCTCATCTAATCTGAATATATATTCTTTGCCTGCACTTGAGTTTCACCCACTAATACCCCTATATACCATGCTATAAAGCCACTGTACTCATCCAAACATCACTCCTACATGTTGTGACTGAAACCAACTGAACCCCTCACACTCGAGCTCCCCCTCATTCCTACTGAGAGCAACACACCACTCTACATCACCCTACATGTACACCAATACCAACATACCAGGGTCTATCACCCTTCCTAGACCTGGGGATAACTCCCTGGTCCCCAGCCCGACTGCCCCGTAGTGCACTACTGATACCAAGTGACAGTTTCAGTCTGAACTGAACTCTTAGCCTTTTCCTCTTATCTGTAGCTACTACAGTCAGTAGCACACATGCTCGAGCAGTTGCTTCCTTCCCAGTTGTACTTCCTGCACTCATTCCCCTCAATGCACACTGGTTTGCACTTCCCCACAACTAATACTATCATGTACCACTGTTCTCACAGTCAATAACACACTCACACACCACACTATACATAGCACACACTGATATATATAGGCAATTATATATATATATATATATATATATATATATATATATATATACACACACATACATACACACACACACACACACACACACACACCCCCCTATGTATTTATGTGCACTAGTGTCAATTAGTCGAACACCTATGCTGTATAATTAGGAAAACTCATGATACATGTCCAAATGAAGAACCAAAACCCAAGTTCCTCCGCATATAGTATTTATCAAATACAACCTAATATAATTAAAATAACTTGCTACAATGAAAATTGAGAAGTAATTGTACAAAACACCCAAAATAGAACTCAGTATCATACGATATCATAAAATACCATGATACGGCCTATACGTATCCATTTGTGGACAAGTACCTAGTCTCACAACCCTGATCTAAGTCTAATATGACTAAATTGGTGTTATGACACGCACTTGGTGTGTTCACCTCGTACTTCCTCCAAAATTAATATAAAAACCTATGTAGAGTCTATAATACTCAACCAAATCAACTAGAATTTGTTTCTAATGGTAGCCATATGCCATGGGGTCATTCCTAATGGTCAAATACATGATTTGGGATCTAGAATAAAAAGGAATTCAGAATTTTCTAATTGGAAGATGGATTTCTAATGAAAACACAATTGGACACGATCCGGATACGATCTCTACACCAATGCTCCTTCTTCTTGTGCTCCTTGCTTCTGCAAGCAGCAAGCTCTTCTAATGATGAAAGTGAGAGGGAATGGAAGTGAATTAAGAGAGAAATTGATGGAGGGAATGTGGGAAATTGGGGATTTAATTTCTAGATCTAAAATAAATGTAAATAAGAGGGGAGAGAGAGAGAGAGAGAGAGAGAGAGAGGGAGAGAGAGAGAGGAGAGCCCCCTCTAGTAGTGGCCGGCCCCCTTCCCCCTTTTCTAAGTCACATGCAATATCTCATGTACCCCTCCATGATGTATTATGAAAAAATAATTAGGGAGGGCTATTTGGGTAGTTTTTAACTAATTATAGTTAAGCTAATTCTTCTTAATTAATTAATGAGAATGGTCTAATGGGCTTGGGTCCAAGTTAGGCTCACTAGTTGTCATGACAAGTCTAATTGGCTTATAAGTGATAAGTCTAACTATTGGACTAGCCTCCTAACAAAAATAATTACTATAAGTCACAATTAATCTATTAACTAATTAATATAATCATCAATTAATTACTATAATACACTAATATTAATAAATTTATTCCTAAAATTATTTACCTATGCCTAATTACCAAACTACCCTGAGTTGGAAAAGTGAGGGTGATAAAATATGACATATAGAGGAGTCGTAAGAATCAAACTTAGAGGTTTTATGGATACCGCTATTGCATCTAAGGTGGGATCTGGTTCAGAAGCCACCAACGCAAGGGTTCCTACCTCCTCTCTTACTTCCTCCGCAGAAGAACTAGATTCTCCTATAGGTCCTACCTCAGGAACCACCTTAACTTGTGCTCGCTTGAAATAACTAGGGTGGTGAGCCACAATTGTCTTGCACTTAGAAGCAGGAGGGCCATTAGAAGGAGTCCCTTCCTCGGACGGTGGGTCTGAATCAACGAGCAAAGGCCGGGCCACACTCTTATCCTTCTTGGATGTTCATCGATCTTTTAAAGTGGGAGGGGCCAAAATGGTACCCGCCAGATAACTCGTCCCAAGATCATAGTCAGCTAATGGAGCATTGATTGTACAGTAAAAACTCCCTATGGCAATCAATATGTTCGGTACGACGCCTGCCGTCGGCATTGTATTACAACGAAGACATAATAGCTCCACACACGAGCTCCATCAAGAAGATTGCCATAATACCCAAGGGAAGCACTAGGAGTATCCAGCAGGAGTTGGCTGTACCCAAATTTATGGGCAAACCGGCTTGGTAGATAAGGCTCCAATAAATGTCAGCCCAATTCTGATACACCAAATGGGAAGGATGGATAGAAAGAAGCCAGTTGTAAAGTTTCTCTGACAGCAGGTGATCAGAAGTCCTATTTTCTCGATGAATAACACCCATATCTCCTGTAGTAAATTCGGGAGGAGTATAAAAAAATGTCCAACCGTTCAAATAAGTAAGCTCCCTCCTACAGGAGGGCACATCCCCGTACTTCCACTTCATCCCCCGATAATGGCAGATAGCAGCATCCCCTTCCAACATTTCTTTCTAGGTGCCGGGACGCATTGAAGATCGATGGTGCAATAAAAGCCAACCCATCATGTAGTGATATGGTAACTCTACCCTGTTGAATTCTCTGATCCCTTTGTGGTGCTTCACCTTGGAGGCAAAACATCGAAGACCGATGTAGCAGACCATCATGGGTAGTAACGGTAGAGGGTGACCAAAAGCTATCCGTACAACCGGAAGAATAAGGTTACGACTAATTCTCTTAATTGAGTCAGAACCCCCCGCGAGCACGCAGCTGCATAGCCAGATTATCACATATTTCGCTAACAGTGCCTTCTCAGATAGCTCGTAGGTATCCATAAAGAAGTAGGTCAATTCCTCGCTCTAGACAGACGAGTCACGAGCGATAGACGCTTCACGATACTTCTGGATCAAAGCCGAGCCTCGTGGGATTGTAGCCCACGGATATAAACCTTATCCGACTTAGGATCCTCCGAAAAAAGATAGTGCTTCCAAATAGTAATATGGAGGATATCCCCTTCGGACGTCTTCTCCTTTTGCTATGAGCACATAGATGGGTAGCTAGCACTTTATATTGCTTCTAATTATGGTTTTAGACTTGCTCACATCTTTGTGGAGAGTGGGGTAAAGTTTGGACGAGTATCAAGGGTGTATCACAAGCTCATTATAGATCTAGTATGATACAGGTGTCGTGCACTCCTTGTACTTGTTGTTTTGTCTTTAATGTATGTATATTGTCCATATATTATTGATACTAAAGTGTATTATATTTATATAGATATATTATTGCCTTGATATTCATGTATTGAGTAAGGGTTGTGTGTGTGTATAATTAGTATAAATACATTAGTGTCTAGTTAGATATATGTATTAGTCACAAACTTGGTTAAGTGTTCAGTCATTGGGGACTGTCACTTGTATTTGTGTATGAGTATTCTTGTATCAGTCTTTGCACTTGTTAGTGGGGAGAACACTATCGTGGGTGAGGTATTGTGGTTGATTTCACAGCAGTAGTAGGTGCATCAGTGAGCCATAAGGGAGAGCAACACAGCGGTTGTTTGGGGTGTGCAGTCGAGTTTGGCCAGCTATAGCAATAGTAAGAGATCAGTAAGGTAATTGATACTGGATGTATCAGTGAGTCTATGAGGGTTGCAGAGGTTGGACTAATACTTGGAAGTGAATTAGAATGAAGGGTATTGGTTGGGTAACTCTTTGTGACAGACATGAGATATTGTAGGCCAAGTAAGAGCTACAACAGTAGTACCTAGAACTGAGTATTCCAGTGTGATTGGATGAGTGAGTGGGTTGTTATCAGTGCTGAGTGTATCAGATATTGTGGACTTATGGATGTATTTGTGACTCTTCTACTTCTTTTCTATATTCTATATCGTGCTATTTTTTCTACTAGTTTGATATTGTGATTGAGTATTGGTTCCATTATCATATACCATATTGTTTTACCATTTGGAGTTTTGATAGCATGACAGGTACCTTATATATTTGGTATGAGATGTTAGATAGTATTGTTGACTCAAACAGCATTCTACAGTCGATGCTGCAGTAAAGGCTGGGCATTGTTCACGTACTTGTATCCCTATTTTGGGTGCGGTTCGTGACATATTTTTAGTGGAAATCCATGCTGGTCTAGAGATCGCAAGTAGTATAATTTTGTAGTGGTGCTCATACTTAGAGTACTTCTACGAGCCTGCTTTAGGATATATGATATAGGATGAGAGTATACTCAATCATAACTAGAAAATATTTCCAAAATATCTGTTTGCTAACCTTATCAAATTGAATGCTTGCTATACTTGAATGATCATGTCATTCTTTGATGATATCGTATCATACTCAAATATTGATTCTTTTGTTTCAATCTATCTTCAGGATGCCGCCGAATGTAGTGGCCCACTCTGCGTAGGCACTATGTACAAGTGATATCGCTTTGCTTGCTTGAGCGTTCTCAAAGAGTTCCCGATCAAAATATAAGATGATTGATCTAAGTGAGTAGGCAGAACTTCATTCTCTGGTTCTTGCAAGCCTTAATAATGAATCTAAGCTTTTGAAATGCTTGTTTGCTAAGTAGTTAATATTCGCATTTGAAATGGTAGAATGAGAACCTGCATGCTTAACTAGAGAAATTATATGCTTGTCTAAAAAGAGATAGAACCTTGCCATGCTAAGTCAATATAGAAAAAAAATGTTGTATGCTTAGTTACATTGAAACAGCTATCAAATGAACCCTTGCCATGCTAAAAATATATGTAAAGAAATTGCTTGAACAAGCCCCTTTGTCATAAGCTAAGTAAGAGTAGAATTGCATGCTTTAGTAAAAAGAGAGAGAATAACTACTATCATGCTTACTTACATAGAGATTTCTTGCATGTTCCCTATTGTACTGAAAGAGATAGAAATTGTATGCTAGTTGTTATAGAAATTATTATCGGAATTGCTAATATATGTTTTGCTTACCTATTTTCTTATATCGAACTGCTAAAAGTGATTGATTCGTATAAGCAGAGACTAATAGTGCGTCCTGAGGTACAGTCCTTGTGATCTAGTAGGGGTGCTATTAGTTGTGTGAAAGAAGATTGAACCTATCGCTCATTTTTTAAAAAAGATATATTTTGGTTGATCATTGCTTGCTTTCTTTATAGATGTTTCATATCATGCATCGATCTCAGACAACTTGTGCACAAGGTTTTGTCTCTCGAACGGTTCCTGGGGTACTAGGAATAGCTCGGTCCGATAGAGATTTTTTTTCACCATGAGGATATGGTTCTACGGGATCTAGTGGGGTGATGTGTCTATTAGTGTTGTGCAAAATCTACGATGTCACAACTGCTAGTATTTGTGTGTAATAGTAAAGAGCTAAACCTTGAGTCACAACTACCGACATACGCGTGTGCTAGTGCAGAGATGAACCTTGAGTCACCGCTATTAATCATGGGGGTACCCATGGACCATAATGTAGTTAGGGTGCATGCTAGGTTAGCCTTCGTGCATACCTAATTGTTTGATGCAGAGACAGACAAGGAATAGAACATATATATTTATGCAAATTATTGCTAACTTGTATGTTGGCTGCAGGGATAATCGTTCGGCGAAGGATAAGAATCACTGAATAAGTAATTGCATTGATTTTCAATTATGCTTGAATCTTGTATTGCCCCTAGACTGGCATATTTTACTTGATGTTCACTGTTGCCCCTTAGAAATGAATTGATCTGTCCACTAGAATAACTTGTGTTCCTAAAGAGTTAGTAAATATGGTGCATGATATATGCTGCGTACTGCACGATAGAACACTGTCCCGATTGTATGCTGAAATGTTTGAATATGCAAACTATTTCCAAAGCTATATTTTTGAAAGAAGCAAACAGACTTTAACCCTGTGCTGTATAAAATTTACATAGGTAAAAGTAGCAAGATCACTAGTAATGTAATATTTTGTCACATGTCTACTTAATGTTGGTTTCAGGGAGTGTTGCTTCTGTTTGTTGATTTATACTCACCAGTACTTTCTCCAAAATGCTGATCCATCAACAGTTTGCTTGCTCGCAAGTACTGGACCGTCCGAAGAAGCGATAGTCATGCCTCATCTCCAGGATCGAAAAATCTCGAGTCAATATTTTGATTCTTATCGAGATGCTTTGAGCTTCTTTTGTATAAGGGGATATAATATATGGAACGATATCATTGTATTCGAGAGAGTTCTTGAGCGAATTATAACCTCGGCCAAGCGTTGCTTGTAACATTTTTGAATATAATTAAAGATGTTTATTTCCTTATGCCATTGTGTTCTTTAGTTTTCTACAATCTGTGTCGCGGCTTCCGTCTTAAATATCTTACTTGCCCTTGTTCAATCTTTGGCCTTTTGTAAGCGCAACTTAGGCTTACACAACATCACGCCCATGCGAGGACAGTCGGTCCCGCAAGGACTCAAGCGAGGATGAATGGTCCTACGGGATCGGAGCATGATACCGAAGACGCGATACTAGGGCTCAGGTGCAGTATTAGCGAGGTCGGTCACTTTCTCACCACAGAAGAGGGCACCAACAGACACTGCTCCATCATCTCCAGCTCAGAGGGCCATTTTATCGGTCCAGATAGGCATTTTTGTAGAAACTTTTGGGGGTATTCCACCTCCAGTCCAGAGGATGGTGCCCACAGCTTCTCAAATGACAGTACCTACAGCTTAAGAGGAGCTACCTCCACCACCACCAGCAGCTGATCCGACATAGGTGTTTGTACTCTTTTAGCAGATGATGGAGGTAAAGAGGGCCCAGGCAGAGGAAGAACAGAGCCAGTATGAGGTCATAAGATAGGGAATTAAAAATGCCCACTAGCTTGCACTTATCGCAGTCGAGAGAGTTATCTTGGTCCAACCACAGGTAGCTCCACCTCAGCCTGCCCCACAGCAGCCGAGGTTGGAGACTATATATGACTTCAAGAGGATGGGGCCCAAGGACTTTAAGGGCATTGAGGGAATTATTTATGTGGATGACTGGATCAAAGACATAGAGAGGAACCTGCAGCTAGCACAGATTCCAGAGAGACTACAGGTAGAGGCAGTAGGGAGCATGATGTATGACATTGCTTTGACATGGTTCAGGACCGACCCGAGGATCTTAGCACATGGACTTACTTGGGAAGCTTTCAAGGAGCTTTTCAAGGAAAAGTTCTTTCCAGACGTAGCTCTGACTTCTCTAGAGAGCCAGTTTCAGTACCTCGCCAAGGGCAGCATGACGGTGGATGAGTACGCAGCAGAGTACTGCAGATTGAATCACTTTGTGGAGGGACAAAATCTCCAAGGGATGGCTAAAAAGTTCAGAAAGGGTCTAAACATGAAGATCAAATCCTATACTAACGGTCATCGCACCACTATATTTGAGAAGATCCTTGCATAGGCATAGCAGGTGGAGGATGATTTAGAGCTTGGCTCCAAGAGGATGAGGGATCTATCAGGAGCTTGAAGTAGTGCGGGCCTAGCAAAGCGGCCTCACTTTCAGCAACCGCATTAGAGATACTTCCAACAGCTCAGGCAGCAGCTCCCTGCACCAGCTAGAGCGCCAGAATAGCAGGCACACTAGATTCAGAGGCCAGCTCAGTCGGCTATTCCTTGTCCATTTTACAAGAAGATAGGACATGGATTGGATGCGTGTAGGATGATATTGGGCCAGTATTTGTTCTACGGATTAGGAGACCACCAGTTATAGGCTTGCCCTAGGGCTCCGGCTCATCCAGCTCAGGGCAAGGCCTAGGCATAGAGAGAACCCTCTAGACCACCAGTGGGATAGTAGAGAGGACCTCTGTTGCTGACATAGTAGCAGAGGTTCGTACAGTACCAGCAGCAGCAGAGAGATGCGCAGCAAGGGCGAACTTTCATCTTGACCATCGAGGAGGAGGAGGTAGTTGGTAATGTTATCTCAGGTTCAATCTTGATTCTTTTCTAGCTCATGCTTTTTTTGATTCTGGTACTTCCCATAGCTTTGTATCTATATCTTTTGCTTTAAAGCATCATCTTGAGACTGAATCATTGGCGAGAACTTGTAAGATCACGACCGGGGGTGGCATTATCCTGGTCAGTAATATTTACTAGGATAGGAGAGTTTCTTTTGGAGGTTGAGAGTTGAACATGTGTCTACTCGTAATGCCACTTTTGAGCTATGACATAGTAGTCAGAATAGATTGGTTGAGTAGGCACCATGCTGTATCGATTATCGTGGAGATAGAGTTTTATTTTAGACGTTATGAGAGACAGAGTTTGAGTTTGTCAGAGGAACGGTGGAGTAGAGTGAGAAAGACTTATGTGGATTTATACTAGAAGAGCAAGAGCCGCCACATCCATTGATTATAGAATTTATGGATTTCTTTTCAGAAGAGTTGTCAAGATTGCCACCAGACATATATGTAGAGTTCTCTATAGATTTTGTGATAGGCGCAGAGCCAATATTACAGCATGTATATAGGGTAAACAATAATAAACTGGCAGAGTTGAAGAAGTAGGGAATGAGTTACAGGACAAGGGCTTCATCCGCTTTAGTTCATCATTGTAGGGTGCTCCGGTATTATTTATACCAAAGAAGGATGGGTCAGTACACATGTGTATCGACTACAGGACTCTTAACAACCTCGCTATCAAGAATAAATATTTGTTATCATGGATTTACGATATATTTGATCGGTTGAGCAAAAAAAAGGTATTCTCCAAGATAAACTTGAGTTCGGCGTACCACCAAGTGAAAGTGAAGAAGGAAGACTTTTCGAAGACAGCTTTCAGGACTCAGTATAGGCAGTTTGAGTTCTTGGTGATGCCGTTTGGGTTGACCAATTCTCTGACAGTATTCATGAACCTGATGAATAAGGTATTTCATCAATACCTAGATCAATTCGTGGTGGTATTCATTAATAAAATATTGATATATTCGAAGTCCCCGAAGGAGCATGATAAGCACCTAAGGATAGTTCTGAAGACCCTCAGGAAGGAGAAACTGTTTGAAAAGCTTTCGAAGTATGAGTTCTTCCTTGATAAGATTGAATTCCTCTGACATGTGATTACGGTAGACGGGATCTCAGTGGACCTGAAAAAGATTTCAGCAGTTGAGTCATGGTCTACCCGAGTTCAGTGGCAGAGATCAGGAGTTTTCTTGGATTGGCAAGCTATTATCGGAGATTTATTCAACACTTCTCTAGGATTACAGAGCCGATGACTAGACTGATCATAAAAGACGTGGAGTTCGTCTTGACCGAGGAGCGTCAGAATACATTTACGGAGCTTAAGACGAAGAGGTTGACTACAGCTCTAGTATTGACATTGCCATCAGGGACAGAAGGATTTTCTATATACAGTGATGCTTCAGGTAAAGGTTTGGGATACGTGTTGCAGTAGAACAGAAAGGTGATTGTCTATGCTTCCAGGAAATTATGTTCTTATGAGAAGAATTAGCCTACCCATGACTTAGAGTTGGCAGAAGTCATCTTTGCTCTAAAGCTGTAGAAACACTACTTGTACGAAGAGCGTGTGAAGATATTTACAGACCACAAGAGCTTAAAGTATGTATTTACACAGAAAGAACTCAACATGAGGCAGCGGCGATGGTTAGAGTTGATGAAGGTCTTCGACATTTCTTTGCAGCACCATCTAGGGAAGGCCAATATAGTCATTGATGCTTTGAATAGGTATCTAGTGGCTATGTACTTGAAGAGGGACAGATATTTATTGGCCAATCTTGATAGCTTGGGTATTGAGGTAATAGTTCTTGGAGTTGCTACATAGATATGGGACTTCAGGTACAGTCAGAGTTGATGAACAAAATGAGAGCCACACAGTTCGAGAATGAGTCTCAAAGGAGCATTAGAGCGCAGGTCGGGATAGGATTGGCAGAGGACTTTAGTATTTTAGAGGATGGATCATTGTGGCATGGTACTAGATTGTGCATGCCGGTGGAGCGTTGCGTGAGAAGGTTCTTCAGGAGGCATATCGATCTTAGTACTCTATGCATCCAGGTGCCAACAAGATGTATAGAGACATGAGAGAGCATATTTGGTAGTATGGTATAAAGTGAGAGGTAGCAAGTTCCGTATCCAGATGCTTGGTATGTCAGTAGGTAATGGCGAAAAGGCAGAAGCCAGGAGGATTACTTCAGCCTTTGGATCATGGACGATAGATTTTGTTTTAGGGCTTCCGTATTCTCCAGGAGATAAAAAGCAATTTGGGTCATCGTTAACAGGTTGACCAAGTCGGCCTACTTCTTGTCATTTAAAGTGGGTACTTTTATGAAAAAGCTCACAGAAATATATATGCGACAGATAGTCAAATTGTATGGAGTTCATGTGAGCATAGTCTCGGATCGGGATAGTCGCTTCACATCCCACTTCTGGAGAAGTTTGCAGGCTAACTTGGGCACCCAGCTCAAGTTTAGTACCACATATCACCCTCAGAAAGACGAACAGTCGGAGAGAACTATCCAGACTCTTGAGAATATTCTAAGCACTTGTGTTTTAGATTTCAGAGGCTCTTGGGAGGATAACCTTCACTTGCTAGAGTTTGCTTACAACAACAGCTACCAGGCCAGTATCGAGATGTCACCATTTGAGGCGCTGTATGGACGGAGATGTCGCACTCTATTATCTTGGTATAATGTTAGTGAAAGAGCCTTATTGGGACCGAAGATGCTCATGGATGTAGTTTAGAAGGTGAATCTTATCAGGGATAAACTTCGGATGACGTAGGATAAACAGCGGTATTTGGCCGATAGCCATCGGAGACCTTTGGAGTTTGAGGTATAGGTTGTTTGTATTGTTTGTGATTGCTTGTTTTAGTTAGGGTGCTAAGGATGTATTTTATGCTAGGTCGATGATCTGGTGTTCTTGCGGATTTCTCGGACATGCGGCATAATTCGTTTTGGTGGAGGCGGAAAGCTTAGTCCATGGTACATTGAACCCTTCAGTATCCTTGAGAGGATCGGTATACAGTGGCCTTAGACTAGACTTGTCACCTGCACTAGAGGGAGTGCACAACATGTTCCAAGTGTCACAGATGAGATAGTATATGGCAAATCCTAGCCATGTATTAGATCACTCAAAGATCGAGGTGGGTCCGACTCTCAACTACCCAGAGCTGTAGATGGAGATCCTGGATCATAGGGAGAAGATGTTGTGGAACCAGACGATTCCTTTGGTATAAGTCGTGTGGAGGCATCACTCTCTAGGAGAGTCTACCTGGGAGCGAGAGGCCGAGATGCGCGAGCGATATCCTTATTTGTTTGAGCCGTGAGGTATAATTCTTTCTTGCTTGTTATGATTGTTTTGTAGTTAGTTTTTTTCTTAATTTTGAGGACAAAATTTTTCTAAGGTAGGTAGGATTGTCACCCTCACTTTTTCAGATATTTGGCATAGTTATTCTATTTTAGATATTATATTTAATTAAAGTGCTAAATATATTTATTTATATTTTGTATTAATTATTTATAGTTAGTAGGATAGACTATTATTTATACTTGACACTAGTGAACCCAATAAAACTTATCATGATAACTAGTGAGCCCAACATGGACTAGGCCCATAAGACCTATTTCCTCTAATTAATTAGAAGATTAGCCTAATTTGCATTAGTTTAGAAGCTTTTCCAATGGAGCCCTTCCTAAATTTCCCTTATAACCAACTAGTGGGGGCAAATTAGATATTAGAAATTACTTGGGAGAGAGGAAACTAGGGCCAGCCACTATAGGAGCATCTTCTATCTCTCCTCTTCATTTGTGCATTTATTTATAGATCCCCAATTCACTTTATTCTTCCATCAATTTTAACCTAATTTATTCAATTCTCTCTCATTCTCATCACTCAAGGAGCATTGGAGTTTGGATTTGTAAGGAGCCTTTGGAGGAGGAGCTTTGGCAGGGAGATCGTGTCTGGATCGTGTCCGTAGGAATATTTTGTTGAGAATCCATCTTCTAATAGGTACAATTCTAAATTTAACTTTATTATAGGTTCCAAATTATGCATTTGACAATTATAAACCCTCCCATGACATAGGACTACCTATAGGAACATATTATAGGCTATTTGGTTGTGTATTATGATTTCTACATGGTATTTTGTGTCTATTTTGGGAGAATTATGGGATTGACACATCAAGTGTGTGTCATGAGACTAATTTAGCCTAATTAGATTTAGATCGGGGATAGGAGACTAGCTACGTGTCCATAATTGGATACGAGTAGGTCGTGTCATGATATTTTATGGTACGAGTTATTTTGGGGAAGGTTTTTCTTCGACCCGGGGGTCTACACATGTCATATTTTGCCATGAGCACATATATGGATAGCTAGCACTTTGTATTACTTCTAATTATGGTTTTAGACTTGTTCACATCTTTGTGGATAGTGGGGTGAGGTTTGGATCGAGTAGCAAGGGCGTATCACAAGCGCATCATAGATCTAGTGTGATACGGGTGTGGTGCACTCCTTGTATTTGTTGTTTGTCTTTAATGTATGTATATTGTCCATATATTATTGATACTAGAGTGTAGTATAATTATATAGATATATTATTGCTTTGATTCATGTATTGAGTATGGGGTTGTGTGTGTGTATAATTAGAATATATAAATTAGTGTCTAGTTAGTTATATGTATTAGTCATATACTTGGTTTAGTATTCAGTCATTGGGGACTGTCACTTGTATTTGTGTATGAGTGTTCTTGTATCAGTCTTTAGACTAGATAAGGGAGGGGAGAACACTGTCCTGTCTGAGGTGCTGTAGTTGATTACACAGCAGCAGTAGGTGCATCAGTGAGCCATGAGGGAGAGTATAACACATTAGTTGTTTGTGGTGTATAGTCGAATTTGGCCAGGTATGGCAACAATGAGAGATTAGTGAGGTAACTGATACTGGATGTATCAGTGAGTCTAGGAGGGTTGCATAGGTTGGACTAATACTTGGAATTAAATTAGAATGAAGGATATTGGTCGGGCAACTCTCTGTGGCAGACATGAGATATTGCAGGCCAAGTAAGAGCTACAACAGCAGTACCTAGAACTGATTGTTCCAGTGTGATTAGATGAGTGGGTGAGTTGTTATCAATTTTGAGTGTATCAGATATTATGGACTTGTGGATGTATTTGTGACTTTAATACTTCTTTCCTTTACTCCATATCGTGCTATTTTTTTCCTTGATTGATATTGTGATTGAGTATTGGTTCTATTATCATATACCATATTATTTCTCCATTTTAAGTTGAGATAGCATGACAGGTACCTTATATATTTGGTAGAGATGTTAGATAGTATTGTTGACCCAAACAACGTTCTACCGCCAATGTTGTGGCGTAGGTTAGGCATTGTTCACGTAGTCGTATCCCCATTCTGGGTGCGGATCGTGACAGAGGTATTGTATGGTGTGTTTATCAGTGTTTTTATGTGTTGTATGTTCATAAAATAGGAGCTCGAGAGGTGTTCCTAGGTAGCAGTGCAATAATAGGAAGTAAAGAAAAATAATAACAGCTAAAACAAAAATAGTAAGTAAAGTAGCTGCAATAAGAAAGAGTAGCAGCAGCAGTACTAAAAGCTTTAGCAGCAATAATAATATACAACAGTAGCAGCAAGAGCACAAGTAGTGGCAGCAGCAAGGATTGATAGTGTATCTTGTGATGGGGGTTGAGAGCTCGGGAGTTACCTGAAGAAATGGCAAGTATTGAATTAATCTTGTAGCAGTGCATGAGGCAATATTAGTTGTTTGTAGTTATTGTTGATGTCTGTTGGGGGTGTCGGGCTCTATTACAAGAGCATCAGTAGCAGCAACATTGAGGGCCAACAATTGGGGTTGTTGCAAGGATCGGGTATCAGGTTTACCATAGCATTGGCAGCAGGTAAGAGAAGAGAAGGTAGATAGTAACAGCAGTGGATGACTAAGGTAAAGGGGTAAAATAAAATATGATGTGAGATGAGTGTGGAGTTGGTTTTTAAGTGTGAGTATTATTGTGATTTTGTATCATTATTAAGAGTGTGGATATCAGTTAGTATAGGGGTTAGTAAGTGAGAAAGTTCAAGTGTATCAATGAGTACCAACTAGGATCAGTTACCGTAGTGTATGTGAAGATGGAAGAAGTTGTGGTGCCCCATTTCCCCTATTCGGGGAGTGCGACTAAGAAATACAAGACGGTAACGTTCGATTGGGATAGATTGAAATAAGAACCCATCCTCTTTATGGATTAGATTCTTCGGAATTGATTCCCATATTCAGTGGACCATGCCCCCGGGATCGACTTAGCGGCAGAGTCAGGAGGGACCTCTCCGCTGCATCTTTCGTTACCTAGTTTTCGTTGTCGCTTGTTGCTTTCGTGCCTTGAGTTGGTTTTCGAATTTGTTTGAGTTTTCTTGAACGATTTTGATAGATTTTTTTATTTTCGTTCGTTGAACTGTACTTCAATTTCGATAATGGAAATAGTGGAAGAGGTATTGATCAGCTGTTCGTGGCAATACAGGTGAACCAGCAGTAGGCACCGCTCGAACGGACTCCTAAAGCACCTCTTTCCTTCTTTCTTCCAACTACTAAGTGAGTGGCTACCATCCCGATTAGCTAACCCTTCTTGCAAGTCTTCACACTCATAATCTTGCATTCTTGGTTGCCCCGATCAAACGATACCAAGTAATAACTAAAAGACCTCAAGATAATAAGGGAATAGACTTGGGAAATTATGCTTGCCAAATGAAATTGTGAACGGTTACTTACTTACATGCTTGTTCGTTTGGAATGTTCATCATATGCATAAATACAAGTTAGAATGTATATTTTTTCTTAAAATTGTGCTATATATAGAACTCATCTTGAATGCAATAAACTGAACTGGAAGACTATGCAAAAGTATATCTTGCCCTGTTATTGACCTGCGCCTGATATTGCCCTGATTTGCCTCAATTGCTAACTTAGTGTACTGCGTTGATCACGGACAACTTGTGCACAAGGTCTTAGTTCCTGCGGACGGTCGCTGGGGCACTGGCACCGATCCGATCCGGACGGAACTCCTGATAGTCTCCTGCATCGGACGGAATGGCCTGCGATGCCCTGATCCTTGCGTTGTAAATCATTCTGCCCCAGACTAGAACCGTCCCTTATGGCATCAAGCCAGTGATCCCTCGTATATTTTAAACCTGTTGTAAACTAACTTGTGTCTTCTTGGCAGGGAAGGACATGGTAAGTATTGTGTAGGTGGTTCAGACGGGAAGGTAAACCTCAACGAGCGGTGGCAAGCATTTCATTGATTTCTATTTCTATTGCTTGCGGTAAAATGAACTAAGGCAAGTTAGCAAGACCATGATTAAATATGCATGCTTCAGATAAACAACATGTTGATTGGTATAGTTGGGTTAGCTTGCCTTCACCAGTACGTTTCGATGTACTGTCCCTCGTTGAAATAGATTCTCCGCGCTAAGGCGAATCGAGCGAGAAGCAGAAGTCAATCCCCCAAACCAGTCCAGTTGTAGGCATGCCTTGACCCGTGCTACCTTTTGAAGTATTTTGAAGATAGAAGCTAGAAACCTAAGCAAATATGCAGCTTTGTGGGAAGGCCATCGTTCCAACCGGAGGTCCTATATTTTGAGTTTAGTAAGGGATGTAATGTACAGGACTGCTATCTCATTTTGTGTCAACACTTTTGTAAGCCCATAGAGGCAACCTTATAACTCAGTTTAAAGAGTTTGTAATAGATGTTCATATTATCAATAAAAAGAGAATTTTCCATGCTTCAATCTGTGTTTCAATTTATCTGCGTACTCTGAATATATGCTTGCTATGCAAAACAAAACTACTTAGCCTTGTGCGGAGTGCAACCTAGGCCGTCACGGCGGTCACGCCCGGGGTCGACTATCGATTCCACGAAAATTGGGGCGTGATATGTTCATATCAGAGCACAGCTTCAAAGTTCCTTTGACTCTTGAACTGGAAAAGTTCCCTTAACGATAAATCCCTGTGCAAACTCCTGAACTCGTGAAGGCCAAAATAAGATACGTTCATGCAATAAGTCCATAATACATTATGATCCTGATGTAAATTACCTTCTTTTGAAGGAATGGCTCAAGCGCAATCCTCAGCGCTTGCACCGGGCGAGACACAGGCTCAGGAGAGCAGCTCTGGCACATCAGGAAGCTCTCAGAGCCAACGGGGCATGTCTCGAATAGATCCACTTCAACAAGTGATGCAAATATTGGAAGCACAACGACAGAGAGATGATGCCCGCCAAGCCAAGTTCGAGAGCAACTATAGGCCCGACTCTCAGTCCAACAAAAGCAGGTAGATACCCTACATAAACTTGTTCAGACTTTGGCCTCCAACCAGTCCGCAACAACAACAGCGACTCTGGCAGAACAACCAATACTTGAAGTCGAGACATCGTCAATACCAAGGACGAAGGAAGTGACTGCCTTCACCTTTGGTAACTTCAAGAAAGTCTGCAACACGCCATTTAAGGGGACTGAGGACCCAATCGTGGCCCAAGATTGGCTTGCCGAGCTTGAAGACCATTTTTCTCTCCTAGAAGTACCTGAAGAAAAGTGTGTCGCATGTGCTCAACTGCAGCTTTGCCTCAATGTGCACGATTGGTGGAACGTGCATCGACGATCTCTTCCAGTTTAGAATGGAGGGGAAGCGATAGCATGGGCTACCTTCCATGGTGCGTTTGAGGAAGAGTTAATACCCCCGCCTGTACGTCGTCAGAAGGAAAATGAGTTTGTACAACTACGGCAGGGCAGTATGACAGTTAAGCAATACTCTGCTGAGTTCAACAAACTTGCCCAATTTGCCCAATTTGCGAGTCGTGCCAGATGATTCGAGGGAGGTCTACGTGTCACGACCCACACCCGAAAAATTGGGCATGAGCCGTGGGTACGTCCAACCTACGCCGTAGAATCGGCGGTAGAACGCTGTAAAGGTTCATTCTAGGTTAAACAAATCTATCTATATAACTCACAAAAATCTACCAATATCCTCTCCAAAAGGAGGGCAACCACGCAATATATATATGAATAATCCTCTCCAAAAGGAGGGCAACCACGCAATATATAATCTCTCAATCACAATAACTAGGGGAAGAATAAAAGCACGATATGACATGAACAAAGAAACAGAACCAAAGAGAGCAAGACAATATCCAAAAATATACAACCCAAGTCTATAATAGTCTACAACATCTTACAGCAGCAAAAGAATAAGTACAATCATCCAAAATAACAACTGGGAACAACCCAGGAAACCCACCTAGCTAACTAGGGCGCTAACGGCGTCTCCTCGGCGCACTCCTCCTCAGCCTCGGGGTCATAGCACTCGTCAACACCCGGCCCATAGAACGTCGGGCAATAATCCTCAGGATCCTCTGGAAAAAATATGCCCAGTTAGGACTGGAGCGAAGTACATAACTCTGAAAGCAACTCCAAATACATGGTAAGGTATATATGACGAGCAATAGAAAAGTATACAAGATGCACAGGAAATAAATATATGCTGGAGTACATAAAGTAGCTGCAAGGTAAACTGGAGAACAATACAAGTAGTGGAAAAGTAACTACAGGTGAGAAAACATGAATACTAGCTAAGTGCCTTGAGCACAAGTTCGTTATGTGATCGGCTTAGGTTGCACATGAAAAATACTACGATAACTCCGTTATGCATGAGTTGCATAACCAACATACACATGAATACTGTTTGGCTTTGATCATATAACCAACTCCTACTCCCCTCCCCCACTAATACTCTTGGATCCAATCACAACACGCTACGTACATGATAATAGCTCGCGCACACGAAGGCGAGAGCACAAGAAGCACATGATAGCACATGAGAATCAATACCCGAAGCACATGATGAAATACATGTGATAGAGTACCCGCTGAACACGGTAAGGGGGATAGCATCTCATGACGGGATCTACTAGTACCAGCTCATGTAATAATGTGTCAGAATCAAGTATTACAGTTCTAGAACAGGTGATATAAACGCAATTATGAAATGGAAACTATCAGAGGTAGGTACTCGCCTGACGTCCCGAGCAACTGATGAGGATCGAGATCCGGACCGGTGTCGCAAGAACCTATTACGAAAAGTAGAATTAAACAGGGTTCTATGGATTTAAACTTATATAAAATAATTAAAAACAGGCTTCTAGGGATATTCTAGGTCGAACGGGTCAAACCGGTGAAATTTGGGTCAAAAAGTTAACATGTGGTCCAAAAAGTCAACTCTAGGTCAAAACTAGGTCAAACGTTGACTTTACGGTCAACGAGGACAATTACGGTCAAAGCTAGGCCAAACTAGGGTGCCCCTGAAATTCTAGGTCAAACCGAGCTCATTAAGCTAGAAAACTCTCAAACTCACCTCCTCGAGATACCGGGATACCCTCGGTATCCGATACCTCGTCCTAGGCCACGCACCCCGCCTAAACCCGCTAAAACCTATGCTAGGACGCGTAAATATATACACATATACATATAAAAATCACTCAAAATACTATTCCTAGGCTATTGCTCAAATACCCCGCTCGAAACTCAATACCTTGGATATCTCAAGGTATTGAGATACCTTGATATTCTCAAGGTATTGAGATACTCTCCAATACCCCTCTAACTAGCTATCTAGTTAGCTATTTAAGTATGTAGATATATATATCTAGTTATAATCTAGGCTAAAAATATAATATATCTATCATATCTATACATATCTACGTATCTATGCATATATATATAAAAATACCTATTCACACATACACACATATACCCATACCCACACACACTCTCAATATGTATATATATATCTATCTAGATATCTATACATATATATATATATTGCTATAGGTATATATCTAGCTATATGTATGTATGTATATATGCACATAGATATATATAGCTATCTAACTACTTATCTATCTTTCTATCTAATATCCATCTAACCATCTATCTATTTATTCTAACTATCTACCTATTATATCTATCTAACAATCTAACTATCTATCTATCTATCTAATTATAAATCTATCTATCTATCTCTCTAGATAAACCCTCACCCAACTGCTAGAGCAACGCGGTGCGCAAGCGCCGAGCCACGAAGCCGCTGCTGCTGCTGCTAGGGCCTGCTGCTGCTGTTGTGCACACTGCACAGCAGCGCGCTGTGCGCTGCGGCGCTGCCTGCTGGCTGTAGCTGCCCCTCGCTGCGCGCCTCGCCGCCTCACGCACACACACAAGCACACCCAAACACTAGACACACACACACGTATATACATATATATATAACTCTCTCTCTATATATATATATATATATACACACACACACACTGTAACATATATATTAACACACATACCTACACACTCACAAACACTTATGTATATAAATACACACACACACAAATAAATATATATACACATAGCTATATATATATATAAAAACACACCTATTTATATATATATGCACACACACACAGATATATATATATATACATATTAACACACACACACTCTTACATATACATATAAATATATATATACACACACACGCACACTCATACAAACACATATATACACAAACACACACTAATACACATACACACACACAAATATAGATACACAAACACATAAACATATATAAATATATATATATATATATATATACACACATAAATATATATATAAAGACACATAAACACAACTCAACCACAACGCACACAACACACAAAAAACACACCCCACACACGCCCAACGACCCCGACACGCACAAATACCTATAAATATATAAAATATAACCCGAGAACTCTAGCACACACTCCCCGATGCTAACCCAACGCGCGCACAAGTCCAAAACTAGGAAACCAAGTCGAAATGGCCGTTCGATCATTTCGACGAACACGAGGTGTGCGGTTCGGAAAATCTCCTGAAATGCACACCAAACCAACTCAAAATCAGCCCAAAATTTACTCACGGGTTCTAAACGATGCCTAGATCCTAGAAAATATACTACCGCATCGATTGTAGGTCCGTGGCAAAAATGCGCATGCACTTAGAATCGGCGACGACGAAAACCCTAAATTCGCCCGAAATATCCGTTTCTTCGCGACACGACTTCCCTTGTCCTTATGGAGACACGCACTCACCCTCAAGACACCCGACAACATCTACCTAGGTCCGTCTAACCTAGGGCATCACCCAAAATTGGGCAAATTTCGGATTCCACCCGAAATTGACACAAAACCTAGTGTCAAAGTCTCCAAACTCAACCAAACTAGTTCCAACTTCCTCCCACGGGTAGGCTTAGTGTCTAGGAAGGTTCTAAAACACTAATTACACTACATAAAAGTAATTAGCAAGAGAAAAGTTAGGGTTTACCTCTTGGGAGTTGGAATCCCAAGGCCAAAGTCTCCAATCCACTTGAAATCACCTCCCTCAAGCTCCAAGCCACCAAATCTAGCCTCCACACTAAGTCTAGGCTCTACACACCTAGGTTAAGGAAAAATGTAGGGTTAGGGTTAGCAATCATGGAGAATAGAAGAAGAAAGAAGAGGAATAGAGCACTTACTTGAAGTTGGGAGAAGGAAATAAGAAGAAAGAGTGGAGAGAAGAAGAAGAATGAAGAAGAAGATGAAAATGAGGGAGTGGCTGCTGGTTTGGGTAGGGGGCTGCTGGAATGCACGGGTGTGGGAAGGGTTTGGGGCCGGCCAAGGTGTAATAAAGGGGTTCCACAAGTTTCCAAATGCCCAAAATGCCCCCCTCTCACTTGGTTTTGGGTTTCGGGTTCCAAAAGCACTCAAACTAACTCCAAATCTCTCCAACTAACCCACTAAAAATATAATAAATATTCTAAACCCAAAAATAAGTCTCACTGAGGTATGGGCTGGGTCGGACATGGGTCCACTAGGGTCTGACATGGGTCTAGGCTAGCCAAAACCCTAAAACAATCAAATAAAAATAATACAATCACTATTTAAATATAAATATAATTATTTAAATACAATACATAATTTACCAAATAAAAATAAAAAAATAACCCTATTTTCTAGAATCGGGTAGTGACAAGCCTAACCTCCTTAAAATAATTTTGTCCTCGAAATTAAAAGACGAAACTAGAACAGGAATGCAAGGAAAGAACCATACCTCAGGACTCGAAGAGATAGGGGTATCGCTCGCGTATTTCATCCTCCCTCTCCCAGGTCGACTCACCTGGAGAGTGATGCCTCCACGCGACACGAACCAAGGGAATAGTCTGGTTCCTCAACACCTTCTCCCGCCGATCCAGAATCTCCACCGGCTGCTCTGGATAGCTAAGAGTAGGGCCCACCACGATCTCTGAGTGATCCAATACGTGACTGGGATCTGCCACGTATCGTCTCAACTGCGACACGTGGAACACATCATGAACTCCCTCCAGCGTAGGCAGCAACTCAAGCCTATACGCCACGGCACCGACCTTCTCAAGGATACGGAAGGGTCCGACGAAACGTGGGCTAAGCTTCCCGCCTCCATCGAAGCAAATAGTGCCCCGCGTCGGAGAAATCCTCAGGAACACCAGATCTCCAACCTAGCACAAACAAGGTCTCTGCACTTAGTCTAAAATAAGCAATCACAAGCAAACATAAGAACAAAATCTAGATTCTAAGCTATACATCGAACTGCAAAGGTCTCCGGTGGCTGTCGGCCCAATGCCGCTGCCTGTCTTGCGCCACCCGAAGTCTATCTCTAATGAGCTTGACCTTCTCCGCTGCATCAACCACCATCTCTGGGCCAAGCAAATCTCTCTCGCCTACATCATCCCATGATAACGGAGTGCGACACCTCCGTCCATACAATGCCTCGAATGGTGACATCTCGATACTGGCTTCGTAGCTGTTGTTGTAAGCAAACTCTACCAAGTGCTAATGATCCTCCCAAGAGCCTCTGAAATCCAAAACACAAGTGGAAAGCATGTCCTCAAGTGTCTGAATGGTCCTCTCTGACTGACCATCTGTCTGTGGGTGATATGCTCTACTAAACTTGATCTGGGTGCCCAAGCTAGCCTGCAGACTCCTCCAGAAATGTGAAGTAAAGCGACTGTCTCGATCTGATACTATGCTCACAGGAACTCCATGCAGTCTGACTATCTGGCGCACATACATCTCTGCTAGTCTCTCTGTAGACGTACCCACTTTGAATAGTAGAAAGTGGGCCGATTTGGTCAACCTGTCCACGATGACCCAAATCGCATCCTTCCCGCCTGGAGAACGGGGAAGTCCAGAAACAAAATCTATGGTCACATGCTCCCATTTCCACTCCGGAATGGGTAACGGCTGGAGCAATCCTCCTGGCCTCTGCCTCTCCGCCTTCACCTGCTGGCACACTAAGCATCGGGATACGAAGCGTGCTACCTCCCGCTTTATCCCGTACTACCATACATGCTCTCTCAGATCTCTATATATCTTATTGGCACATAGATGCATAGAATACTGGGAACGATACGCCTCCTGAAGAACCTCCTCGCACAACGACCCACTAGGCACACACAACCTGGTACCGTGCCGCAAAGAACCATCATCAGCAATGGTGAAGTCATCTGCTAATCCCATCTGAACCTGCGCCCTGATGCTCCTCAGGGACTCGTCCTCAAACTATGTAGCCCTGATCCGGTCTACCAACTCTGACTGAATCTGCAGTCCCCACATCTGTATCTCAACTCCAGGCACTATCACCTCAATGCCCAAGCTCTCTAGATCTGCTAGAAGATAACGATCTGTAGTCAGGCACATAGCTACCGGATACCTGCTCAACGCATCCGCAACTACGTTCGCCTTCCCTGGATGGTACTGCAACAATATGTCGAAGTCTTTCATCAACTCCAACCATCTCCTCTGTCTCATGTTCAGCTCTTTTTGGGTAAACACATACTTCAAGCTCTTGTGGTCTGTGAAGATCTCCACACGCTCTCCGTATAAATAGTATTTCCACAACTTCAGAGCAAAGATGACCGCTGCCAACTCCAAATCGTGGGTAGGGTAGTTCTTCTCATGAGGACGTAATTTCCTAGAAGCATAGGCAATCACCCTCACATTCTGCTGCAACACACAACCCAGTCCCTTCCCCGATGCATCACTATAGATAGGGAATCCTCCAGAACCTGATGGCAACGTCAACACTGGAGCTGTCGTCAACCTCCTCTTTAGCTCATCAAAGGCGATCTGGCACTCCTCTGACCAAACAAACTCCACGTCCTTCCGAGTCAGCCTGGACAACGGCTCTGCAATCCGGAAAAATCCTGAATAATCTCTTGTAGTAACCTGCCAGTCCCAGGAAACTCCTGACCTCTGCTACTGAACTCGGAGCACTCCATGCCTCAACTACCATGATCTTTCTCGGATCCACCGAGATCCCCTCTCCAGTCACCACATGACCAAGGAATTCAACCTTGTCAAGGAAGAACTCGCACTTCGAGAGCTTTCCATAAAGCTTCTCCTTCTTGAGAGTCTCCAACACTATCCTCAAATGCTCCTCATGCTCCTCTGGGGTCTTCGAATATACCAAGATGTCATCTATAAATACCACTACAAACCTGTCCAGATGCTGATGGAACACCTTGTTCATCAGATTCATGAACACTGCCCGGGCATTAGTCAACCCAAACGGCATCACCATGAACTCATACTGTCCATATCTGGTCTGAAAATCTGTCTTCGGAATATCCTCCTTCCTAACCTTCACCTGATGGTAGCCTGTTCTCAGATCAATCCTGGAAAACACCCTCGCTCCGCTCAACTGGTCAAAAAGATCATCAATACGCGACAGCGGATACTTGTTCTTGATTGTGAGGTTGTTCAGAGCCCTGTAGTCGATACACATCCGTATCGACCCATCCTTCTTCGGCACAAAAAGTACCGGAGCACCCAATGGGGAAGAACTAGATCTGATAAATCCCTTATCCTGAAGCTCATCCACCTGCTTCTTCAACTCTATCAGCTCACTGTTGCTGACTCTATAGACGTGTTGGGATATCGGCTCCGCGCCTGGAACCAAGTCTATAGAGAACTCCACATCTCTGTCCGGAGGTAACCCTGGCAACTCCTCCGGAAAGACATCCATGTACTCCTCTATCAGTGGATGTAGCAACCTCGACTCTACCACCAGGGCTCCGCAGAAGACTCCCTCGGTCTGCTCCGCTGCTCCTCTGGCAAACTGAAACTCTGGCTCACCCGGCGGACTAAACAAAACTCTGCCTCCATGACAATCTATACTAGCACAATGCATACTCAACCAATCCATCCCGAGTACAATGTCGTAGCTCGGAAGTGGCATTACGAGTAGGCACACACTCAACTCCCGGCCTCCCAAGGTAACTCTCCGGTCTCTGCAGACATCACTGACTAGGATGATACCACCCCCGGTCGTGATCTTGCAGAGTCTAGCTAAAGGTTCAGCAACAAGATGGTGTCTAACAGCAAAAGATACAGACACAAAGCTATGGGAAGCCCCGGAATCAAATAAAGCAAATACTAGAATGGAATCAAGAAGAACATAGATCAAAAGAAGTCAATACGGTGCAAGAAATGATATCATCAAAGAAGGACAGAAATATTGCAAAAGACACAATTTCAGAAAAATTAAAATAGCAAAAGAAATCAGGAAGAGTCCTAGATGTGATTGAGCACACTCTCTCTCAGCCTATATCATATATCCTATTGCAGGAAAACCTAAAAACTAGACCTGCATGGGCCACCACCAAAAACGTGTCACAACCTGCACCCGAAAAAATCGGGCATGAACCATGGGTACGTCCAGCCTACGCCGCAGAATCGGCGGTAGAACGCTGTAAAGGTTCGTTCTAGGCCAAACAAATCTATCTATATAACTCACAAAAATCTGACAATATCCTCTCCAAAAGGAGGGCAACCACGCAATATATATATAAATAATCCTCTCCAAAAGGAGGGCAACCACGCAATATATAATCTCTCAATCACAATAACTAGGGCAAGAATAAAAGCACGATATGATATGAACAAAGAAACAAAACCAAAGAGAGCAAGACAATATCCAAAAATATACAGCCCAAGTCTATAATAGTCTACAACATCTCACAGCAGCAAAAGAATAAGTACAATCATCCAAAATAACAACTGGGAACAACCCAAGAAACCCACCTAGCTAACTAGGGCGCTAACGGCGTCTCCTCGGCACACTCCTCCTCAGCCTCGGGGTCACAGCACTCGTCAACACCCGGCCCGTAGAACGTCGGGCAATAATCCTCAGGATCCTCTGGAAAAAATATGCCCAGTCAGGACTGGAGCAAAGTACATAACTCTGAAAGCAACTCCAAATACATGGTAAGGTGTATATGACGAGCAATAGAAAAGTATACAAGATGCACAGGAAATAAATATATGCTGGAGCAGATAAAGTAGCTGCAAGGTAAACTGGAGAACAATACAAGTAGTGAAAAAGTAACTACAGGTGAGAAAACATGAATACTAGCTAAGTTCCTTGAGCACAAGTTCGTTATGTGATCGGCTTAGGTTGCACATGAAAAATACTATGATAACTCCGTTATGCGTGAGTTGCATAACCGACATACACATGAATACTGTTTGGCTTTGATCACATAACCAACTCCTACTCCCCTCCCCCACTAATACTCTTGGATCCAATCACAACACGCTACGTACATGATAATAGCCCGTGCACACGAAGGCGAGAGCACAAGAAGCATATGATAGCACATGAGAATCAATACCCGAAGCATATGATGAAATACACGTGATAGAGTACCCGCTGAACACGGTAAGGGGGATAGCATCTCATGACGGGATCCACTAGTACCAGCTCGTGTAACAATGTGTCAGAATCAAGTATTACAGTTCTAGAACAGGTGATATAAACGCTATCATGAAATGAAAACTATCAGAGGTAGGTACTCGCCTGACGTCCCGGGCAACTGATGAGGATCGAGATCCGGACCGGTGTCGCAAGAACCTATTGCGAAAAGCAGAATTAAATAGGGTTCTATAGATTTAAACTGATATAAAATAATTAAAAACAGGCTTCTAGGGATATTCTAGGTCGAACGGGTCAAACCGGTGAAATTTGGGTCAAAAAGTCAACCCGGGTCCAAAAAGTTAACTCTAGGTCAAAACTAGGTCAAACGTTGACTTTTACAGTCAACGAGGACAATTACGGTCAAAGCTAGGCCAAACTAGGGTGCCCCTGATATTCTAGGTCAAATCGAGCTCATTAAGCTAGAAAACTCTCAAACTCACCTCCTCGAGATACCGGGATACCCTCGGTATCTGATACCTCGCCCTAGGCCACGTACCCCGCCTAGATCCGCTAAAACCTATGCTAGCACGCGTAAATATATACACATATACATATAAAAATCACTCCAATACTATTCCTAGGCTATTGCTCAAATACCCCGCTCGAAACTCAATACCTTGGATATCTCAAGGTATTGAGATATCTTGATATTCTCAAGGTATTGAGATACTCTCCAATACCCCTCTAACTAGCTATCTAGTTAGCTATTTAAGTATGTAGATATATATATCTAGTTATAATCTAGGCTAAATATATATATATCTATCATATCTATACATATCTACGTATCTATGCATATATATATATATATATATATATAAATACCTATTTACACATACACACATATACCCATACCCACACACACTCTCAATATGTATATATATATCTATCTAGATATCTATACATATATATATATATTGCTATAGGTATATATCTAGCTATATGTATGTATGTATCTATGCACATAGATATATATAGCTATCTAACTACTTATCTATCTTTCTATCTAATATCCATCTAACCATCTATCTATTTATTCTAACTATCTACCTATTATATCTATCTAACAATCTAACTATCTATCTGTCTAATTATAAATCTATCTATCTATCTCTCTAGATAAACCCTCACCCAGCTGCTAGAGCAATGCGGCGCGCAAGCGCCGAGCCACGAAGCCGCTGCTGCTGCTGCTAGGGCCTGCTGCTGCTGCTGCTGCAAGCTGCTGATGTATATGCACACACACACAGATATATATATATATAAAAACACACCTATTTATATATATATGCACACACACACAGATATATATATATATATATATATATATATATATATATATATATATATATATATATATATATATATATATACATATTAACACACACACACTCTTACATATACATATAAATATATATATACACACACACACACTCATACAAACACATATATACACAAACACACACTAATATACATACACACACACAAATATAGATACACAAACACATAAACATATATAAATATATATATATATATATATATATATATATATATATATATATATATATACACATAAATATATATATAAAGACACATAAACACAACTCAACCACAACGCACACAACACACAAACAACACATCCCACACACACCCAACGACCCCGACACGCACAAATATCTATAAATATATAAAATATAATTCGAGAACTCTAGCACACACTCCCCGATGCTAACCCAGCGCGCGCACAAGCCCGAAACTAGGAAACCAAGTCGAAATGGCCGTTCGGTCATTTCGACGAACACGGGGTGTACGGTTCGAAAAACCTCCTGAAACGCACACCAAACCAACTCGGAATCGGCCCAAAATTTACCCACGGGTTCTAAACGATGCCTAGATCCTAGAAAAAATGCTACTGCGTCGATTCTAGGTCCGTGGCAAAAACGTGCACGTACTTAGAATCGACGACGACGAAAACCCCAAATTTGCCCGAAACGTCCGTTTCTCCGCGACACGACTTCCCGTGTCCGAACGGAGACATGCACTCACCGTCAAGACACTCGACAATGTCTACCTAGGTCCGTCTAACCTAGGGCATCACCCAAAATTGGGCCAATTTTGGATTCCACCCGAAATTGACACAAAACCTAGTGTCAAAGTCTCCAAACTCAACCAAACTAGTTCCAACTTCCTCCCACGGGTAGGCTTAGGGCCTAGGAAGGTTCTAAAATACTAATTACACTACATAAAAGTAATTAGCAAGGAGAATGTTAGGGTTTACCTCTTGGGAGTTGGAATTCCAAGGCCAAAGTCTCCAATCCACTTGAAATTACCTCCCTCAAGCTCCAAGCCACCAAATCTAGCCTCCACACTAAGTCTAGGCTCTACACACCTAGGTTAAGGAAAAATGTAGGGTTAGGGTTAGCAACCATGGAGAATAGAAGAAGAAATAAGAGAAATAGAGCACTTACTTGAAGTTGGGAGGAGAAAATAAGAAGAAAGAGTGAAGAGAAGAAGAAGAATGAAGAAGATAAAAATAAAAATGAGGGAGTGGCTGCTGGTTTGGGTAGGGGGCTGCTGGAATGCACGGGTGTGGGAAGGGTTTGGGGCCGGCCAAGGTGTAATAAAGGGGTTCCACAAGTTTCCAAATGTCCAAAACGCCCCCCTCTCACTTGGTTTTGGGTTTCGGGTTTCAAAAGCACTCAAACTAACTCCAAATCTCTCCAACTAACCCACTAAAAATATAATAAATATTCTAAACCCAAAAATAAGTCTCACTAGGGTGTGGGCTGGGTCGAACATGGGTCCACTAGGGTCTGACATGGGTCCAGGCTAGCCAAAATCCTAAAATAATCAAATAAAAATAATACAATCACTATTTAAATATAAATATAATTATTTAAATACAATACATAATTTACCAAATAAAAATAAATAAAAATAAATAAAAATAAATAAAAATATCTAGAATCGGGTAGTGACACTACGTCCTGCCATTCACGCGCACGTAGTCGTTCCACAATATCAGACAATAAGGAAAGTTTTGAACTACGCCCTTTCTCTTGAACCGCAGTATCCTCACGTTGCCGTCATCGCTGTGCAAACCTCCAATCACAAATGCCAAGGAAATGATAGAGGAAACACCGCTGTAAAGCATCAAAATAACAGCGGTAATCAGAGAGGAAATACAGGGCCGCGATGCCACTACTGCAACAAATGGGGGCACATCGAGAAAGACTTTCGCAAGAAGCTAGGTACATGCCTCCGCTGTGGCGATGCAACCCATCAGATTGATACCTGCCCACTTTCTAATCGCAGTCCCCAACAACCAAATCAGGCTACTGCAAACTAGGCCAACCGAGCTGCGCCTCAGCAAGGGCGTAATCAGGCTCAAGGCCGGGTCTATACCATGACACGAGAGGAAGCTTTGGCCTCGGACACCGTGGTGTCAGGTACTTTCCTTTTTAATAATATACCTGCCCGTGTTCTATTTGATTCTGGTGCAACACATAGATTTATATCTACAAACTTTGCTACAGAGAACAATATAAAAATAACTCCATTGCATCTAGATTTAAGTGTTAGCACCCCCTCCGGTACGAAAATACATGTCCGTTCAGTATGCCAAGGTAGTTACATCTGTATTGGAGGAAGAAAGCTGTCACTTGATGTTTTAGTTCTAGATGTTCGGGACTATGATATCATCTTGGGAATGGATTGGCTCAGCGCATACTCGGTAACTAAATGAGTCGTCTTCCGCCTGTCTGGAGAAACCGAATTCTTTTACACTAGTAATCCGACAACTGATGCGACTAGGGCCTGCATAGTAATTTCTGCAACATCTGCTTGGTGAATGCTCTACTCAGGCTGCGAGGGATTTCTAGCGTCGGTTCGGGAGACACGGCAAGACTACGCAAACGTTGAGTCTACTTCCATTGAGACGGAGTTCCCCGATGTGTTTCCGAGCGAACTACCGGGCATCCCGCCCGACCAAGAGATTGAATTCACTATCGATACATTTCCAAACACACAACCGATCTCCAAGCCTCCGTACAGAATGGCCCCTACAGAACTAAAAGAATTAAAATGCCAACTTCAAGAATTACTTGATCGTGGGTTCATCCGTCTGAGCGTGTCTCCTTGGGGCACACTTGTGCTCTTCGTGAAGAAGAAAGACGGAACGCTATGCCTCTGTGTTGACTATCGGGAGCTGAACAATGTCACAATCAGAAACAAATATCCTCTGCCATGGATAGATGACTTGTTTGATCAGCTACAGGGGGCAGTGGTATTTTCAAAAATCGATCTTCGCTCGAGTTACCACCAGCTGAAGATTAAGCCTGAAGATATGCCGAAGACTGCGTTCTGAACCCAATACGGACATTATGAATATTCAGTGATGCCGTTTGGACTGATGAATGCACCTGCTGCATTCATGGATGTAATAAATCATGTATTCTGGCCCTTCATCGATAAATTCGTGGTGTTTTTATCGATGACATCTTGGTGTACTCGAAGACAAGAGATGAGCACGCAGGATACCTGCGGATGGTGCTAAAAACACTTCGAGACAACAAGTTGTATGCCAAGCGAAGTAAATGCGAGTTTTGGCTGGACAATATATCCTTTTTGGGGTATATCATCTCTTCACAAGGCATTTCAGTAGACCTAAGGAAGGTGGAAGCCATTACGCAGTGGAAACGGCCGGAGACAGCTAGCGATATCCAAAGTTTCCTTGGACTGGCAGGCTACTACCGAAGATTTATATGTGACTTTTCTAGAATTGCTTCACCCCTGCCTCATCTCACACGAAAAGGTGCAAAGTTTACTTGGACGGACGACTGTGAAGCTTCATTTACGGAGTTAAAATAGTGCCTCGTCTCTGTCCTAATCCTCACTCTGTCGAACGGACCGGATGATTTTAAAATATACAATGATGCATCAGGTAAAGGACTGGGATGTGTCCTGATGCAAAGGGATAAAGTGATAGCCTTTGCATCGAGGCAGCTAAAGCCTCACGAGCGGAACTACCCAACGCATGATTTCGAACTTGCCGCAGTAGTGTTTGCACTGAAGCTATGGCACCACTACCTTTATGGTGTACCGTATGAAATCTATACGGGCCATAAGAGCTTAAAATACTTGTATACACAAAGGGATTTGAATCTTCGACAGCGGCGTTGGCTTGAACTCCTTAGCGACTTCGATCTCATAATCAGATACACGTCTGGCAAGGGAAACGTAGTAGCTGATGGACTGAGTCGAGTGTTTGTAGGGAGTTTGGCTATTGATGACAGGTTGTACCGAGATCTTGAATCCTTGGGCATTACTCTAAAAATCAGATACAAAAAGTGGGCGCAAGTGGCACAACTGCGCCTCGAGCCCGACTTGTTACAAAAGGTTAAGGCCGCTCAGAAGGATGACCCATTCCTGCAAAAGATTCATGCTCTTATCTCAGCAGAAAAGGCGTTCGACTTTGCGGTAGGCACGGATGGGATGCTCTGAGTAAAGGGAAGACTGTGCGTTCCGAACGATGCAGCCCACAGAGAAGAGATCCTCACTGAAGCACATTATGCTAGTTATACTTCTCATCCGAGTAGTACAAAGATGTATCGGGATCTCCACACGACATTTTGGTGGCACAGCTTAAAACGGGATATAGCATTGTTCGTGTCGCATTGCATGGTTTGTCAGAGAGTGAAGGCCGAGCACCAAAAACCAGGCAGAGAGCTTCAGAACCTCGCTATTTCGGAGTGAAAATGGGAATATATAACAATGGATTTCATTGTTGGCTTGCCAAAGATGCAATGGGGAAATGATAATGTTTGGGTTATTGTTGATCGCCTCACCAAGTCTGCTCACTTTCTGACTATCAAATCTACTTGGAGTACGGATCGCTTGGCTCAAATCTACCTCAAAGAGATCGTTCGGCTCCATGGCGTGCCCGTATCCATAGTCTCCGATAGAGATGGTCGATTCATATCGCGTTTCTGGAAAAGCCTACAGTCAGCAATGGGGACAAAGTTAAAGTTTAGCTCCGCCTACCATCCACAGACCAACGGCCAAACGAAACGTGTCAAACAGATCCTCGAAGACATGCTACGACTCTGCGTCTTGGATTTGAAGACTAGTTGGTACTTACATCTACCTTTAGCCGAATTTGCATACAATAATAGTTATCAATCAAGCATTCAAATGGCGCCGTATGAGGGATTGTATGGGCGAAAGTGCAGATCTCCGATCTGTTGGGACGAAGTTGGTGAACGGCAGATTCTTGGCCCTGAGCTCGTGGAACAGACTGTCTAAAAGGTTCGCTTGATTCGAAAAAGACTAAAGGTAGCTCAATGCCGTCAAAAGAGCTACGCGGATATACATCGACGACCACTTGAGTTTCTTGAAGGCGACCGGGTATTTCTCAAAGTCTCGCTCATGCAAGGAGTCAGGAGATTCGGAGCAAAGGGGAAGCTAAGTCCGAGATTTGTCGGTCCGTTCGAAATACTAAAGCGGGTTGCCTCAGTTGCTTATCAGATTGCCCTACCACCATCCCTATCCGATGTACACGATATATTCCATGTTTCTCAACTTAGAAAATATGTGTACGACCCGAACCACGTGGTAGACCTTGAATAATTGAACCTTCAGGCCGACTTGACGTATGTAGAACATGTGCAAATTTTGGAAAGGAAAGAAAAGCTGCTTCGGAGTCGTTCGGTTCCTCTCGTACGCGTGCTTTGGCAAAATCACTCTGTCGAAGAATCTATATGGGAACTTGAATCCGAGATGAGGGAAAGGTTCCCCTCATTATTTCCTAGTGGTAGGTTCTATTCCTTAAGTTTTGGGACAAAACTTCCAATTAGTTGAGTAGGATGTGGTGTCCCATTCCCCCTATTCGGGGAGCACGGCTAAGAAATACAAGACGGTATCGTTCGATCGGGATAGATTAAAACAAGAGCCCATCCTCTTTATGGATTTGCTTCTTCAGAATCAATTTCCATATTCAGTGGACCGTGCCCCCGGGATCGACTTAGCGGCAGAGTCAAGAGGGACCTCTCCGCTGCATCTTTTGTTGCCTAGTTTTCGCTATCGCTTGTTGCTTTCGTGCCTTGAGTTGGTTTTTGGATTTGCTTGAGTTTTCTTGAACGATTTTGATAGATTTTATTATTTTTGTTCGTTGAACTGTACTTCAATTCCAATAATAGAAAGAGTGGAAGAGGTATTGATCAGTTGTTCGTGGCAATGCAGGTGAACCAGCAGTAGGCACCGCTCGAACGGACTCCTGAAGCACCTCTTTTCTTCTTCCTTCCAACTACTAAGTGAGTGGCTACCATCCCAATTAGCTAGCCCTTCTTGCAAGTCTTCACACTCATAATCTTGCATTCTTTCTTGCCCCGATCAAACGATACCAAGTAATAACTCAAAGACTTCAAGATAATAAGGGAATAGACTTGGAAAATTATGCTTGTCAAATAAAATTGTGAACGGTTACTTACTTTCATGCTTGTTCGTTTGGAATGTGCATCATATGCATAAATACAAGTTAGAATGTATATTTTTTCTTAAAATTGTGCTATGTATAGAACTCATCTTGAATGCAATAAACTGAACGGGAAGACTATACAAAAGTAGATCTTGCCCTGTTATTGACCTGCGCCTGATATTGCCCTGATTTGCCCTAATTGCTAACTTAGTGTACTGCGTTGATCACGGATAACTTGTGCACAAGGTCTTAGTTCCTGCGGACGGTCGCTGGGGCACTGGCACCGATCTGATCCGGACGGAACTCCTGATAGTCTCCTGCATCGGACGAAATGGCCTGCGATGCCCTGATCCTTGCGTTGCAAGTCATTTTGCCCCAGACTAGAACCGTCCCTTATGGCATCAAGCCAGTGATCCCTCGTATATTTTAAACCTGTTGCAAACTAACTTGTGTCTTCTTGGCAGGGAAGGACATGGTAAGTATTGTGCAGGTGGTTCAGAAGGGAAGGTAAACGTCACCGAGCGGTGGCAAGTATTTCATTGATTTCTATATCTATTGCTTGCGGTAAAATAAACTAAGGCAAGTTAGCAAGACCATGATTAAATATACATGCTTCATATAAACAACGTGTTGATTGGTATAGTTGGGTTAGCTTGCCTTCACCAGTACGTTTTGATATACTGACCCTCGTTGAAACAGGTTCTCCGCGCTAAGGCGAACCGAGCGAGGAGCAGAAGTCAATCCCCCAAACCAGTCCAGCTGTAGGCATGCCTTGACCCGTGCCACCTTTTGAAGTATTTTGAAGATAGAAGCTAGAACCTAAGCAAATATGCAGCTTCGTGGGAAGGCCGTCGTTCCAACCGAATGTCCTATATTTTGAGTTTAGTAAGGGATGTAATGTACAGGACTGCTATCTTATTTTGTGTCAATACTTTTGTAAGCCCATAGAGGCAACCTTATGACTCAGTTCAAGGAGTTTGTAATATATGTTCATATTATAAATAAAAAGATAACTTTTCCATGCTTCAATTTGTGTTTCAATTTATCTGCATACTCTGAATATGTGTTCGCTATGCAAAACAAAAATACTTAGCCTTGTGCGGAGCGCAACTTAGGCCCGCACGGCGGTCACGCCCGGGGATGACTATCGATTCCACGGAAATCGAGACGTAACAGAAGCAGGTGCAGTTGCAAGGTTTAGTCAAACATGAGCATAAATAGGTGTTCATGTATACATGTTAGCATATATAATATATATATATATATATATATATATATATATATATATATATATATATATATATATATATATATATGTATCTTTATGGTAGTGTGTAAGAGTGTATTCATTTATGGGGATATGATTGTCAGTTATACAGAGAGTTATGTGGAGTGTTGGGCTCGAGTATAATTCATAGTAGCAGTAAAGTAAATATGAGGGGAATGTTGCTGTTGTTGATATTGATATTGTTGTTGATGAGTTAATTTCAGGCCTAGTATATGGAATGTGCTTGTGCAATTTGGGTTTGGGCCAGGTCATAGCAGAGAAGAGGGTGCACTACAGTGTACTTGACATCGTATTGCAGATATTTGGATAGGATCGGGCAATTGGGAGTCTTGTAGGTTGGGTATTTTAGAGTTAGTGTTATAAGTGCTAATATGCAGCAACACCAGTTCATAACTGAGAACAGAGGTAAGTGTATCAGGTATTGACCATGATGAGTATCAGTGTGTATGTGGAGTAGTGTTATCAATTGGGTTGTTAGTTAGTGTTAAGTTAAGATATAGTTAGTTCTCATATGAGTGCACATAAGTGTAAGGTATTAGTTATAACTATATAATGTAAGTATTAGTAAGGTATGACTTACACACTAAGGTAATGACCTAGTATAGCTAATATAAACTAGAGTTAGCTAGTTAGTGTCCTAGTTTGACTTATATTGACTAGTTTGACCTAGTTGGGCTAAGTGACCTAGTATGGACCTAGAAAATCATATTTAGTGCATTTAGCTCATTTCTTATTCATTACACCAAGTGAGATAATATTTTTATATATAGGTGTGTGTGACACTAGCTCAAACACTGAGATATACCATTTTCTCAGGATCACAGACGAATACATTCTCTGATAGTTTTCCTATTTATAGCCTCTATGTTTCATGTATTTAGTATTAAGATATTTGATTCTGGACACGATGGTTTCACGGATTGGTATACGTGGATCTCGGTCATGAGATGTTATTGTCGTGGTTACTCAATGATCGTCGTGTCATGCTCATAATTACTCAGTGATTACCGTGATATCTTAGATTATATAGACCGTGATCATAATGCATGATATTATAGACCGTGTAGTATGATATACGTGTTATAACATATCGTGATTTGGATCCATGTACTAGTCGGGGATTGGAGAAGTATTAGTGAATATGTGATCATACCTTATAACTCGTGATTTAGTATAGCCCGTGATAGTTAGCAGATCATGTAACTCACGCGTACTCATGCTAGCTCACCTTTTATATATAGCCCATATTAGGCCCAAGCCGATAACATTATCTTACTAGTATTTTAAGGCACATTTATATATTGTTTCCTTTATTCCAGTTTATTATATTATTGTTCCTCACCATATTGTTCTCAGTTCTTGCCATTATTTACCATGATACTTTTGCTCTTAATATTTGCTAGTTCGGTTACTTTTATCATTTATTTTTATTTCTATTGTTGTTTCATAGTTTCTGTCAATTATTGAAACTACTATTTGGGTTGTACTTTACTCCAATCCTGACTGGATATATTTTTCAGATGATTCATTAGAGGACTGGTATCCTACACATTATGGGCCACAGGATGGCCAGTCATTTGAGTTAGCACCTGTAGAGCCTTCGAGCTAGTACCAGCAGTTGATAAGGCATAGTTAGTTCATTCATGATATTGTATATGTCAGTTAGACACTTTGTGATTGTATTATTATTTGAGATCTTGTGTTGAGATTAGACTTGGACTTGTGAAATATTTATAACTTTATATCTTTCTTCTATTCCATATCGTGCCATATCTTCCTCTAGTTTATTATTGTGATTGAATATTATTTATTATTATCATATTAAAATATTGTCCTCCATTTGGGAGTTGAGATATCTTGACAGGTATATTATATATATTGTGTGAAATGTTTAGATAGTATTATTGATCTAGACAATGTTCTACCATCGATGTTGCGGCGTAGGCTGGACGCACCCTCTTACTCGTGCCCTTACACCGGGTGTGGGTCATGATATCTTGGAAGAAGCAGGTTTGAATGGAACCATCCCAAGTATGTTAATCACTCATTTTAAGTAATTCAACTACTTTTTTTGAAGAAAAATATATTTGACCATATCTTTGAAGAAGATTAATTTTGATCTTTGACCATATCTTTGAAGAAGAACAAATCTTTGACAAGGTGGAGATATGAAGAAAGATATATTTGACTATATCTTTTGAAGAAGATTAATTTTGACCTTTGACCATATCTTTGACAAAGCCATAAGCTGGAAGTGGGTGTACAAGAAGAAGGATGATTCTCCACAGTCAGGTGCAAAAGTGTTGCTTGAGAGCTCTTAGGGGCGGAATCAATGAGTGGTTGATTTTGTAAAGCTGTGGGGTTGAAAAGTGTGTCGGCTTTGTTTTGTGACAAAACCTTACCGAGGTGGAGATATGAAGGAAAATATTTTTGACCATATCTTTAAAGAAGATTGACTTTGATCTTTGATCATATCTTTGAAGAAGAACAAATATTTGATAAGGTGGAGTTATGAAGAAAGATATATTTGACCATATCTGTTGAAGAAGATTGACTTTGATCTTTGACCAAATCTTTGACAAGAATAATATTGGATTCCCAAGTCTACATAATATTGGATTCAAATTCCTACATAATGTTGGATTTTTATGTATAGACATATGGCAGGCTATATAAAGGGATCGAAGGTTTCTCTAAGAGTATCTCAAGAGTGCTCATGTAAGTTGTTGAATAAGTTCAATACAAGAGTATCTCAAATTATGCTCAATGATTGTTGAATAAGCTTAACGAAAGAGAGCAAAAAGTGGTTGAATAAGTTTAACACAAAAGTTTTTGAGAGTTTTTTTTAGAGTTCATGAAAGCAAGGAGAGAAGTGTTAAGAGAAATTTAATTCTTTTTCTTCTTCATAGTGGAATTGAATCATCCTCGTCCGTGGAAGTAGGTATCTTGGCCGAACCACGTAAATTCTTGTCTTTGTGATTGTGAACTTTCTCTGAGGTATTTCTCTAATTTTTTTGGATCTATTTTCGCTGTGCGCCCAACATTTTTTAATGAAAATAATATAGGTATAGTATCAAGATTGACTCACTATCATGACTTTCATTGGTCGACGAAAGCAATTCTTACTGCCAGAACAAGTCAAATTAGCGACGTCTAAAAACATCGCTAAATGGCTAAAAAATGTAGCTAAATAATTTTAGCGATGTATGTAGCGACGTTTTAATGAAGTCGCCTTTAAGCTAATCGCTGACCTGAAAAATATCGCAAAACGTTGCTATAACAACATTTTCTAGCTATGTAAATGAGTCGCTATATTAACGATGTTTAGCGACGCAACGTTGCTAAATTAACGACATATTGTGTGTTTCTATATGTCGCTATGTTTTTTCTTTTTAGTGACGTTGTGTGACTCATTTAGCCACGTTATATTGACCTGGCAATACTGCCATGTCAGCAAATTTGCGACGATCAGAGACATTTTTAGCGACGTTTATAGCGACATGTATAACGACTTTTATAGTAACGTTTTTAGTGACGTATATAAACGTCGCTAAACGTCGCTATAAACGACGTCAAAGATATAGTAAAAAAAAGAATATTGAATTATTTTCAAACCATTCTTCCTAAAGTTTATGAATTCACAATTTGTACAAATAGACCCGGAGCAACCCTCCGTTGAATTTGCTAGGTTCGTCGACCCCCTTCGGTTGAACACTCAACACCGGTAAATTAACATACATTTAATATGAATAATATAGTAAAATTTGAAGAAAATGAAACGTTACAAACCGAGTCAGGACAAAATCTTTTCATAAAGAATACAACAAATATCCACACAACTGAGTCTGAAAGTCTCGTCGTAAAGCATACAAGAAATAAAGTCTGAAAGCCTCAAAAATAAAGAATATTCATAAACAACCAAATATCATAGGTCTGAAACATAAACAATCAATAAACTATCCTAACTATGACTACTACGGATCTACAGGAGGATGACCACCGGCCCCGTATTAGGGATAAGAACAGATCATACTGCTCCCGTAAAATCGACACTGATGTCGATGGAGAAGGCAGTGACGTCGATGGAGTCTGTATCGATGAAGGCGCACCAGGAGGACGTATCTGCTCCAACTCTGCTAGTCGATGGTTGTATAAATCCATGGTAGATAACAACCTCGTACTGCTATAAACCATTAAATCATGTATCATCGTCAGCCTCTCGCCTATGGACAACTGTGATGCCTGCAGCTCCATCACGCTACGCTCTGTCGAAGCTCTAAGATCAGCTGTCATATCCCGGAGCTCCATGATGCTGCGCTCGAGCATATCAAATCGTGCGATGAGCGTCGCATCGTCCGCCTGCGGCTGGGACAGGGGATGCTCCTCCATCCTTCGCAGCAACTCGTCAAGGAGAGACGCAATCTGACGGTCAACGGTCTCCTGGACTCGAGCTTATAACTATGAGGGATGTAGGGAATGTGCACTTGCCGTGGAGGTCCTAAATGACTGCGTCATAACAAGGGCGCCATAGGATCCCGTACTGTAGTATGTACCCCTCTGGAGACCACCAGCGTCGGTCACCCACAACTCGTCCATCGACGGAGCTGGAGAGGGCTGCGAGAAAGTACCTGCCTCTCATGTTGTAGATGCACTAGCAGTCATCCGCTCACGCAGCCTAAGATACTCGGCCTAGAAAAGTTTGGATACTCGATAATTGCCTAAGTTAAAAATATAATATTTAGTAAAATAATATTTACATAATATTTACATAGGTCTGCGAGGCCCTCTCATTAATGAGATTTTTGTCCTTTCGATCGGTGGCCAGGAAGACAGTCACCATGTTTGCATCCTCACCCCTCTGTACCTATTAAAAATATAATATTTAGTACTAAAATTAAATATTTTATCGTACTTGCATTAAAATAATATATTCAAAATAAAAAATATACCAAACGACAAAAATATTTCGTCATCGAAATCGAGCCACCACACCACTTTGCTGCCTTCTACCTAGCCACCTTGGCCTTCTCAGACCTTTCATTGTACCTCGGATCGTCGAATCTAGCCCTTATCGTAGTCCACTACATAGGCGTGATCCAACCGTGGATCAATTTTCCTGCATGATCACGAGTCTTCTGGTCATCTAGAGCATCACGAATCAGCTTGGCGGCAAAGCCAGGAAATATCTGCCCGATCAACTCGGCCCGGTGCGGTGGATAAAAATACGTTTGCTACAATAGGTAATTTAGTAAGTTATATAATATGCATAAATTAGATGATTGATATAATATACTTTTACTTTGAAGTGCGCAAACCATAACGCCTTTCTCTCCTCCGGAGTATCAGAGTAGTTGATCCAAGGGCCACCATAGTTGTACCTCAGAAAGTGGCCCAGGTGTCTCTGTACTGACGAGGGACGATCTATACATAGATAATTATTTTTATCGAAAAAGTCAATATATGATGAATAAAGAAATATACGATATATATGATGCAAAACCATCTAATTGACTTACTTTGTACCATCGGCCCAAATCTCCGTCCTCGTCTCGTCCGGAGGTGCACATGGAGGATCTAGCTGATGTTGGGACGACGTCGGGTCAACCTCCGCAATATGCTCATCTGTCTCCATGGTTTCTTCAGTAGGAGGAACGCTGGACGAGGGAGTACTATCAGGCCTGGAACTACTCGTCCCAGGAGTGCTGCCACGTTACATCGTCGCAGTCGGAGATGTGGCTGGTCGATATACTGGAGTACTAGGCGTCGAGAATCCAGAACCAACAATAGGCAGTACCGGAGGAGCACTCTGTCTACCTCAGGACCTGTCGAACGCTCCGCGTCGTCCTATCATACCTGATAACAACATCTGATGAATAAAGAAATACACAAATATATAGTACATTCTATAGTCAAAATATTATGCATATCTCACAGCATTAATAGAATTGCACAGTAAATAACTAGTGGTGTCACAAGTCTAAATGGATAGTACATTCTGCACTCAAAATATAATACATATCTTCGTCAAAATAGTACATTCTACAGTCAGAATATAGTACATATCTTCGGGCAAAATATTTTATTTTTAATCATCTTTAGAAAATTCATCTTGTTCGCCTTTCTCGTCCTCCTCTTCCTCTTCCTCCTCATCTTCACTTTCATCGTCTTCGTCTTCATCTTCGTCGTCCTCTTCGAATAATTCTACCTCTTCTATATTATTAGTCGTGTAATGAGTAACTTTCGTTGAGTCCACATCTACAATATTTGTAACAAGAGGAAGCTCGTCCTCCTGATAAGCTATTTCGTCAACGTCAAAGGTATTTCTAGCTTTAGTCTTGCATACTGTCCACCAATCCGACCTCGCTGTCCCCAATCTAGGATAAGTTATGAAGTACACGAACTGAGCCTGACTTGATAGAATAAATGGTTCATAGCCTTAATATCTACGCTTGTAGTTTATATCCACAAGACCGTGCTTGTCAATTTTTCAACCTTGATCTTTAACCGGATCGAACCATTAACACTTGAATAGCACGATCTTATGTCACTATCACATTTCCAGAATAGGGGTATTTTTATAAAAAAATTTATAAATATTGTGTTATTTATTTTATATATAATGTGCATGATAAATATATATAGTAAATAATATTATTATTGGTTAGTTGATTAGTCTATTTTAATTAGACTTGATATTAGTGGACCTAGCTAGACTTGACTTGGCATTGCTAGAGGAGCACTTGAGGAGGGAAGCATTGGCTTGAGGATTGTGTCTAACTTTTATTTGTGTCCATTTGGTGGAAGACATTGGGAATCCATCTCCCAATAGGTAAGAACCTCATTTTCCTTTGTTATTTCAGTTTTTAATGGTGAAATAAACCCCTAGAAACCTACCCATGGCTAAGGACTACCCATAGGAAGAAGAACTAGGTTCTTTGGAGAACTATTATGAAAGTTACATTGAGTTTTGTGCTAAATTGGGAAAAACTTCGAATTTGGACTACTAGGTGTTTGTAGAAATATTTCATAGGGGATTTTGGAGTGGAAAGCATGTTTTGAGAAGGTTGGTGTGTCCTAAATAGGATACGTAGTGTCATGTCATGGTATCTCATGATACGCACGGTTAGATTTGGGTATGCATATGTATTTGTGTGATTGTTGGTTTTGAATTGTGCATGAGAGTGTGCATTGGTGGTGAGAGAGTGCTTTGGAGTTGATCTATGCTTGAAATACCTAAGAGTGAGGGCTAGTAGATTGTGTGTTTATCATAGAGATTAGTATCAGCATGTTTGGGGATGATCAGTTCTTCAGTTCTTTGGAGACCTATTCTTCAGTTAATGGACACATCAGTAGCTAAGTGAGCTTGACAGCAGTAACTTGCTGCCATTAGGTTCAGTTCACTAGAGAGGGAGAGAGGTCTGGGAAGTAGCTAAGGCAGTATCAGTTAAGTTCTCGTGTATGTGTGCCTGATACACATGAGTATCAGACCTTGGTGTATGTGTACTAGGTGTTTGTGAGTTTGTGTGAGAGGCAGTGTCAGTGAGTGAGTGAGTTCAGTGAGGTTGGTTTCAGTTTTGCAGTAATTACAGCACATGCCTTCTGCTCTCCATAATGAACTAATGATTTACTCATTGTGCTTAATTCTGATATGTAATGAAGCAACTCACTATTAGCAATATCAATTCCTTGATTATCCAAAAGATCTAACCATCTGTTTGCAATAGCTGCAACTGCTGCATAGCACTCCTCTAAAGTTGTTCCATGTAGGAATTTTCAAAACCTCTGCCTGGAAAACTTTAATGAGCTTAAGTTCACGTCTTTTTTTTATTTCAAAACCTTTGAGTTCTGCTAAGGTTCCATCATCGTTGAAAGCATCATACCTCTTCTTGATTAAGATTCCTTCTTCCTTTGAAGCTGGAAGATTCTTGACAGCAGCAAGGGGGGGCGTTCAGGTTGGAACCTGGGTAGTAGCATTGTTGTAAGATAGGCTAAGGTATTGTCAAGTGGGTACTTAAGCTATGTATCTAGATAGGCACCTATATACTATGTATCACAGTGAACATCAGTAAGGAGTTGGAGTTATGGGGATTTGGATATTTGTATTTGGTTAGACAACAAGTGCTAGTCTACCAGTCAGTGAGAGAGGAGTCGGGTTAGTATGTATCAGAAGTTGAGGGTCCACTGTCACAATGTGGACTGTGCATCAAACTTGAGGGTGTGAGGTGTAGAGGGAGTAGTATGTGTACTATGATACACTTGTGAACTAAGGGGTGTATCATTGCCATATATTTGTGCATAGTATTTTGTACAAGTTGAGGAGATATATTTTGGAAGTACAAGTATGAGTATGTAATTAATGTATCATGGGGGAAATGTATTAATGAACACAGTAGACCTTGCTGTGTACTGTGAGTGCACTCGTGCATACAAGGATAGGCTCGAGTTTGCAGTATGAAGGAGGAGATGGGGGACTGCACAGTTGAGTTGAGACTGTGCAGCCATCTGCACAAATATGCAACATGAGAGGAAGTTTGCACAGACCTGTGTAAATGGGGAAACCATCAACAACATGGGGAAACCATCAATAGTCCATGTTGCTGCAGGCTGCCTGGATACATTCATTGCACAGTTTAGGGACTGTGTTGTGTGGAGGAGTAATAGCACAAGCAGTGCATAATGGATAAGTGTAGTTCTGGGTACAAGTATAGGTATTAAGTTAGTGCAAGTAGGCAGTGTGTAAGTGAGTTAGATGAGGAGGGAGAGCTACTTGTGAGTATCAGTGTTATGTATCAAGAAGAGTTCTGTTGAAGTGTATTGTGCACAAGGGTGTACCAGTGGGTCTGAACTGCAGTAAGCAGTGGGGATAATAATAGGTAAGTTCTCAGAGAGTGAGTGTTAAGTGTTGAAGATAGGTTTGGGTATTAATTTAAGGTTAGGTAGTATCCTAAGGATCCTAGTGTTAAGAAGGTGATTTAGAGTGTGTACCAAAATACTAGGAGTTGAGTATTTGCACGGATTGATCAATGTGCTCGAGTATCAGATGATGTGGGCTGATACATGAGAGTATCAAGCTTTGGGAATCAATGGGAGTCTGTCTTGAACTAGATACTTGTCAGGTGTAGGTTTTTCTTGAATATTATTAATTTGGGGTATGTTACCCAAATGAATGGGTGGGTAATGTGAGTATAATGGAAGAACTGATACTAGTATTAGCTTAGAATTAAGTTCAGGTTTTAACTAGATAATAATAAATAGGAGTTATATTAATAGTATCTAGTATAATAAATATTGGCTAGTGTATTAGTTAATATAGTATGATATTAGTTAGTATAAGACTAGTGTTGACTAGTAAAACTTGGTATTAGTTAGTATAGTCTACTATTAGCAAGATATTGTCCTAGAATACCTAGAATTGACCAAGTTTGACTAGTTTGACTTGTAGTTGACTTAGATTGACTATCTGGACCTAGTTTGACTTAGAATTGGCTTTATGACCTAGAATTGAACTAGTTTAACTTAATTTATCCCAACACCTTGTATTGATGTAATATTCCATATATAGGTCTGCTTGACACCAGTTCGGATGCAGTTTGACATTCATTGCTCTGGATGGCAGGCGAGTACATTCTCTGATAGTCTCCATTATTTGATAATTTCTATATTTTAAGTACTTAGAAATGTTACATGTGATTCTTGACACTATGGTACACGGACTAATATATAGCTTGGATCTTCAGTCATGAAATGTTATAATGATTATCGTATTGACATCGTACACGACATTGATATTAGACATTGTACATGGTATTATCATTGGACAATGATCGTGTATCGTAACGTGTCATGGTTGGATCCATTGTACTAGTTGGGGCTGAGAAAATTGCTAGTAAGAGATGTGATCATATTCCTATTATAAATTATAAAATATTATTATTGCTAATCATACACCTCACATATGATTAGCCAGGCCATATAGCTATTGTACAAGTTCCCAAGCCGATCATATATCGAAACTAGTATTTCAAACACTTAGAATAGTTATAATGTTCTTCATTTCAGTTTCATATACTACATTACCCTGTATTTGATATTGTAGTTCCTGTTTCTTCATTTCATATATGCACTGGCTATACCTTATTATTTACATTGCATATTCTCGTTATTATTTGCCATTGCATCAGTTTATTATTTTCTCTCAGTATATAGCATCATCTATTATATTGTTTTATAGTCCTTGTCAATTAATTGGAACTATTATCAGGTTGTACTTCGCTCCAATCCTGACTGGATACATTTTTCAGACGGCGACTTAGAGGACTGGTGTCCAACTTATTATGGACCACAAGGAGAGTAGATGCACCTTGGATCTTGTAGCTCAGGTGTGATTGTCGGGAGGTCTAGCCGCAATCACTAGATATTTTTGCTAGTTTCCTTTAGCAGATTTTGGTACCAAATTTATTTTCGACATATATTGAGACTTGGATGTTATTGTTTGAAATTAGATTATTTTATTATTTAGACTTGAGTTTGTATTTCGATTATTTTCTTTCGATATCTTATCGTGCTTTAGTTCTGTGGTTGAGTACTTCATATTATATTGTTATATCTATGTCTCCTTATGGATTTGGATACTCGTTTGAGATTGATTAGATAGTATTGTGACCTAGACAGGGTTCTACCACCGATGTTGTGGCATAGGCTGGATGTACCCTTGTACTCATGCCCCTATATCGGGTGAGGGTCGTGATATCTTAGCAGGTTCTATGCCATAATTATATGTCAACTCCACAATCTCTCGTAAGATGCCAAACAAATTATTGTCTTGATTGACGTCTTTGTAGTTTGAAGATTTGATACACAAACAACTACTTTTCGTGGAATCAAGATTCAGAAAGCATTTGTTGACTTGAACCTAAACCCATTCACACAGTAACTTGGTCATATTTTGACGACAGTAATTGGTCCCTTGGCTAGAGTTCTAATGGATTCAGTCTCGGGTGTTATTAGACGATCGACCTAAATACCAAAGTAGCGATAGTAAGTTATTTATTGTGCAAGTGCATATAGAAAAAGTAATTACCAAGCTCCTTATATATGCGCTCAACCAAGAAGGAAAATAGTATCTCATTTCTTGTTCTACTTCTTCGTCTGTTATGTAGGGTTTAACCGACCTCAGCTTATCATTATATGTGCTGAAGAACAACGAAGCAACCGCTGATTAGTAGCATAATAGTAGCTTATACTATTATATTGAGATAACGTAAACGTGGTCGTATTAATTACTTACCCCTCTAGCTTCTCCACTTCATCCTCGTCGCAATTGAGTAATATACAACTGAGTAGCCGTTAGCTCGTCGCCATTCAAATATCTCTTCTTTATTTTTTCCGAAGGCTTTCCGGACGCATTGAATACTTTCAATATTGCATCATTAGATTCCTGATATCTGTCGTCATTTCTCAGAGCTCTCATTCTATTAGTAGCAATATGATGTTTGAAATACGTCGAGCAAAAGTTTATAATCTCCTCGAGAATATAAGCTTCACAAATAGAGCCCTCAACCCGTGCCTTATTTTTCACCTTTCTCTTTAGGTGATTCATATGTCGCTCGAAGGGGTACATCCACCGATAACCAACAGGACCGCCAACACGTGCCTCATAGGAAAGATGAATTGGAAAATGCTCCATAGAGTCGAAGAATCCAGGAGGAAACACCTTCTCGAGCTTGCACAGTGTTACCGCAATATCTTTCTCTTACTTTTCTAGACGATCGACGAGCAACTTAGAAGAACAAAGATCTCTGAAGAATATACTGAGCTTTGTCAATGGATCTTAAACGACATGCGGTAAGAATTCTCGAAATACAATCAGAATTAACCTCTCCATAAATTTATGACAATCGTGGCTCTTCATACCCGCCAGTTTGTTCTCCTTGAGGTCGACGCATCTTCTCAAGTTCGACACGTACCCGTCTGAAAATTTTAGACCCTGAATTCACCTACAAAGTTGTCACGCCCCGGACCCACCCGGGCCGCCTCTCCGCCTTGCCCCGCCCCCATATAGCCGAAATTATCGAACCGGGCACGAATCACCGTTCCTCGGCGCGCCGGATGCGAATCACCACACCCGTTCCGCGGGTGCGAGGAAGGGGAAGGAATGGCCTGGCCCGGTCGAGCCCATCGGGGACGTGATGCCGCACGGGCCTGGGGTTGCGCCCGTGCAAGGCCATATCGTTTAAATTGATAGTTGGCTATCATCGCATCAATCGAGTAAGCAGCGAAAAGGGACTTGTTGCAATGCAATGCATTTAGCCAACTGAGTATTCGGGACAATCAAGGCAACTTGGGTTCCTTTGCTCGTTCCATGTCCCCTTATATGATAGCATTCTCGGGGCAACAATCAAAAACCAGAATTTCGGGTCTTAGGGACTGTGGCACGCCTATCGCTCCCTCGGACGATCCAGTACCTGCAAGCAAGTAAACTGTTGGTGGGTCAGCACTTTATACAAGTACTGGTGAGATAAAACAACTGAACAGAAACAAGCATTCACTCAAACCAACACTATGTAATCATGTTATAAAATATTACATTACTAGTGATCTTTCTAATTTTACCTAGGTTCGTTTCATACAGTTCTAGCAGAGTCAATTTACATTGTTTGGAAACATGTTTGAAAACAGAGTTTCATATGCAATAAGCAAGACAAGCAATCGTTCTTGTCTCAGGGTGTGCGCAACGTCTCGTGCGACTCGAGGTCAAATGCACAGCTAGACACACAATGCACATCTTAGGGGCAGTCCTCTATCCAAGCCAACACAATGACTTAGCTATATGCAGGGCGGTCCCCGAGTATCTCAGGATCGGTAGTTGGTTGTACAGCATACCAATGACTCATTCATCTGATGCTAATGGCAGCTGTGACTCATGGTTGCTTTCCACTATCTCTGTAGCAGCCGTGACACATGCAGTTCAGCTCTCCACCAATAGCCATTGTCCGACCGCATGTGAATGCATGAAACACTATCAAATAAACTCTAGTATGTAGACGAGACGAACCATCAGAATACAATCTTTGTTGCGGGGCAATCTGACTTATCACTTGAACACATTCAGGCATAATATGGTTCTCTCAAAGCATAGACGATAGTGAATATGTTCATGCACTCTAGGCAAGCGATTCAGGATTCTCGTTTAGCAGACTTAACATTTCAAAGACAAGCTAGGTGAGTTCGTTCATTAACATGCAAGGCAGGTTCTATCATTCTCTTATGAAAATATTGCAAGCAAAAACTCAGGTTATTATTGAGGCGTGCAAGAATCAGAGAACGAAGTTCTGCCCACTCACCTTGATACATAATGCCGACGCGGAGCGGGACATTACATACTTACCAACCAACAAAAAGTGTCGTCCTCGAAACTTCAAGGATAAACTTCTCGATATTCCGAGCAGCGATAGTGCCATCCCTCGCCGTACTCAATCGAAACAATCAAGCAATTCAAGATCAGAAAACATTTGCACTTTGGGAATATCTATGGACTTATTGTATGGAATGCTCTATTGCAATACCATATCGATAATATCTCAGAGTCATAGCAATGGTTTTGGGCCAGAAGATCGATTCCGCTCTGATACCATTCTGTCACGCCCCGGACACGCCCGGGCCGCCGCTCCGCCTTGCCCTGCCCCCGTATGGCCGGAATTATCGAACCGGGCACGAATCACCGTGCCTCGGCGCGCCGGACGTGAATCACTGCACCCGTTCCGCGGGTGCGAGGAAGGGGAAGGAATGGCCTGGCCCGATCGAGCCCATCGGGGACGTGATGCCGCACGGGCCTGGGGTTACGCCCGTGCAAGGCCATATCGTTTAAGTTGATAGTTGGCTATCATCATATCAATCGAGTAAGCAGCGGAAAGGGACTTGTTGTAATACAATGCATTTAGCCAACTGAGTATTCGAGACAATCGAGGCAACTTGGGTTCCTTTGCTCGTTTCATACATTATGCCCCCTTATACGATAGCATTCTCGGGGCAACAATCGAAACCAGGATTCTGGGTCGTAGGAACTGTGGCACGCCTATCGCTCCCTCGGACGATCCAGTACCTGCAAGCAAGTAAACTGTTGGTGGGTCAGCACTTTATACAAGTACTAGTGAGATAAAACAACTGAACAGAAACAAGCATTCACTCAAACCAACACTAAGTAATCATGTTATAAAATATTACATTACTAGTGATCTTTCTAGTTTTACCTAGGTTCGTTTCATGTAGTTCTAGCAGAGTCAATTTACATTGTTTGGAAACATCTTTGGAAACAGAGTTTCATATGCAATAAGCAAGACAAGCAATCGTTCATGTTTCAGGGTGTGCGCAGCGTGTCTCGTGCGACTCGAGGGTCAAATGCACAGCTAGACAAACATGCACAATCTTAGGGGCAGTCATCTATCCAAGCCAACACGATGACTTAGCTATATGCAGGGCGGTCCCCGAGTATCTCAGGATCGGCAGCTGGTTGTACAGCATACCAATGACTCATTCATCTGATGCTAATGGCAGCTGTGACTCATGGTTGCTTTCCACTATCTCTGTAGCAGCCGTAAAATATGCAGTTCAGCTCTCCACCAAAAGCCATTGTCCGACCGCATGCGAATGCATGGAACACTATCAAATAAACTCTAGTATGCAGACGAGACGAACCATCAGAACAGTTATCATTGTTACGGGGCAATCCGACTTATCACTTGAACACATTCAGGCACAATATGGTTCTCTCGAAGCATAGACGATAGTGAACATGTTCATGCACTCTAAGCAAGCGTTTTCGGATTCTCGTTAAGCAGACATTGTTTCAAAGACAAGATAGGTGAGTTCGTTCATTAACATGCAAGGCAGGTTCTATCATTCTCTTATGAAAACATTGCAAGCAAAAACTCAAGTTATTATTAAGGCGTGCAAGAATCAGAAAACGAAGTTTTGCCCACTCACCTGATACATAATGCCGACGCAGAGCGGGACATTACATACTTACCAACCAACAAAAAGTTTCGTCCTCGAAACTTCAAGGATAAACTTCTCGATATTCCGAACAACGATAGTGCCATCCCTCGCCGTACTCAATCGAAACAATCAAGCAATTCAAGTTCAGAAAACATTTGCACTTTGAGAATATCTATGGACTTATTCTGAGTTTTTCTGAGTTGGGTAGGATGTAACACCATGTTCCGTTCAAGCGGACTGTCGACTCAAACGGCAAAAGTGCAATGTCCCGATCCGCTTTGCTCAGGCGAGAATACTCGTTTGAGGCAAAGGATATCTAGACTTGTCCCTACAGGATTCGGCTTAGGCTTTCAGAGGCTCGCTTGACGTATCACTCTACCGAGGCGAATCATCACTAAGGTGGGTGGCTACGGTGAACTTGTCTTTGCTTACCCAGCACACATAAAATCTGAAATGATACATGCTAGTCGCTAGGTGAATCACCCCTACATGCTAATAAGAATCCAACGCACCTAGCTAAGGGAATAATTCCAACTTGTATTGCTTATGCTAGAACATGGAAATGAAACATTGCTTATATATATGTTCAGACCCTCGCATGCTACCCTAGAATTCGTGTCGCTCGAGAAGTCCCCTAACGGTTTTACCTCTCGGCTTACCTTCAGGCCCGAGCTAACATGAATGTTGTGTGTAAACAAATGCATGCTTGTCTGCTTGTAAGTTGTCTTGTTTTCATCCAAACCCCGGGAGACTACTAAGTAGTCGTTCTATGCATGATTGAACCTGCAAGTATCATGGACCGTAGGTCACCAAAGGCAGCCATGAACCAGGGGAATGCATCAAGGCAAGTTCTTCACTGTACAGAATCAAGATTCAAGTATCTCGTGTACTCGTGTTCTTGTGAACTTGTGTTCTCGTGTTCTAGTGCACTCTTGTTCTCGTGTATCTCGTGATAATTGGAAAGACCCAATAATTGCATGTCGCGGACAACTCAGAAACGAGGTATAGTTCCAGGGACGGTTACCGGGGCACTGGGACCGATCCGATCCGGATGAAACTCAACTGTATTGTACAGTCCATTGTGCTGGACGAGATGGCGTGTAGCGCTCATTGTTCTTTCGCTGCAGACCATTCTCTCCAGTGACTGAACCCTATTGTATAGTCCATTGTGCTGGACGGGATGGCATGTAGCGCTCTTTGTACTTTTGCTGCATACCATTACCGCCAGTGACTATTGTCCTTTATGGCTATGACAGCGATAACTGTTCATATAGATAAGTCATTCTCGCTTAGCGGCTATCCGCGTGCGAGTCATTGCATCGCATCAAAGAACAACTGAACACCTGAACGATCATGACTCTCGTGTTTGCATATGCTATGCCTCCTGAATGTTTATACTTGCTCGTGCTTGAATTAACAATGTTTGCCTTGGACAGGGAAGGACAATTGGTAAGTTGGTAAGTCTCGCCATGTTTTCTCTCATGTCGCACGACGCACTGCCACACGAGTTAGGCTATTCAATATTGGCATAAAACTGATCCTAAGGCAACTAGAAAGACAACTAAATAGTTGGTGCACGGAACTTATATTACGTGTTTGGATTTGTCGAGCGGGCGAGTAGCTTCCCCACCAGTGCATTCAATGTACTGATAATCCACCAGTTTGTATGCAGGATGCGGGAGAACCTCGTCCGGTGCGGATGCCTCTTTCATGCGTGCTAAGGCGTGAAGATCACTCCGAAGCAGTGTTGCATCTGGAACTGAAGCACATATACAAGACATAATATTGTGAACATTGCCTGAACATCGCCTGTACAATCATTCCACAATTGTAGCCACTTGGCACGCTTTTACTGTTTCAGAGAGAGAGGCTTGAGCGACTTGTAATCTCGGCTATACGTCGTATGTAACACTTGTTTATATCAATAAAGAGTTGCTTTACTTCAACTTGTGTTATTCAATGCTTCCGCTACATTGTCAACTCAGTGAACTTGTTACCAAATCGCTATGCGTTCATGACTCCGCTGCACTCGAACAATCTGTACGACTTTGTGGCTTAGGACTCTTACCGCCAGCCAATGAACCACGGCCTTGCACCGGCGTGGCTCACGCTCGTGCGGCATCACACCCGGATGGGTCATAAAGCGATCGTTCCGCGGGAGCGCTGGTGCGGTGATTCTCGCTTAGCGGAAATGGCCGATTTAGCCTGCGGGAGATCGGGGCGTGATAAAAGTCTCCCTTTATCCTCCTTCTCCAGTGAGAAAATTGACTTAAGCTGCTTTAACTTTCCATTCCCCTACTCTATCAATTGCAATGCAGGACGTCTATATATTTCTTCTAAGTCCAACATGGCCTTCGGATTGTCTTTCGTCTTCCCCTTTACCTCCATTACAGTATTAATTATGTTATCAAACACATTCTTCTCGATATGCATGATATCAAGGTTATGTCTGATCAGATTGGTGCTCCAATATGGAAGATCCCAAAATATACTCCTCTTCGTCCAGTTATGGGTGCAACCAAATTTGTCACACTTGTACCCTTAGTAGGCTCTTCGATAGCACTTGATAAATCTTTTACCTCTTCCTATATCGTGTATCCGGACCACCTTGGCGGTGGATTGGCCTTCTCCACAATGCCGGCACGAAAAGCATTCATGCTCCTCCGGTACGGATGATCCTTCAACAGAAATTGTCGATGACAATCAAAGAAGCACGGTTTGCCTCCTTGTTTGAAACGGAAAGCCTTAGTGCGGTCCATGCAATACGGACATGAGAGACGACCATGAGTGCTCCATCCCGATAATATTTTATAGGTCGAAAAATCGTTGATTGTCCACATAAGTGTTGTCCTCATCTGAAAATTCTGTTATCTAGAAACATCGTACGTGTTGGCACCTACTTCCCACAGCTAATTCAACTCATCTATCAAAGGCTGAAAACATACATCGATGTTCCTCTTCGGATTGTTCGGACCCGGGATAATAACGGTTAGGAACATATACGGAGTCTTTATGCACATCCAAGGCGGTAGATTGTACGGAGTGACGATCACAGGCCAACACGAATACTGGAAGTCCGAAAGTTCGAATGGGATAAAACCGTCAGAGGAGAGCCCCAATCTGATATTACGCGGATCCGAAGTAAAATTTAGATACTCTCGATCAAAGTGCTTCCATGCTTCTCCATCGGATGGATGATCTAATACTCCTTCGATATGTTTTTGCTTGTGCCAACTCATATTTTCTGCAGTCTCCTTTACCATAAACAACCTCTGCAACCGTGGCGTCAAAGGCAAGTAGTGCATCGAATCGGTAGACTTCTTTGCACCAACAGACTTTCCTCTTCCAATGGCCTTGTAGCGATCAGTACCACAGAATCTGCACGCATCTTCATCATTGTCGTCTTTATAGTACAACATGCACCCGTTGCGACATGCATTAATTTTCTCGTATCCCATCCAGAGCGATCTCACCATCCTCTTAGATCGGTAGAAGTCTTTAGGCAACTTTGTACCCTATGGTAAGATCTCTATAATCAAATCCATCAGTCGGTTATAGTATTCTTGCGACATGTTAAAATCATACTTGATGCTCAACAATCTTGTAACCACCTCCAACGGTGAATGATCCTCATAACCAGGATATAATAGAGTCCTTGCATTCTCTAGCAACTCCATGAACTTTGCAGGATAGGCATTCGGTGCCTCCTCAACTATATCATGATTGTCTGAATTGAAACTAGGCCTCGCTACATCAAAAACCATATTCACCCACCCGTCGTCGTAAGCAGTGTGGTCATGAACATCCATATACGGCTCCACATAAGGCTCTGACTTCGATGCTAAAGACACAAGTTTTCTGTGCGCGGTCCACTGATAGTAATTCGGCGTAAAACCCTTCGAGTATAAATGATATGTGACTTCCACTTCTGGATTATATTTCAAGTTGTGATATCTCACACACGAACTGCAGGAACTGTTGTACACCCTCAATGAATTCATCCCGCACACCGCACATGTCATTAGGATGATGGTTTTACATCTATGAACGGTGACACAAATAGTAATTCATATCCATTTCTAGATACTTCTGCAAAAAATGAATAGACATCGTTCAAGTATATACTCATCGTTAAATACAGTACATGCACTGATACTCCTAGTCCTAGCATATATACATAGGAATACCCAATTATGTTATACACCTACTCGTTTACACATACACTTAGTCCTAGCACTGATACTTCTTCGTTCAACTCTGTATCCTGGATACTCATATTGCAGTGTATCAGTTAGTATCAACTGAGCAAATTTGGGTTAGGGTTAGGGTTAGGGTTAGGGTTTGTGCACTGCTTTATGTATTAGTGATCTGGTTATAGGGGAGTGCCTGTCCATAGGAGCATATGTCATGTTGACAGAAGATTTGGGAAGTAACACAGTGAGCAGTGAGATAGGGAGAGGCTGTTGCACACACCATCTGTATATACCCGACAGTGCACATTTGATGCGCACATGAGTGTTGCGGTAGACTTCACAGGGTCTGTGCACACCATCGTACAAAGCATGGTGCGACATTAGGCAGCAGCAATTTGAAGTTGCATTTTAAACTTGAGTATCATAACAGACATTAGAAGATTGGGGGAATCTCTGTGTATCTTATGTGTATAAACTGTGGTTGTGTATAGGTGAGGAATGGGTATAGGTATAAGTTATGAGTAAGATTCACTCGAGTTGATCACACTACAACTAAGGGCTCGATGTCAATCTAGAGAGAGAGAGAGAGAGGGGGTTAGGGTTTACATCCTCTGTGATAGTGTTTGTGTTGTGTATGTGTCAGTGTGTGTGTCTTATCCGTGTCAGTGTCAGTGTCATGTCGTGTCTACATCTGTGAGAGAGTGAGAGAGAGATCGGGTTAGGGTTTATACCCTCTGTGACAGTCTGTGTCGTGTCTGTGTCTGTGTCAGTGTGTGTGTTGTGTCTGTATCTGTGTCTGTGTCATATCGTGTGCATCTGTAAGAGAGAGATCGGGTTAGGGTTAGGATTAGGGTTAGGGTTTACACCCTCTGTGATAGTCTGTGTCGTGTCTGTGTCAGTATGTGTGTGTGTGTGTCGTGTCTGTGTTAGTATCGTATCGTGTGCATCTGAAATAGAGAGAGAGATCGGGTTAGGGTTTACACCCTCTCTCACAGTCTGTGTCGTGTCTGTGTCTGTGTGTGTGTGTGTGTCGTGTCAGTGTTATGTGCATCTAAGAAAGAGAGAGAGAGAAGAGAGAGAGAGAGAAGAGAGAGAAAGAGAAGAGAGTTAGGGTTTATCTAAAGGAGGAGGAGGAGGAGGAGGAGGGGGTGCCGGAGTATGTGGTTGTGGAGGAAGCCGGAGGGTGCAGTTCGCCGGAGAGGGGGGAGAAGAGGAGTTTTTGAAAATTTGGGGGAAGTCTTCAACAGAAGGGGAATCGAAATCTATACTAAAATTTGAGCGACGTATAGCGACGTCAACCTATGACGTCGCTAATAAAAATAGTTTGCGATGTTATAGACGTCGCTAAAAATATCGCTAAAATCGAAAAAACAAACGTCGCTAAATACGTCGCTAAATTAAAAAACCCAGTGACGTTTAGCGACCTTAAAGAAGCTTATAGCGACTATTTTTAAAAAAAACTTAATTACTGTCACTATATATCGCCGACAGCGACGTATAGCGACGTTTATTTTTGGAGTCGCTGAAATCTTTATATTGGCGACGTTTTATTATGACGCCGCTAAAAAATATCGCTATTTCATCATATTTTGGTAGTGTCTTTCCTTTCCGGCTTGCAGGACTTTGGCCAGAATTTATCCCCATGAGACTATGCTTTTTTCCCCAGACAAGGAAAAACCTACTTTGAAATAGGCCTAACGAAAAACTTTCTGAAAAGACGAAAGAAAAGAGCATCGAAGGAGCGTATTTGTATTATAGCCAGCAATGGGTCTGTCGGTGGCGAGGAAGTCTTAGATAAAGGAATTGGCCCGCTACACCATCAAGCTTCAAGTGGAAAGAATGAGCCACGCCACGGGACTCTTTCGGTTTAGTGTATGTCTTTGTTTGAAGTTAAGCGCGATAGATTTTTTTGTTCGCATGCCTGCCCCATCTTTCTTGCCTCGGCCCTGTCTCCCTTTTCCTGTTATTTATAGGTGTTGCGCACAAATGGAACATTGGTCATTCATTGATGGAAGCTTTTTCTTAACTGGTAGTGAATGTTCATTTCTGAAACTCCCTATAACCACGGTCATCCGAATATTCGTTTCAGGCAACAGAAGATATAAAAGCAAGACCAATGCTTTTAGTAGCACTACCGAGTTCGATCCCGAGAAAAAAAAAGGAAGTAGGCTTCGGTTCAATCTGGGATCGAACTCTCCTATTTTCTTTGGCTGTGGCAAGCCAGTTCTCTGATCCTTCCTGGGAGCGATAGCCACCATACCGATTGCTTCAGTTCAATTCTATTATTCTTCGTTGAATTTTCTCTATGACCGCTTCCTTCTTTACTTCATTTGGAAAAAAAAAAATCTACTTAAGATTCAGATGCCTATTTTGCTGTGTTTATGAATATATGTCCGGATTAGCTGCATAACACATAAGAACCATTAATGAGTGGAAGGAAGGCAAGGTTCTTTGACACATCTATTAGATAGATGCCCAGAGAAGGATGCTAATGAGTTGTTAAGGAACTTCATGCATTGCGTTGAGGCATGATTTTTTGCTTCTTTTGAATTACCCACTTCACAGAAAAAGACTACGTCATCCTTTGAAGAAAGAAATGAAGTGAATACTTCGTTTTTCGACAAGCTCGTAGTGGCGAAATCAATCCAATTTCATCATCTGCTGATTCTTTATGGAAGGCGCACTCGAGAAAGCTTCTAGTTGAAGATGTAGTCAACATTCTTCTCCCTTTAGACTTGTTAATCCTTTGTTCTCACTTTGCTCGCCTTCTCTCCTCCGGTTATCTCTTTATTTGACAGGGACGGATAATACTAATATATCAAGAACAAGAAAAAAAAAAGAAATCGTGTTGCGACGTCAACTTAATTCGTCGCTAAATTAAAACAAGTTAGCGACGTATACATATGACTGCGCTAAAAAAGTCCCTAATATACCATATTTTGGTAGTGAAAGCACTCATTGGGCGTGAAGCAGCACGAATTTTTGCGTGAGCTTTCGCGTGGGCACTATGTCATATTTTTGCGCTTTGGGATGCTTACGCAGAAATTGTATTTGTGGCTGTTTTAGTGAATTTTCCGTTGTAATCAATCTTTATCTTCTGGGATTTAGAGAGAATGATTAGTAACCACCGTTTATACGAGGGGATTACATCTAGACTAAGGGGGGTGATGGTTGTTTGGGTTTAGCGTGTGCCTTCCTTTTTTTTTATATATTATGTTTCTCCTCTCTTCCGAGATATAGACATAAAATATATTGTTACGTGAGGTATTTTTTAGCAGCCACAAAATCTACGAAACGTCTTCCGTTCGTCCAGTTCGAGTTCAGAAGCGATGGTGACAAGAACGTTTCTGAAGTTCAACATATTGAACTTGCTAGTTTCTAAAAGCAGATTGACGAAAAAGATCGAATCTTATTTTTAACAATGGTGATCTTCTTTTCTCCGAGAGTTGTCTTTTTCTTTTTCGAATTTTATGTATTTTGTAACAACTGCCTTTACTAGAATTTTTCAAACTAATTTGTTTTCCTCATAGTCAGATTGTAATCTGATTAGAAATGACCAATAATAGCCGTAATCATTTGTGCATGTTATTCTTGTTTTTTACCTACTACATTGTACGAACTCTGCTTTCCGGCCCACGAAACATCTCGACATGCAAATGCCGTGGTTTTTTGAAAAAAATGTGAGAAGGAAAAATGGGACAGCATTGGCCCACTAAAATCCTCATGCAAGTTGCAACTACTGCTATTAGATTATTCAAATACTGTGATGGTCCGCTGTCGGGAGATCGAACACGCGGAATAATTAATCTCTCCCTAAAGGACAAGATTCGGTCCGATGGAGATCTAGTCGATGGCAACGTTGTGCATACCGATCCTATTCTACTTATTCTCATGACGATTTATGTGTTGTGTAAGTAAAACATGAAAGAGAAGTTGAATAATTGATAAAATGGGATAGCATGTCCCATGTTATAAACGTGTGAAGTAAAAGAAAAAGAGAGTCTTAAGTTTTGGGAAATCTCATCCAGAATAGTTTGCTGTGGCAACAGGATTATATATAGAGGTTCAATCTGAGGTTCAGTTCATTATAACTAAAAAGCGCCAATGACTACATCTTCTTTCCTTGATCTGTACCTTCCTTGTAAGCCTAGCAGTACTATCCTTCCTATGTGGCGGAACTCGAGTAGCCAAACCCGAGTTGTAGCTACAACCAAGGCACAGAGATCAGATGCAATTCCATTCCGAAGATCAGCAAATTTCCAACCAAGCTTGTGGGACAACAGCTACATACAGTCTTTGAAGAACGACCTGATGGTAATAGTAATATTCATGACATATTAGAATGCACATAAAACTTTAGTAGCTAAATATAATTTTGAATGGTTTGTAGGAAAAAGATGTTACGAGGATGAACATGCTGAAGGAATACGTCAAGCAAACGTTGGATGAGGAGAAACAGAGTACTTATCACAGGCTCGAGGTCATTGACACCCTTGGCCAACTTGGTGTGGCCTATCATTTTGAACAGGAGATCAAGAATGTCTTAGGAACCATATATAAATCAGTGGATATGAAAGAAGACCTTCATTACACAGCCTTACTATTTAGACTTCTAAGGGAGCATGGGTATAATGTTTCACAAGGTTAGAAATTTTTGGACCCTTGGGATCAAAATAGATAAATTAATAGAACACAAGAAGAGTACACAAGGAATTGTCAATAATATTAGGTTTGGAATTGGAGATCCTAGCCCTAACATAAGCCGTTCCAGCGATCTACATGAAATTTGATATTCTTGCATAGTGAGCCATACCAATAGTTGAATAACTGTGTCCAGCTAAAAGATTAAGATATGATCTTTTATAGCTACACAACCTTATAGCTGATTATCAATTGCCTGTCCAGATGTTCTGAAGATCTTCAAGGACATTGAAAATGGTACTTTCATTGATACGAAAGCGTTACTCTGTCTGTATGAAGCTTCGTATCTTGCAAAAGAAGGGGAGGACATGTTGGATGAGATGAGACATTTTGCTTCCAAACTTCTACAGGAACGAACGGCGTCATTAGAACCTTCTCAAAGGGAGCATGTTGTTCGGTCGTTGGAGCTTCCGCTTAGTTGGAGGTTGCCAAGGCTGCATTCCTGGTACTTCATCCACGCCTACCAGAGGATGGAGAACATGGATCAGAATCTACTTGAACTAGCTAAGCTAGACTATAACAAGGTTCAAAGCACATACAAGAGAGAACTCAAAACATTGTCGAGGTGATTACTATTAGTTAAACTCTACTCTTTTGTACATTGTCAGAAATATCTATATATATGTTGAATTTTGGTCCGATGATTCTATGTTTCAGGTGGTGGAGTAATCTAGGCTTTTGTGAGGAGCTAAACTTCAGTAGGGACCGTTTAGTCGAGAACTACTTATTCTCCATTGGGTGGGCATTTGAGCCTAAGTTTGAAAGTTGCAGGAAAAATTTAACTAAAGTTAATTGTTTTGTTACTACTATTGATGATATTTACGATGTCCATGGCTCACTGGATGAACTAGAGCTTTTTACTAGTGCTGTTGAAAGGTGAGGGGATCTTTGCGTCTACCACAAAGTTGATCCAATGAAGCCTAACGACCGTTATACTGATACAAATTTTCTGGATGTTTTTGCTTAGATGGGATGCTAGTGCATTGGATGAACTGCCTGATTATATGAAGTTTTGTTTACAGGGGCTCTTTGATACAATCAATGAAACGGCTAAAGATATCCTCGAAACAAAGGGCGTTGAAGCTACTCCCTACCTAAGAAAATATGTACGTTTTTCTCCTTTCTTTCTTCCAAAGGATTTCTATTCTTTCACTCAAAGCGGCTATTAAGTATTAATTAGATTGCCTGCATTGAGAGTTATAGCTACAATCCATTTGCTGATTTATTTGTGTTGGGAAGGGACACAGAATAAACACCGTTTTCAAAAATGGATGAAAATGTTGAAGACCGAAATAAAACGCACAACTTGTATACAATGCCAATATCCACCAACCAAAGAGCACAACTCAAACGCAAACATTCTTTACGTGGAAAATCTTGACCGAAAAAATCACCAGACGATCGAATTCCAACCCGAAAAATTCCGAAAAATTCTCACTATTGAATAAAGAAAATACGTACCAACCCCTTTCTAGCTCTTCCGATACATCCAAACAGATCACCACAACTACACAAACAATAAAAAATAATTACAATGATGATAAATAGGTTTACCAAAATCGAGACAAAAAGGTGAGCCAATGCAGAATCTCCCTACTTCATATCAAACAAAAACTCTCCCTCCCAATCTCTCACTCATTTCTTTGAAAGTTGCAGTCTCTTGAGAACTCTTTCTCCCTTGTAATTGTTGTTTAGAATTAGGTAAGAAATTTCTTATTTAAGTCACAATAATCTCAAGGAAATCATGACCATCCAAAATGATCCAATGGTCTAGATAAAACACCAAAGTCTGTTAGCCCGATACTGACAATATTGGAAGTATATTGTGATCACAACTTTTGGCCACAAAAAAAATTATAGGAATTTTGGTCTAGTTCTAGCACACTGGTAGTGTTCTAATGTGAGTAAATTTTATCAAGATATAACTTTTCATGCAAAAAATACTATAGGGTGTTGGGAACGAAAGCGCGAAAACCGTTCCCCAAAACAAGAAACCCTGCAAGAGAACCGAGCAAAAACACATAAACCAAAAACGTCAAACATAAATCACAGACACAGAGATTTTTACGTGAAAAATCCAAATGAAAAAAACTACGGGACGATCAGAGTCCAACCCTGAAAAGCCTCCACTAATAGAATAAGAAATACACCGACTCCTTACAAACTTCTCACCGGTCCAAACAAATCATCACAACTCTTTGGAATAGAAAATAGATCACAGACAAACGAAAAACGGAGATGAGAAAAAAATTACCCGAAACCGATCTCCTCTTCGAAATATCCTTCAATCTCTTACTCTCTCCTTCCAATGTTATAAAAGCACTCTTGACTCATTTTGCAATATTTTTGAGATCTATGATATTTTAGGGATATGAGACACCTAATATATATAGCCCCAAACCCACCACTAGTATTCCTATTATATATAGGAATACCCAATCAAAATCCAAATCCATTGACATATTCCTATTATATGTAAAAATATACAATCCAAAAATATTGAGATATTCCTATTATATATAGGAATACTTAATCCAACTCCGGAATATTTTTTACATAGATTAGGAACCCCACACACTCCAACATAGGGTTACACTAGGGGTATACTTGGACTATAGTACGAGTATACTCCAGTCCTATTTTACTCAGAAACATCTCTGACATGCCTCCGAATTTACTCAAAATTTAGTCTATTTTTTTCTCAACGCGACTTCCCGAGTTTCTCCGACACACGGATGACGCTCGTCGCACTCTAGGGTGTTATCTATATAGGAAAGGAATCCCACACCCATTATAAATAATTTTTATCATCCCGACTAGGTGGAGGAGCTTGCCATTCCGATGATCCTCCAGCAGAACTCAAATTTTCCACTTACCAATACCTTCATAAGCATATACGCTCCATTGTCATTAGTTTTAACTTCCTCAAACTGCGCATCCTTCGCTTTTAGTATATTTCGTATCCAATGTCACAGTTGCAACGTAATTGGACCGGCTATGAAAAATAGGGTTCCTCTAAAGGTAAATTGTGTTATAGCTATCACAAAGCAAAGTGCATTATTTTTTGCTTTAGCCACATCTCCAGCAGACTTTTTCATCTATAGTAATTCTTTGCAATCCTTTCTCATTATAATAAATTATGCCTCTATCGTGGACAAGATGACACACTTCTATAACTGCGGCTATCATGGAATTGCCCCTCCTGGAAACACTATCAAGCAGCAAGAAGTCGTTCTCCTAGTATCCATATGATCTCCATCCATATCAACATCAGTTTATCCAACCAGCTTTGGCTCATCAATCCCAAATAAAAATCTCCAACTAGAACTTTCTTGGAGATATCCTAGAATCCACTTGACTTCAATGCATCCCCCCCCCAGATTGGACATATATTTGCTATCTGCTTGAGCAATATCTGACCTCGTACACACCATGGCATACATATGATTCCCTATAGTTGAAGCATAAGGCACTTTCTCCTTTATCTTCTTTTATCTCCTCGGTCGATAAAAAATGGTCAGTAGTAAGCCTGATGTGAGATAGAAGTGGATTTCTCTCTTTCTTTGACCCGTCCATCCTATAACGTTAAAGTACCCTATGAATGTACTTATTCTCAGACAACCACTTGGACCCCTCTCCTTGGATGATCTCCAGTCCAAGAATAATCTTTCTTACGTCCAAATCATTCATAAAGTAGGTCGTACCCAGTTGGCACTTCAACTCCGCTATCCCAGTGGCATATTGTCCTACCAGTAAATGTCATCTATATAGAGCAATAATATAATATAATTATCCTATGAAAAATATTTCACAAACACACATGGATCCGAAGTCGTACGTGCATAACCATGCACCTCCATAAATGGCTCAAACTTTCTATACCACTACCGTAGAGCCTACTTCAAATCATAGGGACTCTTCTTCAACAGACAAGCCATAACCCTCTAGTAATTATTCCATGTGTATCACCTTCTCTAAATCACTATAGAGGATCCTCGATTTGACATCCATATTCTTGACCTCCAAGTCAAAACTATCTATAAACTCTGCACCACACGGATATATGACAACTTGAAGATTGACGAAGATCTCATCAAAATTCGCACCCTTCTGCTGACCCTTGACGTAAGATGGGAATGGAGATGGGTTTTGATGGAGGCAGGGATCGATTATCGGAATGGCAGGTATAGATTGAGTCTGACGATGGAGGAGTGATCGTAGAGGATAGTCGGGACGAGTGGCGTAGTGGTCGAGGCAAGGAACGAATGTCGACGACAAGATTGGTTTTAGGAATTGAGGTGAATGGGAGAATATATATAGGAGGCTACTATTACATTGGAGGGTTTATTAGGTTTTTGGTCTTGATCTCCATGGCATAACTTAGATTTGCAAAAGGGGGGGGGGGGGGGGGGTATGTAATTTTGGGTTTGCACTTATTCCCTAGAATTTAATTCTTTACTTTCTTAATAGTGTTATTTAGAAATGAATTTTCTTAAAAATAGACTATATACTTATTTAGTTTCTTAATAATTTTTTATTTAAATCCCTATTACTAATTTATATCATATTTCACATTGTTTATGATAACTAAATAAAAAATTAGTTATGGAAATTTGATTGCGGATTTTGATATACTAAAGTTGTTCAGGTTTTCAGTTCGGACAATTGTAGGATGTTTGCTGCCTATGTAAAATGCATAGGGCTAAGGCCATGTTCCCTCTTAGTTTTGATTTGAGAATGTGATGCACATGTGTGACTGTGTTTTTACATAAAAATAAGGAATCAGTAAAATTAGTGTTGAGGGTGAGACCAGATGCACAATATTATTCTCCTTTAGAGAACGTGAAGATGTGTCAGAAATTCAAGATGACAACCATAATGAGATGATAAAAATAATTGATAGTTGTCTTTTTCATGTTCGGATGATTAAACACCGATAATGCTTCATGTTGGACAAGATCTCGATGCAAGTCAAAATACCCGTTCGATGCATACGGCTTAAAATGTCAATTGACAAATTAAAAGAGCAGAAGATTCCTTGCTCGGGCCCTACGGTGGGGGTCAATCTAATGGATTTTTTTCCTTCACCATGGTGATTAAAAAATCTGTGTGGGTTTATCTAAAAGACTTTGAGACCATGTTCATCGCCTTTCTTTACAAGAACAAAATGTGAGAGTGGTACTGAACTCTTCAACAATGCCACCCGACGCTCAAGTTGTGCTATATATTATTTTAGGTTGGTATGAAATTCAATAGAGTTTTAGGGTAAAAATAAGCGCAAGGAGGCACCATATATAGGCCTTTATAAACTAATCTTCAATTAATCTCATGTTTATCATATGCCATTGTTAATAAGGTTCCAATGAATTAATTAGTAAAGTATCCATCTTAAATTGTAGGGGGATAGAATCGAGTAATTGCAATGTGTCCAAACAACCTGGCAATGCCTCATGTAATATTGATCTTTCCGCCGTATCACGTGAGATAATTTGGATATATCATTTAATTTGAATAGAGAAATAATGTTGAAGTAGTAGATTTTGGGCAAAATACATATATTAACCCATTAAGGTTGACACCGGAACCAGGCTTTGGTATATATATTACCATTAGTCAAATTTCAATTAAATGTCAAAAAATTAATAGAATGAGTGGCATCAAGTGTCATACTCCAGTTGATGACAATGTAGCATTAGATAAACAAAAATCCTAGAGGAACTCATGAGTACTTAAGTTTTTAAACAAAACAATTAACAACCGTTAGATTATATGTACCTTATCCTTTGATTTTTACAGGGCCTAAAAAAGTCAAGGGTCTAAATATAAAAAATTCCACTCATTCCATAACGTGATTGTAAATTCTTATTGTGAGTTCCAATTTGAGTTTCTGTATTCGAACAGTTAGGTAAATAAACAAAGAAAGGAACTCAATCGTCAACTTAAAGTAGGTGGTAGTATTTATCTCAATAGTACAACTTGCATATTCTACGTGCTCTAGTGGCGAATTAACATAGAATTGGATGAACTTTTACTACAAATATTTGCTTGATGCTTAGCTTATTGTTCTTAGCAAATCATGCTTGTCTGAAATAAATTGAGGACAAACATATCTTCATGTTGCTAAATTTATTTTCCTTCAGTAGATAAATAATTGTATAATATTTATTAATGCAAACTTAGTTAAAGAATTATAATGATAATTAACAAAGCAAACTAAAAGACCCATTGTTAGGAACAACATATAAATTTTTGCCTTTGTGCTTGCTTTTTTTTCTTTAACCAATAAAAGTAATTAAGCTTTGCATTACCAATTTTAAATATTGTAACAAAAATATGCACCAGTGCTTTAATTACATCTATCAGAGTAAATCTAAACAATATAGTAGCTGTAGTTATAATTTAGAGAATATTATAATAATGTTTCGTTTTGAAAATATCATGTTGATGGCTATATTGATATGTAAGTAGTGTTACTCTTAGAAGCCAGAAGCGGGAGCGGGGACGGAAGCGGGGGTGGGGAAGCGCGACTACTTAGAAGATTCTAAATTTGGGAGCGTGCGCTAATAATTTTTTAATGTTTATTAATCATTGTTATCAAAACTTATAAATATCTTAAAATTTATTAGAATTTATAAAGTTCAATTCAAAGTTACAAAGAGATCTTTCGCATGTTAACTTTTTATGACGTCAAAGTAAGAAATCTTTAGTTTCTTGGTACTTTGATAAATGTGTATTGAAAAATATTCCAATTTCTCTCACAAAATTTATGTCATCTTCTAAAATTATGGTCATATTATGGGAAACGATCATGTCGTTAGAAAAACGAGCTTCCGTCCCCGGAGAAACGAAGCTCCCGTCATCGGAGAAACGAGCTCCAAACGAGCTCCCAAGTAAGAAACGCCGAATCGAAGGTTCTTACTGAGATTCGTTGACCTCCTAGGAGTTTCTGGCTTCTAAGGTGTTACTAGTATCCCAATGGTTGACAATACAACTAAAAACAAAAATAATAAAATAATAGATTTATAAAATAATAGTTTAACAAGAATGTAAAATACAACAAAAAGTAATATATTTTTTTTCAAAGAAGGTAATTTCATTACTATCTTGCCTACAGAAAACTGCCTAAAGCAATACTCATAAAGAAACTAGAAAACTATATACAACAATCCAGTAACCTAAGCTTTCCTGGGAATCATTGAACTCCTTGTTCACACGAGTACCCCCTCGAATGGGTATCAAGTGTCCCTCTTGGTTTAAGCATTCCTCTCTGGTATTACTTTGTTTACCCTATACCCATGGCAGTCTAGGCAGGATTAGGACACGCAAACTTCCCTTTCTTTGAGAAGCTCTCCCCGTTATTAGATATATCTAATAAAGACAAGTCATCGGAGATGACTCCCCTTTTCTTTCTTCGGATCCCATGTACGCTTTCCTTCCTTAATTACGTCAGGTTCAGCTGAGAAAATAATCAAGGCAGAATCCTTTAAACTAACTGTTTGAGGGCTTCCAGACTCGATCTCCATCAATGCTTCCTGATTCTCATTCTAGGCCATGTCTCCCCGCCTTATGATGTCATCATTGTTTGGACCCTTAGGTTTAGGTCCCGACCTCTTTTCCAGAATAGTCCACATATTTGGAACCCCGACTTTCCTTGCTTTATTTCACATTCCTCTGTGTCCATATATTCCCCTGGATCATTCCTTCCATCTCTCCCTCGACCCTGATGCTAGCCAAGCTAGTACTCTCATAGGATTCCTTCTGTGGTTGGGCCCCTATCACATGTTCTTTTAAGCACTGATTATAGTAGTGTGGCCAAAACTTTTATAGTCTGTTGTTCTCAGCGGAACCCACTCGTACTCAACTTCTGCAATAAGGCTTCCTTATTCGGTAGCTCTATTTTAAACTCCTCCACTATTGCATTCGTATCATTGATTTCCACTGATATTCTCACATAAAAGAGCCTCTCTTCAGTGCAGTTATGAGGTCAGTATTGAGAGGCTTGCCAATTCCACTAGCATCTTTATAATGGCAGGAGTACTCCATAGTTGCTGAAAGAGCCAAAAGAGATGAATCCAAATAGGGACTGCAGAGAGACGATCTCGAGTATATTTGTACGATGTGTTCCACGTCGTAAAATAATCAACTTTTCATCAAATATCCCAGAACCATTCTCGAAGACCCTATTTAGGTATCCGACAAGCCCAAATTTGATGAAGTGGTACCCATTTTCCCGAAAGAAAATTAATATCCAGGGTACCGTTCGACCTCCACATCAGCATGTCATAGCCAAGCAGTTGTCCATAAAATGAACAGGTACCTATAACATAGAGAAATATAGTATTCTTCCAAAATTCTGTAGTCTTTGTCAAGTCCTCCTTTGTGATTTTGATTACTTTCCTTCCATCCACTGACTCGGGCTCAACATATTGCATTGAAATGTCCTCCCTAACCTCCCCAACCATACATATAGCCACCCACGAAACTGAAGGAAAATTAGGAAAGTTCAACGAAAATGAAGTCAGAAGAGGCGAAGAAGCAAACACTTGTAGAGCAGTTTCCTGTGTTTTTGTTGAGACAAATGTCGAGAATGATGCCCCCACATCCGCATAGCGTAGCCAAGTAGTTATCCATAAAACGGACGGTTACCCATAACATAGAGTAGTATGGTGTTCTTCCAGAATTTTGGCGCCTCCATCAAGTCCTCCTTCATGATGTTTTTTATTACTTTCCTTCCACCCACCGACTTATGCTTAACACATTGCATTGAAAGTTCCTATCTCCTAGTCTTATACATAGTCGTCCATGAAATCGAAGAAACTAAGAAATATTCAATAAAAACAGAGTCGAAAAAGGCGAAGAAGCAAACACATGGGTGCAGTTCCCTTTGTTTTTTGCCTAGACAAATGTCGTGAACGATGCCCCCTCCCCCGTCTACTAATTGGGAGCTCCAACCATCACGGCTTGGACTAATGAAGCTTTGGATTTCAGAGAAATACGAAACCTTCCCCTCATTTTCCATTATCGAACTCCCTAGGAGCATCCCTTTTTAAAGTGGAGACTCGAAACACCTTCCTCCACCTCTCCACCGTACCCTCCTCCTTATCCTCCCCTTTAGCCGGGGGGCTACCAACATGTCCTAAAAATTGTTGTAGATAAAGTGATTTTGTTTATGTTATTGTTCAAAAAATTACAAAATAGAATTCAAATTGAATCTAAAGAAAAATTAAAATTAAATGCTACATTGATCTTCAAAATCAACAAGAATAGAAATTCTATACGTAAGGACAGACCACCAGCTCTCTTGAAGATAGCTATGAACTGTATATAAAATGGTATGAAAACTTTTTACCAATATTTTTAAAGCATGGTTTTAAGCAAATCACGTGACTCAAAAATCAATCTTGAAATCGACAAAAAAACCAATACAAAAATCTCAAAAAATAGTAAGTAAAGAAATTATAGAACAAAGATATAAGTATTGTTGTTGTACAACTTTTTTCTTAAAAATGATTATGCTATTGATCTTGGGCACGTACGCATACATAGACTAAATAATTAACCTAATATATATATATATATATATATATATATATAGAGAGAGAGAGAGAGAGAGGGAGAGGAGGGAACATGATCCCACTCTTATGTATCACAAAAAATTTCCATAATTACAGCAGTTGGATCTTGTTTAAGTCATCTAATGTTAATCATTGATTTGAACCATTTAAATAATGATTAAGGTTAGATGACTTAAATAAGATCCAACGATTGTGATCATGAGTATGCTTTGAGGATGCAAAAATATGTATATATATATATATATATATATATATATATATATATATTGATTTGAACAGTTAAAACAAAATAATCTGAAGGGAGAATTTGATGTTTGTTGCAGTGGATTGATCTATGCAGAGCTTATCTTGTCGAAGCAAAGTGGTACCATAGCGGATGCATGCTGTAGTGCCTCAAATCCCGATCCGACCGGGATGTGCACTACGTAATTGGGCTTGTGGCTAGTCCGTTTGAGTCATAACTTAGAACTTCGGCATCTTCTTGCCACGGACGAAATGCGATGATCCTTTCCAACTCATGGAAAGGCCTCTATTGAAACGAGTCCAATAGTTTTCGTGTTTGGTTGCTTGGTTTTCTTGATTGCCGCTTTGGGATTTGATTTGGTGTTGCTTTCGATTTGCTTGGTTTTCGCTGCTGGTTTTATCGTTTGGAGCTTTGATTCTTGGGGAGTTCGGCAAGGAAGGATAGGCAAGATTCTAATTGGTGCTCGTGCTGTGCAGGTCCGCGTAACTGACGTTTGATCGTCGCTAGGCGGGAATCCTTGTTTCAGCTACCTTTTCCTTATCCAGTGAGTGGTTTGGACCCTTCTTTCCTACTTCTTCACGCCAACATCTTTAATGTTTCAAACGTTCACTCGATGATGCCCGGTTGGACGCCTAGGAAATCCTTTGCCACAATGCATGCCAGCCACTAAGAAAGGAACAGGGGATTTTTGTAGACTAATATTTCTATATGCTTGCACACCTTATAACTGAGTTTGTTTATAATGGGGATTGGTTGTTGGTGGTGGCCTAGTGCCTCGGACGGAGTTTGGACCAATGGGATATCAAAATCGGAACACCGCATTGAGAAAATATGAACTGTTGCATGAGATATATATTGCTGCTTAACTTCTTTCTGTTTCAATCGATGCATTGTATGATATATGAATTGTTCATGCATTTGCATGGTCTGGGACAACTTGTGCACAAGGTTTATCATTTCCTCGAAACGGCTTTCCGGGGCACTGGAACCGTATCGATCCGGAGGGAAATATTTGATTTGTGCTCGTCACGATGCATTGCGGGACCTCCAGCAGGGCTTGCTACCCGGGCTGATAGGGCGCGCCGCTAATGCTTGAATATGTCCCTAAGGTGTCGATCACACCAATGACCGCATAGACTAGAACACATGCTAATCTATTGTCTTGTGCAGATGGTAAGTATACTTGTGTTTCGTTGCAGGGAAGGCGTGCATCGGTTGAGTAAGCAATCGATGCACTGGTTGGATTCGATATTATTTTCATTCCTATCAAAACATGCAACTGATATGAATTGAATTCACTTGCCTCTTTATAGAAGTCATCTTAATGCATGCTCGTCCCTAATAAGCTAGTGTCGATTTAGTCGAGTGGGTTCATCCCGCTCACCAGTACAAGTTGAGTACTGACCCACGTTGTGGGCAACTATTTCAGGCACTCAGACGGTGCAACGCTAGTGGATAGACGAGGAGGCGTTAGGAGCACCTCTATTTTGAAGTATAGTTGGAGTCAGATCATTTTGGAGGCTTGGACTTTCAACCTATACAAGGGCGTAATGTATGAACGACGTGGACTATCTGATGGAGCGCGCCCTGCCTTTTGAGTTTATCTTTTGTAATGCAAATCAAGTAGCCGAGAGGCGCATCAATGTAAACTCTATGTAAATTACTCTGAATTATCAATGAAAAAGCATGTTTCTTCCTGCACTGTGTTCAAATCTCTGTGAATGTGTTTTATAAATTGTGTTTCAAAATGGGTTCCTATAACTGCAAGTTCTTGCCTTGTACGAGCGCAACTCCAGGCTCGTACGGCATCACGCCCCAAGCGAGGACGAATCGGTTCCGTAAAGGATCAAGCGAGGACGACCGACCCTTTCGGGATCGGGGCGTGACATATTGGTATCAGAGCCTAGGCTTTACTTCCACGGGATTTCAAAAGATTATAAAGGAGTTTGATGCGCCTCTCAATTGAGTTGCGTTCGGCGTCCGCTGCATGGGAAGAGTCGCTTATACAATGAGCCCATAGATATAAAATCTATCGTTTTTGGAGTGTTAACAAGCTACTCTCTTTTGTAGCCATGGCTAAGAAGAACACTGCAACTGCCAGCAATGCTCAACCCATTCAGAGCGATCCAGCAAGCTCTGGAGAATCCGGAGGAGCGGGTTCAACCGGAATGGCGGAACGGCTTATGCACCTCATGGAGGCGCAGCAACAACAAGCTGTTACCCAACAAGCTAACATACAAGCGCAGTTTGCTTCTCAACAGAAGCAAATGGATACAATGATGCAACTGATTGCATCCCTAGTACCGAGCAACGGGACATCCGCAGCAACGCCTGTCACGCCTCCAGCCGTGGCGGTAGAAGATGAGTCAGAAGAGACTCAGCCTACAGCAAGGAACTCCTGCCGAGCAGCTGAGTTTACAAAAATGCATCCCCCTACGTTCAACGGACGAGCGGAGCCGGACGTGGTTTTGGGGTGGATTGCTAAGCTGGAAGGACTTTTCAACCTGGTTGGCATCCGGGGATCCAAGCGAGTTGCCTGTGCATCGGTTCAGCTGGAACTGCGTGCGCATGATTGGTGGGAGGCAACGAAGCAAGGAATTTATGATGCCAATCCCAACTGCAAGATTACTTGGGAAATGTTCAAATCTGCATTCATTGAACAGTATATTCCCCGAGCAGTCCGGCAGCAAAAGGAAGACGACTTCAGCAATCTGGTCCAAGGAAGTCTGTCTGTGGATGATTATGATTCAGTATTCGCTAAGCTAGCAAAGTTTGCTGGGCAATTCTTGCCTAATCAGCAGGCGTGGTGCTACCGATTTCAGAAAGGTTTGAATGACGATTTGCGTAGGGACGTCATCAACCAAAGATGCCAAACATATAGGGAATGTTATGAAGCGGCTCTGAACAGCGAACGGATCTTTGGGCGCCCTCTCCCAAAGACCGAGGTGCAAACCCCCCGTGCCAATAACAATAAGCGTCCTCATGAAACGGGAGGGTCTGGAGCACACAAGCGCTCGCACACGTCTGATAATAGGGGCCAATCCCAATCACTGAACTGCAGCCGGTGCGGCAAATCAGGGCATAAAGTGAATGATTGTCGGGTTCAAGGATGTTTTAAATGTGGTCGCCTGGGTCACAAACAGTTTAACTGCAGAGAGGGCAAGCCGAATCAGAATAATGGAAATCAAAACAAAGGGCCTCCAGCAAGTGATGCCAATGCTGTACCAGTGAATCCACAACGCCAGGGTGCTCAGGGCCGAGTCTATGCATTGACTCGGGATGAGGCATCTGTATCCGACACTGTAGTAACAGGTACTCTACTATACCGAGAATTACCCGCTAGAGTCTTATTCGATTCAGGTGCTACGCATAGTTTCATATCTGCTGATTTTACTGTTGAGCATAAATTAGCTTCTACTGCTTTAAATATGAACCTTTGCGTAAGTACCCCTTCGGGAGTCGATATGCCCGCCCATGCGATCTGTAGGGATGGTTACATTTGCATCGGAGGTAGGAAGCTTTCCTTAGATGTCATTGTACTAGACATCAAGGATTATGATATTATTCTCGGTATGGACTGGTTGGGTGCTTGCCATGCAACAATCGAGTGCGCGGAGAAGCGAGTCGTATTCCGTCTACCCGGCGAGGCAGACTTCTACTATTCGTGCAGCGCTGCACCGAAGACGGCAATGGTGATATCAGCAATTTCGGCTAGACGTATGTTGCATTCGGACTGTGAAGGGTACTTAGCTTCTGTTCGAGACACCCGGCGGGAATGTGCAGATGCAGCTCAGGCTGAAGTCATTGCAGATTTTCTCGACGTGTTCCCAGACGAGCTGCCTGGAATGCCTCCTGATCGTGAGATCGAATTCAGCATCGACACTTTTCCGGATTCGCGACCGATATCAAAAGCACCTTATCGCATGGCCCCAGCAGAGCTTAAGGAACTTAAAGTTCAGTTGCAAGACCTGTTGGACCGAGGATACATTCGTCCAAGCGTTTCTCCTTGGGGCGCTCCGGTGCTGTTCGTGAAAAAGAAAGATGGATCCATGCGGCTGTGCATTGACTACCGAGAACTGAATAAAGCGACCGTGCGGAATCAGTACCCATTGCCAAGAATAGATGACTTGTTTGATCAGTTGCAAGGTGCAAGAGTTTTCTCTAAAGTTGATCTCAGGTCAGGGTATCACCAGTTGAAAATCAAGTCAGAGGATATTCAAAAATCTGCTTTCAGAACCCGTTACGGACACTATGAGTTCCTCGTGATGTCGTTCGGTTTGACGAACGCCCCTGCAGCTTTCATGGATCTGATGAACCGCGTGTTTCGGCCGTTTGTGGATAAGTTTGTAGTCGTGTTCATAGACGACATACTAATCTATTCCAAGAACGAGGCGGAGCACAAAGAACACCTGAAGATCGTGCTGCAGACATTACGAGACCATCAGTTGTTCGCTAAGCTCAGCAAGTGTGAGTTCTGGTTGAACAGCGTGGCGTTCCTTGGTCATGTCATCTCGGCCGAAGGCGTCGCCGTAGACCCGAAGAAAATAGAAGCGGTGGTGGACTGGAAGCAACCTACGTCAGCCAGCGAAGTTCGAAGCTTTCTGGGCCTTGCGGGATACTACCGTAGGTTCGTGAAGGATTTCTCTAAACTGGCCTCGCCTATGACTCGCCTTACTCAAAAAGGGATTGCATACGAATGGGGTGATGACTGCGAAGCCAGCTTTCGGGAACTTAAGCGGCGTCTTGTTTCAGCTCCGATCCTTGCACTTCCAGATGGGGTAGAAGAGTTTCAGATATACAGCGACGCTTCAGGACTCGGCTTAGGGTGTGTGCTCATGCAGAGGGACAAGGTAATATCGTACGCCTCCAGGCAACTGAAGCCGCACGAGAAGAACTACCCGACGCATGACTTGGAATTGGCGGCGATTGTATTTGCATTGAAGTTGTGGAGGCATTATCTTTATGGTGTTGCTTGCAAAATCTTCACAGATCACAAGAGCCTCAAGTATCTTTTTACCCAGCGGGAATTGAACCTCCGGCAGCGGCGTTGGCTAGAACTTATTAAGGACTATGACCTAACGATCGCGTATACTCCGGGTAAGGGAAACGTCGTTGCTGATGCTCTGAGTCGGAAGCACGTGGGCTCGTTATCTATAGACAACCGTTTACTTCGAGATCTAGAGGCGATGGGCATCGAGTTTCGAGTTCGGCATCCAGGAGTGCAGCTGGCACCACTCCATCTTGAACTGGATTTACGTGGTAGAATCAAATCAGCTCAGGAGGGCGATCAGTTCTTAGCGAAGGTGCGCGGATTGATCTCGGCGGGGAAGACGTCTGACTTTGTGGCAGGCAAAGATGGGGCCTTACAGATGAAAGGAAGGCTATGTGTTCCTAGCGACCCAGAACTCCGAAGGAAAATTATGGCGGAAGCACACTACGCGAAGTATTCTTTACATCCGGGGAGCACTAAGATGTACAAGGACTTGCGCGGGACCTTCTGGTGGCACGGTATGAAGCGGGATGTGGCGACCTTTGTGTCACAGTGCATGGCCTGTCAACAGGTGAAAGCTGAGCATCAGAGGCCCGGCGGGGAACTGCAGAACCTCGCTATTCCCGAGTGGAAATGGGACAACATCACTATGGATTTTATTGTGGGATTTCCGAAGACGCCACGGGGGCACGATGCGATTTGGGTCATAGTTGATCGTTTGACCAAATCAGCCCACTTTCTTCCCATAAAAGTTACTTGGAGCGTCGATCGGTTAGCACAAATTTACATAGATGAGATCGTCCGATTACACGGAGTACCTGCCTCAATCGTCTCTGACCGTGACGGACGCTTCTTATCTCGTTTCTGGACTAGTCTACAAGCTGCTTTGGGAACCAAGCTACAGTTCAGTACCGCATACCACCCGCAGACTGATGGACAGACAGAGAGGACAAATCAGATACTCGAAGATATGTTACGGCTGTGTGCTATTGATTTAAAGACTAGTTGGGACACGCATCTTCCTTTGGCAGAGTTTGCGTACAACAACAGCTACCAATCAAGCATCCAGATGGCACCGTACGAAGCACTATATGGGCGAAGGTGTCGATCTCCTATCTGTTGGGACGAAGTCGGCGAGCGGCAGGTACTCGGGCCAGAGCTGGTAGAGCAGGCAGTTGAAAAAGTTCGCTTGATTCGGGAAAGACTCCGCACAGCACAGAGCCGACAGAAAAGTTATGCTGATGCACATAGAAGACCCTTGGAATTCTTGGTCGGGGATCATGTCTTCTTGAAAGTGACGCCGATGCGAGGTGTGATGCGTTTCGGCGTGAAGGGCAAACTGAGTCCCCGGTTTGTCGGCCCCTTTGAGATATTAGAACGAGTTGCAGCTGTGGCATACAGAATAGCACTACCTCCCGCCTTGGCAGAAGTGCATGACGTATTCCATGTTTCCCAACTACGGAAGTATGTGCATGACCCAAGTCATGTGGTTAGTTTTGTACAGTTGGAACTGCGCGCGGACTTGTCATACTCAGAAGAACCGGTGCAGATCCTGGATCGTAAGAAAAAAGTACTTCGCAACCGTACGATGTCCTTGGTTCGCGTGCTGTGGCGGAACCATTCAGCTGGGGAATCAACCTGGGAAATGGAATCGGAGATGAAGGAGAAGTACCCTTCATTGTTCATTCAGTCGGAGGTAGGGCCTTGTTCTTAAGTTTCGGGTCGAAACTTTTTCTTAGTGGTATATTATGTAGTGCCTCAAATCCCGATCCGACCGGGATGTGCACTACGTAATTGGGCTTGTGGCTAGTCCGTTTGAGTCATAACTTAGAACTTCGGCATCTTCTTGCCACGGACGAAATGCGATGATCCTTTCCAACTCATGGAAAGGCCTCTATTGAAACGAGTCCAATAGTTTTCGTGTTTGGTTGCTTGGTTTTCTTGATTGCCGCTTTGGGATTTGATTTGGTGTTGCTTTCGATTTGCTTGGTTTTCGCTGCTGGTTTTATCGTTTGGAGCTTTGATTCTTGGGGAGTTCGGCAAGGAAGGATAGGCAAGATTCTAATTGGTGCTCGTGCTGTGCAGGTCCGCGTAACTGACGTTTGATCGTCGCTAGGCGGGAATCCTTGTTTCAGCTACCTTTTCCTTATCCAGTGAGTGGTTTGGACCCTTCTTTCCTACTTCTTCACGCCAACATCTTTAATGTTTCAAACGTTCACTCGATGATGCCCGGTTGGACGCCTAGGAAATCCTTTGCCACAATGCATGCCAGCCACTAAGAAAGGAACAGGGGATTTTTGTAGACTAATATTTCTATATGCTTGCACACCTTATAACTGAGTTTGTTTATAATGGGGATTGGTTGTTGGTGGTGGCCTAGTGCCTCGGACGGAGTTTGGACCAATGGGATATCAAAATCGGAACACCGCATTGAGAAAATATGAACTGTTGCATGAGATATATATTGCTGCTTAACTTCTTTCTGTTTCAATCGATGCATTGTATGATATATGAATTGTTCATGCATTTGCATGGTCTGGGACAACTTGTGCACAAGGTTTATCATTTCCTCGAAACGGCTTTCCGGGGCACTGGAACCGTATCGATCCGGAGGAAAATATTTGATTTGTGCTCGTCACGATGCATTGCGGGACCTCCAGCAGGGCTTGCTACCCGGGCTGATAGGGCGCGCCGCTAATGCTTGAATATGTCCCTAAGGTGTCGATCACACCAATGACCGCATAGACTAGAACACATGCTAATCTATTGTCTTGTGCAGATGGTAAGTATACTTGTGTTTCGTTGCAGGGAAGGCGTGCATCGGTTGAGTAAGCAATCGATGCACTGGTTGGATTCGATATTATTTTCATTCCTATCAAAACATGCAACTGATATGAATTGAATTCACTTGCCTCTTTATAGAAGTCATCTTAATGCATGCTCGCCCCTAATAAGCTAGTGTCGATTTAGTCGAGTGGGTTCATCCCGCTCACCAGTACAAGTTGAGTACTGACCCACGTTGTGGGCAACTATTTCAGGCACTCAGACGGTGCAACGCTAGTGGATAGACGAGGAGGCGTTAGGAGCACCTCTATTTTGAAGTATAGTTGGAGTCAGATCATTTTGGAGGCTTGGACTTTCAACCTATACAAGGGCGTAATGTATGAACGACGTGGACTATCTGATGGAGTGCGCCCTGCCTTTTGAGTTTATCTTTTGTAATGCAAATCAAGTAGCCGAGAGGCGCATCAATGTAAACTCTATGTAAATTACTCTGAATTATCAATGAAAAAGCATGTTTCTTCCTGCACTGCGTTCAAATCTCTGTGAATGTGTTTTATAAATTGTGTTTCAAAATGGGTTCCTATAACTGCAAGTTCTTGCCTTGTACGAGCGCAACTCTAGGCTCGTACGGCATCACGCCCCAAGCGAGGACGAATCGGTTCCGTAAAGGATCAAGCGAGGACGACCGACCCTTTCGGGATCGGGGCGTGACACATGCCAACCTTGAAAGAGTACTTGGACAATGCATGGATTTCTATAAGTGCACCTGTGATACCCCTTCTTTACTTCTTCACGAGTCAAGAGATTACGCAAGAAGCATTGGAGTGCTTGGAGAGTGACCCAGAAATAATACGTCTTCCCTTCACACTTGCTCGCCTATGGAATGACATGGCTACCTCTACTGTACGTATGCATACACCATTTCCATTATATTAGTACACTTACATATATATGTTTCTTAATTTTTTATTTTTAGGATGAGATGAAGAGAGGCGATGTTCCAAAGTCCATCCAATGCTATATGCATGAGGAAAGCATAGTAGAAGAAGATGTTGCTCGAGACTACATCCTGGACCTGATTGATGACCTCTGGAAAAAGTTGAACAAGGAACGAAGTTCTTGCGCCTACTTTGAGAAGTCATTCACAATTGCACTAACGAACGTTGCTCGAAGTGCACGAAGCATCTATCAGCATGGCGATGGCTATGGTAGGCAAGATGGGGAAACAAAGTATCAAATCATGTCATTATTTATTGAACCTATCCAACTTTGAAGTATGGAAGAGTCTGATCACGAGACTGTAATTAATAGGCGCAATATCAATGGAAACGATGTCTACTCCTATTACTCCTACTGGGAACAAGCTAGAGTAGCGAATAGTCACTAGAAAACTAAATAGAGGAAGAGGACAAATGCAACTTTCGACGATTCTATGGTAACTGATCTATTATTAGTTGAGTTGCGTGATATGCATGGATTAATGAGGGAGTCTAAAATTGCTGAAATAGAGCTTAGAAATGCTCAACTTAAGAAGTTTAATCTTGAGGCAGATATGGAAGATAAATATACTTTTGTTACATTTTTGGATATGCTTAATGATTTAAGGACCTACACAGTCATTCCTTATAAGGTAGCAAATCATGCTATCACTAAATTTATTGAGGATATGAAGTACATAAAGCAATTTATGGAAGTTCCAGAGAACTAAAAAGTACAAATTATTCATGCCTTATCAAGTATGTCATAATATATATAGGTCGAGTTATATCGATGTCAAAGATATTTTGGTTGCTTTTGATTGGGTGTCATAGACATTTTGGCTCATTTTCTGGTTTGTTTAAAGCTTCTTGGATGTTTTTGAATATTGTTTAATATTTTTTGTTGAAATCTTTATGTTTATGTTTGTGACACTAATTATTTTAGAATGTTGACGTTTATATTTGAATATTGATGTTTATGTTAGAATGTTGATACTTATGTTAGAAAGTTGATGTATATATTGTAGGATACGTACAAAAATTATTGGAATGAGGATACAGACATTAAAGAATTAATGTTGGTAAACGTTATTGCAATTTTGTTCATTCTTAGGCATAAAAGACGTAGAATTGTTAGGCAAAAGTTATGTACCTCTTCTCTTACAGGGAATATGGATATGAAAGAACTCTTGGATGGATCACAGTATTGTACCAGTTAATTAGGATCAACAAAAATGCATTTATTGCTTTATGCGATCACTTTTCGAGAGAAGAGTTATTTAATTAATAGCGAACATATTAATGTGGAGGAAAAGATGGCAATTTTCATGATCACAATAAGTTATAACTCGTCGAATTGATTCCTAAAATAGAGATTCCAACATTCTTGATCGACCATTTTCTTTTGTTTTTGTGAAGTGTTGGGCAAAAAATTGATGTACGCCAAAGAGGTGATAGTTTCACCCAATTGGGATACAACAGTTGAACAAATAGGAAATAACAAAGCTTTATGAGAGGTGATGGAACTAGGAATCCCAAGGACCGCAGACTAGTACGCATATCGATCGATAAAAGATTAACAGGTTTAATACGTGATCTACCCTTCAAAGACGGAAACTAGGATTCACAAAATTATACCTGAAGTAACGAGAAGAAGAAGATGGTTTTCAACAACCTTGATCAATTAGCGACTCTAAGATCTTTTGTACGTATTCCTTTCTCGGATTGGACGTCGTGTGCACGACAATTTTGCAATATTTTTTCTCCTTTGCCAACCCTCTTTCTTTCCTTACGTGAAATATGAATTTAGAGAAAGCTGCTCACTTCTGATGATTATGACGGCCAGAGAACAGAGAATATATATAGGCTACGGTAGAGACCATAAAGAGAAATTAGGGTTAGGTCTCCTAACGGATCTGGGTATCTCATGTTCAGCCCGAACATACAACACAGTCCCGTTAACAATAGCTCAATCCACTAAAGAGCTATTGTTATACTACCTTTCCTAATCTTAAATTACGTTTATGGGCTTCTTCTTATTATATGCCTATTCGTCTTCCCACGTTAAGATATCAAATGTTCGTCGATCAAATTAAGTTACTAACAACTATATTTATCGATATATTTTATTCTTAAGTATTACCAATCAACTTTATTTGTTATGTCGGATATAATCCACCTGCACGGTTTACATGACAATCATTATGAGTTCCTTATGGGGATATCAACATGGTGTATCAGGACATGAATTTCTTTTATAATCAATATTTCATTATACACACAATGCCATTACCCAATTCATAGAGGTTATTGACCCATAATGAATCTCACTCTTTTATGAGTCAAAGTAATGCAAACTGCATATTCATGTCTGTTATTATATTCGAATTAAGAGCACAAGCATCTATAAGAACATAGATATTTGTTCTCTTATGTAGTTAGTACAAAGAGAACAACCTCAAGTGTTCATATTCAATACACACAAAGTGTACTAGTATAAACCTATAATCAAGATAGACTAAACAATATTACACTATAACCTTTCTAATGGTTTGTCCAAGTCCATCTAGGTAATGAACTATTTTTATATTCCACATGAAACTGATAATATAATCTTCTATGTGACACAACACACCATATTATCTACAATATGGAATATCAGACACTTGCATTAATATTATAACAAATAAAACATGCAAACATTCTTGATCGATTCCTAAAATAGAGATTCCAACATTCTTTATCGACCATTTCCTTCTGTTTTTACGAAGTGTTGCACAAAAATGTTGATGCTCGCCAAAGAGATGATAGTTTCACCAATTGGGATGCACCAGTTGAACAAATAGGAAATAATCGAGCTTTAAGAGAAGGACCACTCAAAGAAGCAGTAGGTGCAATCGATGGCACGGTTATCGCTACTTTGATCCCATGAGACAAATAAATTTCTTTTTTGAGGAAGAAGAGGTAAATAATGTTATCAAAATATATTTACCATATGTGACTTTGATATAAAATTCACATATGTTGTTGCTAGATAGAAAGGTATGGCTCACGACTCAATGGTATTGGCTGAGACCATACGAAACCCGAAATTCAAATTTTTAATGCCTCCTCTGGGTTAGTATTACTCCTATCTTTTATGTCTCAATGTAAATGATCAAGGATAGGAGTTTAAATTATAAGAAAAACTCTTACATGTTGATTTTATAATGGATAAGTATTACTTATGCGATGCATGGTACGCACACAAAGGAATCCATGGCTCCATATCAAGGCAAAAGATATTGGTTGGGAAACTTTTGACATAAAGGTAGGGCTAGAGATAGAGAAAAAAAGTTCAATCATGCTCACTCCTAACTAAGGAATACTATCGAAAGGACATTTGGCGTCCTTAAGGCTAGGTTCTATTTATTGGAAAAGATGTGTCACGTCCGATTCCAGATTTAGTATTTCTTGAATTTCTAGAATTAAAATTTTCTTAATAATGTATTCCTACTATATTTTATATGATGGTTCCTGTCATTTATTATTGTTTTATTTTGTTGTTGAGAGAGACTACTCAGGACCAGTAGAATCACCATTGGCATTGCCATAGACCCGATTTAGGATCTGCATGTAGAATGGACCCTTAGTTCGGTTCATTTTGGGTGAACCCATTACTAAACCCTTTTTTCTCCCCTCTTAGTATATATATGGCTTTTCTCTCTCCTCTCTTTCTTTTTCTTCATTTATTTTCCCATCTCCCTCAAGCTCCCCCTAAAACCCTAACCCTAGAAAAAGTTGTTGCGACTTGGACCGTGAGAGGTAGAGGCTAACAGTCACCCAAGGCAAGTACATCTTGGTCAATGGTGAAATCTTGGATTTTAGGATTTTTATATATGTTGTTGTTTTGAAACTATATTTGATGAAAAATGTTTCCCTTGAGTTGCTGACCATGCTTAGTTCTTGGAGTTTTGGATTTTGATGTATAGAATTTTGCAGATCTAAGTTTCAAGTTTAGGATTTTTGTGTGTTATATGAGTTTTCCTTGGTTTTGATCTATTAAAACTTAATTTTTTTGAAAACTAGTTATTCCTTATGTTAGAGCATTCCATTTCATGCAATTTGGCTTTTGTTTCACTTAATTTGGAGTTAAAATAAAAAAATTATGAAAAAAATAATTTTTTTGGTTTTTGGAGCTTTCGGCCATGGCTGAACCTGCTGTTGGAGAAGACGAAGTCTTCATGCGGTTAGCGACCTATGCGACAGTGAGTGCTATGCGGTCCGAGAGGGTTATGTGGCCTGAACTCCTTATCACATACTGACAGCATGCGTCCATCTTGTTGGATGCATGACTGTATATTACACAAAGTGTTCTGGAGCTATCCTTGAACTGCTTGTGTTTTTACTCCTTGAATGAATAAAAAATTTGCTAAGTCCAAGAGGGGAATCTATGCGGCAATCTGAGCATACGGCAAGCGGACTTATGCGACATTGGCACTATGCGCCTCTTCTCTTTTGCCGCATAACTCTGCTTCACCCTTGCACATCTTTTAAAAATTTTGTCTTTTCTTCCTAACACACTTTATGGCATGTCACATCAATCACTTTATATCACTTTACTGACACTTCATTTATTGACCATCACTCAGTGCCCCTAGGAGTAGACTTTAACCCTAAGCATGCTGCAACTGAGTCCATGCGGCTATTGGGTGTATGCGTCAAGTGAGTCCATGCGGCAATTGGGTGCATGCGGCCAGTAGGCGCATGCGGCAAGTGAGTCCATGAGGCCAGTGGGCGCATGCGGCCAAGAATTCTTGTGTGAATTTTGTGTTCCCTTTAATTATGTTCATTTAGTAATTCCTTTTAGTAATTATTGTTGTGTGCTTTCTTATGTCGATACAAGTTTATGTTTCCAGACAAGTTTTTCATATAAGTTCACGAGACAAGTTTATATATAAGTTCACAAACCTCATAACACCGTGGATATGTTTGTATGTGAAATCTATTGCATTTGGCATCAGAAAATCGAGTGTGAGTATTGTTCAGTGTATCGTGTGTCGCGAGTACGATAACTCATGAAAAGCTCGTACTTGCGACTCATCATTTTAGGGAGTTCTCAAGTGTCCACGACTCGAGAACTTGAAATAAATTATTAATGACTAAACAAGATAAGTTTTATCTAGATCATTGGGAGGGAAGAATATTGCGCTACCCGGCTATCCCGATCCCCAAGGGCCCTATGTGACATGGACAACCCTGCTAGGCAAGGGATCCATGACTGACCAAGTTTACGCGTGATACGACACTTACATGACAAGTTTATATTCAAGTTTATGTCGGTAAAGCAAGTTTATGATTACAAGTTCAAGTTTATGCTTTTGAGTTCAATTTTTGTTTGTGACTAGTAACAAGTTATGTTGTGTTATGGTTAATTGTGCATTTAATTTACTAGACAAGCATATCCTTGGTCATCCGGGTTAACTGCAGTGTCGGTGGTAGCAATATTCTTAAAACATGCATTTAGTAATTAATGTCTGTGAAAATCGATCACACCAGTGACAGAAGCAATGTAACGTTGATCAAATTGGAACAAGAAACCAGTAAATCCAACCTCGTAAACGTGATGATCCCTTCGCAGAGGCCTATCACGGACAGCTACACGGAGTAGGGGCAATCGGAGGGGAAAAAGAAGAGGATTTTGTCGAGCTCCTCCCCTTCCTGCTGCCCCCTCCTCAAATCGAATATGCAGAACTGGAATCCCTCCATAGCGCTGGTGGCGGTCGATGACAACCCCATCGGCAAACCCTAAGAAAACTTGACTGAGAAATGCTAAGTTAGCGATCGAATCGATAGGAAATTGAAGGAATTAGGGTTAGGGTTTCTTTACCTGCGGATTGAGAAATCGAGGGAGGCTGGGAATTTGGGGGAAATGAGAAATGGGGGAAGAAAAGGGGGCTTATTTAACAGAAAAGCCCTCGACTTTATGTTCATTCGCACCAACTAGTCCGTTGGGAAAACCAGTTCTATTGAGAAGATGACATCACACTCAGCCTTAACTCTGACAGGTGGGGCAACACAAACTTGTATCATAGTCCCGATTCCGTTTTGATCCCGATCCCGATCCCGATCCCGATCCCGATCCCGACGCATGGTGCGAGTCTCACGGAACTGTAGACTAATCGCAAACTCGATAATTGATAATTAATAATTAATAAATAACCTCCTCGTGTTATGACATAGAAAAGGTTAAAAAGGGGACTCTAGTTTCTGGTCTACCAGAACTCTGCCAAATGGGTCTAAAAAGGAATTCCCTGCGTATATAAATTTGCTCATCACTGCACTGCAGGCCAACAACCATTAAACAAACATCCTAACCAGTGGCATATATAATAGGCAAAATGATAGGGAACTCCAGTAGGCAGTAATCATCAAGCAAGGTTTGTATTCAATCAAAGCCTTTGACCACCACATTGCACAGAGGAGAGCTCAGCAATGGGGAAGGCTGCCTAGTGGATCAAGAACTTCTTGACCGGTGGCAGGAAGGAGAGGCCGACGACGATCGCGCTGAAGGAGACACGGTCAGGGCCGCTGCCGGCGCTGGAGACGAGGGAGAGGAGGAGGTGGAGCTAGTTAATCGTACAAAGCCGTAAAGTTGTTTGATCGTTCGATGAATGATGTTACTTTCATTATAGCTCGCTCTTCTAATTTTTATTTTTCTCCCGGCGCGTGGTTAGGGTGCTAAGTTTTGCTCGGGTGAAGGTCTGCAACCCCGGTCCTTATTTGGTTTAAGCCTTGTGATCCCGATTCAGAGTAGTTCCTATGCTCTCTTGCCGCTCCTCGCCTTACTTTCATTTCTGCACTTATTATCAGTTATTTCAGTATTATTTTTAAGACAAGTACGTTGGTATCGCACAAGTCTCGATCTGTATTTATTTCTTATATGCCTCTTTTGTTTATGTTGTGATGTGTTTGGTCTATTACCTCGAGCACATTTGTGGTACATGTTGCTTGGGGTTCTGACCCCACTAGCTTTGCATGGCCTTACCCGGAAGAGAATCAGGATCCACCACGCTTCCAGCAAGATGGCTCGCACTCGTAGGACTGCGGTCGAGGCTCGCGAGTGGATTTTTCTTCTTTCACCCCTCGTATTGGTTACTTCTTTTGTAGTGCTTAGCAAGGGACAGAGTTAGCTTCTTATATTTTTGAGACTGCGGTCCATATGATGTATATATTAGACCATGGCTGATATATTTGATCATGTATTTATACTCTGCTCGTGCAACATTTTGTATTCACTAGCTTCATGATTATGTTTGATCATGTATATAATCTTGTACTTGTGCTGTTGGATTGAGATAATATGATTTATCGTCCTTAGTACTAACGTCATAGCATGCTAGAGTTCACCCATTTTTCTTTTTGACAACCTTAACACATTGTAGCTTACTTCGGTATTCTGTAATGTGTGGTTGGCCATGTCAGTCCCCGTATTTACTCAGTATTTTGCGAGCGGGACGTGATAATGTGTCCTTAAGATTTTTTCTACACAGAGAATAATAGTTATAGCATGCATGACTATGCATAAATTCCTGCGTCGATCTGCAATAGATGATGAATTATTCTCATAGTTTTAGGAAGTGAATGATGAAGTAAAAAACCCAAACGATGAACTACAAGAAGGTGCGAACAAGAGTACTACTAAAAAAAAATTATATGATTGGATTACGAAACCAAATTGCTGATGTAGTAACTAAAATATTTAACCAAATTGATATTATTTTAACACTTAAAAAAATATAAATTTGTGTAAGGCGAGCTTTGAATTATAGAACACATTATATGTGTATTTGAGTTGAACTAAACATTTTGGTATTTATAGTACAGTATTTTGGCCTGCATATTTTTTGATTGTCATCTATTATCCATGTTTTATATGAGATGGCATAATGGTAAAATAGCACTTATAAGTGCCAAAAAAAGAACAACAAAATCACTTATAAGTAAAAAATCACTTACAAGTAGAAAAAAGAACAAGTTTTATAAGTGCACTTATAAGTGAAATAGAGTAAGTGACACTTTTAAGTTACCCTCACTTATAAATGAAAAAAAAAAAGAACAACTCCTTATTATTCATGTTACTTCAAAAAAAAAAACACTTTCTCACTTATTTCAACAACAAACAAACACCAAACTATAGAGTTTTCCACTTCTAATCTCAATTCTTTAAAGTATCCAAACGAAAATTTTCTATTTTGCTCCACTTCACCACAATGCGTATAGAAAATATTAATTTTCATATATATTTTTAATTTGCTCTCCTTCATCGAACCAAACGGATGGCCCCTAAATGCAACATGGTTGACCAAATTTCCCCTAGGTTCAAATTCATGAGAAATCTTATTTGTAACTTTACCATAAGTAAGCTAAGACAGGGATAAGACAAGAATTCAAATGAGGAGTTCTCCACAAATTTATGGAGAAATAATAAACTAAAATATTTTATATTTCTCAAAATTCTATTATAATAATAAATATTTTAAAATATTAGAAAACAATACACGTAATATTTTCAAAGAAAAGAAAATATATATGGTGAATGTTTATAGATTTTTAGAAGTTCTTCTGAGTTTAATGGATGCCATGTCCCTTTGCTCAAGACCATGCTTTGAGTCGCTTATAGAAAGTATATAGGAGTGATTTTTTTTGTTAAAATAGTGGAAGTAACTTCCACCGCACTTAATTAGAATATTTATTTTCTCAAAATTGTATTATAATAATGAATATTTTCAAAAATTAGAAAATAATACACTTAATATTTCCAAAGAAACGAAAATATATATGGTGAAACATTATACATTTTTAGAAGTTCTTCTGAGCTTAAAGGACGTTATGTCCCTCCCACCAAGACCATGCTTTGGGCCACCGGCAGAAAATATATATAAGTGATTTTTTTGATAAAATAACTTCCACCGTACTTAATTAGAATATTTTATTTTATCTCAAAATTGCATTATAATATTGAATATTTTCAAAAATTAGAAAAAAATACTCTTTAATATTTCCAAAGAAAAGAAAATATAGTGAAATTTTATACATTTTTAGAAGTTCTACCGAGCTTAAAGGACACCATTTTCCTACGCCCAAGACCATGCTTAGAGTCGTCGACAAAAAAGTATATATAAGTAATTTTTTCATAAAAAATAGAAATAACATCCACGGCACATAATTAGAATATTTCATTATTTTGACATAATTGTATTATAATAAAGAACATTTTGAAAAATTAGAAAACAATACACTTAATATTTCCAAAGAAAAAAAATATATATTGTGAAAATTTATACATTTTTAGAAGTTCTTTTTAGCTTAACGGACGTCATGTTCCTGTTAGTCCAATGATCTAACTATGTTTCTAGTTGTGGTTAATTTACTAAGTTTAGCATAATTATATCACTAATAATCATGTAATCACTATAGTGTTTATACTTAAACATAACATTGTTCAAATGTGCATTAAATGTATAACACTTGCTATCATATTACTACTTTGTTCTCCTAACACGTATTTGCAGAAAAACAATAATCAAGAACTATCATGGACATATGCAATGAAGAAATCATGACGGACCAAAAATGAATAAAAGAACCTACATGCAAATATCCAGTAATCACCTGTAATAAATTTAGATTCATAATATGAGCATTTGAATGGTAAAAAACAATGCTAGGAACATATTCACTGAACTTTAGACATTTAAAATATAAAAAATACAAATACACATGACATTTTGTTACTTTATTTCCTCAACTAGATGTCATTACATATACTAGTTAGACAAGTAGTTACTAAATACAGACCGATTGTCTAGCACAAAGCAAAGGGAAGGCCACCGTACCTAGAATACCATCTGGAAATTGCTCTATCTTAGATCCTAATACTAGAGACTATAAGTTTTATCGGAACTCCCTTTAAATTGCCACTAACATACACAAAAGAAAAAAATTATTCAACTGGTTTGTGTATTTTCTCAAACACTTTGCATGCCATATGTTACAATCTAGAGACCAAAGTGACCTACCTGGAAAGTGAGGCTGAATCGGTTTTTGAACCCACACTTGGGGAGACTTCGCCGATACAAGTCTTCCCTCTAGAACCCAAACTTCATCGTCCTCATTGCCTTTTGCCCCATGGGGCCCATCTCGACCGTCTTCCCTCTAATGAACCGATCCTCCTCCCTTTCCTCATCTTCTTTTGTCGGACATCCTGGAGATCATTCCACTAGTAAAATATAGAGAAATAGTGACGGAATAATAGTGAAGGTCTGAATCCGTCGCCTATTAGCGATGTCAAAGCGACGATTAAATGACCAACCACGACCTTTAGCGAATGAAAAGTTTTTTGTCGACAGGATGTCGCCGAACAGTAGCTATGACGTAACCAGTTTGCGCAGTCAACCGCGAAAACAAGGCAGGTAAACAAGGTGACAGTTATGCGACGTTAGTTCTCTACGTGGCGATGGAAACTGTTGTCGAGTAGGGCATGCCTAGTAGGCGACGGATGTTGATGTCGCAGTTTCGTCGCCTAGTATTGCGCCCTAATTACATAAATTAGACGGCCGATCAAAATTTTCATTTAAATCGACCCTGCCCTCTCTCTCCCCTCTCTCACTTGGTTACTCTCTCTCTATTCCCCTCCGGCCCGCTGCTCCCCTCTCCAACATGCTCTCTCCTCCGTTCTCCTCTTCGTTGCTCTCCGCTCCGACGTGCTCCCCTCTCTTGTGTTCCCCTCTCCGGCGTGCTTCCCTATCTGACATGATTCCCTTCCCTCTCTCCGGCTTCCCTATCTCACTATAAGTTATCGATCCCCTCTCTCTGGCTCCACTATCAGAATCAGTCGTAAAGTTGGTCGCATTTTGGTTGACTGAGTGGTGTTTTTTGAAGAACTAGTGGAGGTGTCTGTAGTTTACTGAAGGAATACTCGAAAATCATGTGCCATGCGACAGTGTCCATGTCTCGTCTGTGTTAGTGACACATACTAGACACGGCATAGTCACACTCCAAAGCTTTTTGGTTGACTGGTATTTTTGAAGAACTAGTGGAGAGTCTGTAGTTACTGAAGGAACATCTAACACTCGAAAGTCAATTTCTTGTGACAGTGTCCGTGTCTCGTCAGTGTTGATGACACGTACTGGACACTCTCCATAATGAGTGCTAATAAAAGATTTTACCATCGAATGTAGGTTAGAAATCAGCCTAATAAGGTGACTGATGATAATATGAACATACTCCATGACAGTTTCCTTCCCTGTATGCAAAGGAAATTTAAATTTATCGAATTTGGGAATTTATAAATTTGAGTTTATGGTTCTGTGGAATATACTCACGGCACTAGGTCTTGTCCGATATGTTTGAAAGCATATACATAGAATCTTCAACTATGTCCTAAGAAAATTTAAAATTTGTCCTTACAACCTTGGGGGCTAATTTATTAAGAAGCAGAGATAATCCCTAGAGGTGACATGTCCCTCCCCCAAATATATATCTCGCATATGTCATTCATCACATGATCCTTCTCTCAATATGTCCCTTCCCTCGGAAATGATGATACCACAACCCATCAAATATTTTATATTGTGAGCTAATGTCTTAGCATTACATTATGTGGGTTCATCTTAATTCTGTTATATCCTTTAAATACTATATTTGATGAGAACATATACTACACTGATGTACAGAACTTATATGATTCACACTAATCTATTTTATAATAAATTTTGGGTAGTGTTATGAGCTATCGTTTTTGAATTTATGTCGATTATATGCGTAAATGCATCATATTGAACAAATATCGATGTTGTAACTTTTATGGAGGTGGTGGAGAATGTAAAAACTCCTCAACATGTGATGCAGATCATCATATTAAACAGACCAGCGAAACCATCTTCATTGGTGATGGGTCAAATCGGATTCCTGTCGATACGATTACTATCGACAGGATTCCGGCATGACCTACCAGCTATGGAAAAAAAATCGTCTGATCTGTTCGCTGTGAAGTTCTGTTTCACCTATTTCTCTACTTTCTTCTATGGTATAATACACAAAGTACTAATTATAATTCTTTTAAAATGCACATCTAATGTCGTATGTACATCTAATTGCTTATGTATATTTTATCTTATGATATAGAATTTTCCACATCCACCAACCAATGAATCGTTACTTGGTTGATCGTACGTAGATGTACAGGCAGCAACACGAGAGCATGATTGGTCTGGGTGACAATTTTAAGGCAGGCATTAAAGTTTTTTTATGTATGCCATTATAGAAGTATAAAAAATCTAGCTTCCATGCGCTCAAACAAACATGCGCCCCAAGGCTGACTCAGAAGAAATTAGGCTGCAGAATGACCATGCGGTCAAGAAAAAAATCTCCCATGTGCCCCAAATATTGGTCGCATAAAGGCCAAACACAAAGATTATGTCTGACACAGAATCCTAAAAAAAAGATTTTCTAAATGCTTCAAAAATATGAGCGTACTAAGCAACAAAAAGCTCTCATCAGACTAATAATAACTCCTTACAGTTGTGCAGCTCCACGTGTATGAGGCCACGTACGTCTCAGAGTCCATGAGCCTCTGGACTCATACGCCCCATACTCCATGCGTTCCATGCGTCTCAGGCCCTATGCGTTCTATGTCACGCACCGGTCCCGTAAGGGCCGATCATCCTCGCTTGGTCCCTACGAAACCGATCGTTCTCGCTTGAGCGTGATGCCGTGCAAGCCTAAGTTGCTTTTGCACCAGGCATAGTACCTGTACAAGACACAAGTCAGATAAAAATATACATATAAAAGCACGAAATATAAAAGCAGAGATCCAAAGTTGAATACATTTGATAGGAACACAAAATACTTTCTTTATTAAATAATTGAAGATTTTGATTACAAAGTACTTGCTTGGCTAAGTTATAAAATATGCCATAAAAGGCTTAGAAATCTTTTTATAATCCCAAAACTAGCCACAACGTCCATACATTATATTCTTTTAGTAGGACCAAAATTAAAACATCCAGCAGAAGAGGAGTTTGCCCACAGGAGAGAAAAGCTAAGGAAGCATCACGAGAATGGTCCCTCGGGAAGGATGCGCTAACACCAATTTAAAATGCTCGCAAGCTCTTACTACCAGAACCTGGAGATTTGTCCATAAATATGGGTTAGTACTACAACATGTACTGGTGAACGACCGTAGCCAAACTCACCTAGAAATCCATACTAAGTAAGCATATGAATCTAGCATTATTAGGTGATCTTTTTAGTTGTCTAGTTTCTTTAACAATTCATACAAGAGAACATAAGCAATAAATAGACTATGCATATGATAATTCTTACCCATGGTCGAGCGGTTATCCCAACAGCAGACACACAAGTTTGCCATAATTTCCATATATAAATAAACTTATGAATCAATCTTGGCATCAGGTTTTAGGTATGCTAGAAGGTAAACCTAGCATGCGCCCTAACTACATGATGGTCCCCTATACGGGATTAGTAGTTGGGACATACAAGCCTATCTCACTAATAGACCTATAATATACCCTGCCGTGTAAGGACTTCAAGCCTCAGGGTATCCAGATCTCTTCCAGGCCGAACGATCCCCAGTGCCCCATGAATCGTTCGAGAGATAAACCTTGTGCACAAGTTGTCCTGACCAAATGCATGAATGCAAGTTCCTATCAGATAAATATGCTATCATGCAACTGTTGAACAATAAAAAAGCATGTCTATCTTTTTCTCTTATTTTCAAGATCAAGTCAAGAGGTTTCCAGCAATATTACTCGATATGCAACATACGAGGGGCAGGCAAGCATTTATGATGTAACTAGTAAGTTAGCAGTTATATACTTGAAGCATGAAATAGTATTTCTTTTTTAGATTATCTTGTTAGTGAGGCAACAATTACAAGTAAACTAGAGATCATTTTGTTAAGGCGTATGGACTGAAGGATTCATCGAAGGGCCTAAGCCACTCACCGATTGAATCGAATGAGAGGATGGGGAAGCCTTATGCAACGGTCACTCCATGGTTATGTGTCCTAAAATTACAATAATATCTGGTTAGCATATTTCGATCTCTTTCCCTTACGATTCAAAAAGAATGCGCAAGCGAGAAAAGCGAATCATGAAAACTAAGTCATCAAAAGCAAGACAAAACACAAAGTAACACAAAACCAAGAAGCAAAACAACCAACGAAAACTCTTGGACTTACTTCAATAGAAGTCATTCCATCAATTTGAAGGGCTCATTGTATTTCATCCGTGTTGATTTGGCAGTAAGATTTCTCCGAGACTCGATTCTCACCCGAGTCAAAGTAACAAGTGTTCCATAAGTATTCGTTTGGAGCGGGACATTACATAATTCCCCATTGAGAAGAAGTTTTGTCCTCAAAAATTAAGTGATCAAGGAGTCAAAGATCAAGGCATCAAGAGGTCAAAGGAATCAGACTCACCAACATCGTGCCAGCGTGTATCGCACTCAATATTCTACTGATAAAATCTAGGTCTTCTTGTTTGATCAGATTGTCCATCATCTTGTACTTGAGCTAGCACGGGATTCTGATTCTTAATATGAACAGTGCTATTGGGTGGCAGAACCCTCTTATTTTGGCAGTTGATAGCCAGATGCCCTTTTTGTCCCCAGTTAAAAACTCATTGTTTGCAGAGCGACAAATATATATGGTGTGGCCTAATTTGCCATAGTGACTGCACCCTGGACTAGGGCGCTGCTCGCCTGCTATCTTTCTTTCCCTATATGGTTTCTTTTGGTAGGGGAATTTCGAGCAACTGGTGCCTTCTCGGAAGCACTCCATGGCGAATATTGCTTATTCTGAACCGCTGCCTCAAAGGCTTTTATGTAAGAGGTATATTAACGGTTCATAACATCCTTCCTGAGGCTGGCATTCAAACCCTTTATAAATATGTGTGTATGGGCCTTCTCATCTGGAATCAACGAGCTAGCGAACTTAGAAAGTTTGGAGAACTCCGATTCATAGTCCTCGACAGACTTTCTCCCTTGCTTAAGTTCGGTAAACTCATCTTCCTTTCTTGGTCTGATGGCAGGTGGAAGGTATTGCTCCTAGAATGCTTCTTTGAACATTCCCCAAGTAATTTTGTCGTCTTGGCGATTTGTGACAAGATCCAGCTTCTTGATCTGCCACCAATCGTGTGCCCGTAACCGCAGCTGCATGACCACACACGCCACCCTCTTGTTCACAGATATCCCAGAAAATTTGAATAAGTCCTCCATCTTGGCGACCCAGTCCATCACCTTATCCGGCATGGTCCTGCCTTCGAACTCTGGAGGGTTCAACTTCCAAAACTCAGCACCTTTAAAGGTAGACTTCCTGACCGCCAATGGAGGCTCACCATCTTCTGTTAGGCCTGTTTCTTGAGGTGCGGGTGCGGCTGCCACATGTGTCACGGCGGTTCCCGATGCACTACTATTAGCGACCAAGGTCGTCACTATCTGAGTCAAAGAATCTAACTGCTTTTGTTGTTCTATGGCTCGAGCATCTGACCGTTGTTATTGAGCCTCAAATCGATCATGTTGGGCATTGAATCATTCTTGTTGATTTTTAAACATGCCAATCAGCCTATCAATTTGTTCATCGTTCACGCTCGCTGCGCGCGATGTCCCTGGGTTACCTATTTTAGTCATTCTTGCTGCAAAAGAGAGTAGCTTGCATTAGTCTTATAACGTATATGGACTTATTGCATGGAATATTGGGTTTTTCATACTTCTCAAGATCGGGACATTAACACCTTCAATTTACTTATATAGATTTGCAACCATTTTTGAAATTTGGGACTTTTGAAATCGCTTGAAAACTTATATCATTTTTTAAAATAATATTTGAAGAGGCCAAGGACGTAAAGCCATGCTCTGATATCACATGTCACGCCCCGGTCCCGTAAGGGCCGATCGTCCTTGCTTGGTCCTTACGAAACCGATCATCCTCGCTTGGGTGTGCATGTCGTGCAAGTCTAAGTTGCGCTTGCACCAGGCATAGTACCAGCACAAGACACAAGTTAGACAAAAGTATACATATATAAGCACGTAATGTAAAAGTAGAGAACCAAAGTTGAACATATTTGATAGGAACACAAAATACTTTCTTTATTGAAAACTTGAAGGTTTGGATTACAAAGTACTTGCTTGGCTGAGTTACAAAATATGCCATAGAAGGCTTACAACTTATTTTACCATCCCAAAACTAGCCACAACGTCCATACATTATATCCTTTTAGTAAGACCAAAATCAAAACATCCAGTAGAAGAGGAGTTTGCCTACAGGAGAGAAAAGCTAAGGAAGCAACACGAGCACGATCCCTCTGGAAGGATGCGCTAACACTGATTCAAAATGCTCGCCAAGATCTCGCTACCTGAACCTGGAGATTTGCCCACAAACGTGGGTCAGTACTACAACATGTACTGGTGAGCGACCGTGGCCAAACTCACCTAGAAATTCACACTAAGTAAGCATGTGAAGCTAGCATTATTAGGTGATCTTTCTAGTTGTCTAGTTTCTTTAACAATTCATACAAGAGAACGTAAACAATAGAAAGACTATGCATATAATAATTCTTATCCATGGTAGAGCGGTTATCCATGCAGCAGACACACAAGTTAGCCATAATTTGCATATATGAATAAACTTATGAATCAATCTTGGCATCAAGTGTTAGGTATGCAAGAAGATAAATCTAGCATGCGCTATAACTATATGATGGTCCCCTCACGAGATTAGCAGTTGGGACATACAAGCCCATCTCACTAATAGATCTATACTATACCCTCCTGTAAGTAAGGACTTGAAGCCTCAGGGTATCCAGATCTCTCCCTGGCCGAACGGTCCCTAGTGCCCTAGGAATCGTTCGATAGATATACCTTGTGCACAAGTTGTCCTGACCAAATGCATGAATGCAAGTTGTTATCAGATAAATATGCTATCATACAACTGTTGAACAATGAACAACCAAGTCTATCTTTTTTTCTCATTTTCAAGATCAATTCAAGAGGTTTCCAACAATATTACTCGATATGCAGCATACGAGGGGCAGGCAAGCATTCATGATGTAACTAGTAAGTTAGCAGTTATATACTTGAAGCATGCAATAGTATTTCTTTTTAGCTTATCTTGTTAGTGAGGCAACAATTATAAGTAAACTAGAGATCATTTTGTTAAGGCATATGGACTGAAGGATTCATCGAAGGGCCTAAGCCACTCACCGATTGAATCAAACAAGAGGATGGGGAATCATTATGCAACGGTCACTCCTTGGTTATACATCCTAAATTTGCAATCATACTTGGTTAGCATCTTTCGATCTCTTTTTATTACGATTAAAAAAGAATGCGCAAGCGAGAAAAGCGAATCATGAAAACCAAGTCATTGAAAGCAAGACAAAACACAAAGCAACACAAAACCAAGAAGTAAAACAACCAACAAAAACTCTTGGACTTATTTTAATTGAAGTCGTTCCATCAACTTGAAGGTTTCATTACATTTCGTCAGTATTGATTTGGTGGTAAGACTTCCCCGAGACTCGATTCTTAACCGAGTCAAAGTAACAAGTATTCCATAAGTATCCGTTTGGAGAAGGGCATTATATTCCAGACTTTATGCATTCCATGTGGCTCTGTCCATGTGTTCTAGACTCTATGTATTCCATGCGGCTCTGGCCAGGCGTTCAAGACTCCATGCTTTTCGCGCAGCTCTGGCCCTATGTATTCCAGACTCCATATGTTCTAAGAATTTTTAGTACTACCCTCTTGTCATGTCCTGATCTTCCGCGGTCCCGATGGCATCCGCCGGACGCGAATCACCGTGTCAGTGCTCCCGCGGGATGGTCGTTCCCCTCGGGACGTGATATCGTGCGAGCCTGGAGATGCTCTCGCACAAGGCACCAACATAAGGCATCTTGGTTATTATCGAACTGATGGAGTTTGCAGCGAAGTAGCAGAGTTACAAACAATAATCTATTTGAGTAAACGAAGCAAAACTCAAGGCAAGAGGTTCTCTGAATACAATAATATCGTTATATATATATTATGTCCCTCTATACAAAAGTAGCTCAAAATATCTCGATACGGATCACGGTATTGACACTAGATTTTTGGGTCTTGGTAATCAGGTATGCTATCGCTTCTTTGGATGATGCAGCACCTGCGAACAAGCAAACTGTTAGTGGGTCTGCACTTTAGGGAAAGTACTGTTGAGTAAAAAATCAACGAACAAAAGCAACATTCACTAAAGCCAATACTAAGTAAGCATGTGATAAAATATTACCTTAATAGTGATCTTTCTAATTTTACCTTGGTTCGTTACATGCAGTACATGAGCAGAGTCATATTACTTCTTTTTGAAAATATCTTTGAAATCAGAGTTCAGTTTAATAACTAAGCATACAAAACAAGCAATTCAAGCAAGATGTGATGATTTTTATTCTATCAGGGTGTGTCAGCGTGTCTCATGAGCTATACTCAAAGACTCTAGGGACAATGCATCCTCTAGTGGACTATTCTTTTATACTACAAGGAGGCGATCATCATATTCAAGCAAGCATGCAAGTCTAGATGCGATGCAAGACAATATACAAAATAATATATCACTTATATAGTAATTCTTATCCCTTTGCCAACAGTTATCCCTACAAGTAGACACACATGTTAGCAACAATTGCATATATGAATAAAGTTTTATTCCATGTCCGTCTCTACATCAAACAGTTAGGTAAGTAAAAAAGCTAGCCTAGCATGCGACCTAACTATATAATGGCCCCCGAGTGTGGATCCCCGAAATTAGCAATTGGGACGTACAAGCTTTTCTCACTAATGTGGATCCCCGTCTGCTGATACACATGGTTGCTATGCACTAAAATACGCTCAAAATAGTAGCCAAGACTCATGGTTCAGCACTACATTAAAAGCCACACCCCCCTAATCGCGAGGATTCGAAGCCTCTGGGTGTTCGATTAGTCTCTCCCAGGACAAACGGTTTCGAGTGCCCCAGGACACCGCTCGAGAGATCCGATATCTTGTGCACAAGTTGTCAGACCAATGCATGAATATAATTTATCAGATAAAGACTGTATTATGCACATGTCCATGAACAAGCAAACATTCAATCAAGCGATAGATCTAGAGCTCTCAATTCTCTTCTTTTCAATCAATTCGATAGGTTCAATCATTTCGATATGTTCAATTTTCTTTCTTTCAATCAATCGATAGGTTCAATAGCACATAATACAAGTTATTCAAAACAGTTCTATCTTTAGTAGTTCGATAAAGAAAATATGTAAACAGGTTTTATTTAAGCAAGCATGGAAGTAGTTCTCTTTCTCTTTTAACTAAGCATGCAGTTCTACTCTTTTTTTAACCTACGATACAAAGACAAGTTCAAGCAATCTTTTACTCTTCTTATTACCATGGAAGTTGTAAACACCCAAAAATTTTAGAAATTAAAAATAAATTTTCAAAATTTTTTGAAATTTTTAACTAATTAAAATAAATATTTTCTGGTATTAAATAAATTATATAATTTTATTAAATATTAAAATATTATGATAATAATATTTTTGGGTGTAAAATAAAATATTAGATATACTGTAATTTTTCTAGAATTTATTGGACTCCAGAACTATTTTTAAAGACCAAAAAACTTAGTTTTTAATTAAACCAAAATAAACCGAATTAAACCCAGTTGAACCGAACCGGTTTAATAATAAACCGGCCCAATTGACCCGGACCCAAACCCTAGCGGGTCGGGTCGGATCTGAACCCGCTGACCCTAAACCCGACCGACCCTTAAAATTTTTGCTACAGTAAAAATCCTAACCTAAACCCGTTCGTCTCCCCCGAACGTTCCTCGGTTATTTCCCCGTCGACTTCGCCGCTCCGCCTCCCCGCCGCTTCGTCTCCCTAACCAACGCCTCCGGGCGACTCTTCGCCTTCACCTCCCAGCCAACGGCCGTCGTGGCTTCACATATTTAAACCCCCTTCACGACCACCGTTGCCATCACTACCGAGCTCCCCTCCGATGAGTCCTCAGACTAACCCCGAGCCTCCTGTCGACCTTGACCCGATGATCTCCGGATGACCCCAATCCTGAGCTCCTCTCTGGTGATACCTCCGCCAGTCTCCCCACAGCAGCCGCACAACGCCGCCGACCAGCCGTGCCTCGTCGCGATCCTCCCAGTGCACGAACCTCAGTGAGGTATCCGCTTTCCAGCTCGCATAACTTTCTATGCATTGATCCAATTTTTATTCTATCGAATCATGCGCATAGACCGCGTGACCCTCTGGAAATTCGTACAAATAGTTCGGGGTATCGCGTCCTGCGTCGGTCGCAAACTGTGACGCAAAAATAGGAAAAACTTTCTAATTTCTAAAAATTCAGAATTTGTCCCGAACTCCCCAGTTCACGATCGTTTTGCGACCAACCTGCTAAATCTTTTTAAATTTCACCTAAATAATAATTTAGACCAAAGAACCGAGATTAAAATCCTATTTTTAGTTCAATTTATTGAGCTGTAATTTGTATGTTATTCGAGGGTGAAAATGACAAAAAACTTGGTTTTTAAAATCCTAATTTTTTTCGGAACTGGGTGCGCCCCGTTAAACGAGGCAACTTGATAGTGTGCGAATTTTATCGAAAGGTGCGCACCGTCAATGTGTAGGATTTAGCAGAAGTTGATTTGGATGTGCGTGCACACCGAAATCAACGCGTATCCATCGACAACGTCCCGTATTGGCCATGTTCTAAAATTTGTTGTAACCTTGTGTGTGCTCGTTGTTTCAAAACAAAACTTGTGCCATCGGAATCATAGCGATACGCTGGTCCTGTGACCGAAGTTTGGTTCAATTCTGAGAACGTTGACAAAATCACGTATCGTGGGCCCCACAGCTCCACTTGACAGACAATTTTGTGATCGACTCATCGAAATCCAGTTCTGGATATTCCGTTGGGTTCGTATCGTTATTCTGGACTTGTAGATACTAAGTTTGAAGAATTTAAGAACTTTGTCTCTGACATATTTTTCGGTGCGAAGTGGGCCACATGTGGACCCCGCTTTGACAAAAAATGGTCAATTTTGCCCCTGTGTCCAAATTGAACTTATGGACAGGAAATTCTAGCTATTTTATATCTTCTGAATATGATGGTAATGTCTATTTCAGCAACTAGAGGAATACTTAAAGATTCCGCTGATACCGGAGCGACTATTGGTATTCAAACCCCAGGCAAGTATACCTTGCCAGACTTGTAGTAATTTGTTTCATATTATTCTCTTGATCTATTTTTGTGAAATATATGTTCAACCTAGGACCGTGGGACATTACTTAACGTCCGAACAAGATTCGGGTGTCAATGCCGTATGCGGAGTTGTGTAACGTCACCTAGAGATTGATCTCGTGCTTGCTATATCAAGTACGTCATACCATATGACACTTGACACTATTTATATGACAGAATCTTTTCTGATATATTCATGGTGATTCTGTATAGGTTACAAGATTTGTGGCATAGATATTATATATGTATAGATAGCATATGACTTGTTGCATTAGATATGATCTTGCGTGTCATGGACATGAGACGTGTGATTACATTGGGTGGGGAGACTCATACCATACAAAGGCTGATTATATTATATATATGTAGTTTTCTGACGGTGCCTTAGACTCTGAACAGAGCTTTGGCACAAGTTCTGGCCCTTCGGGATAAATGCTACTATGGGTTTCTCCGACACAGAGCCTATGGTAGTTTCAGCCTGAGTATGATTAATGCTCTCATTTGCATATCATATAGCTGGTTACATAGTTTACCCTATTGATTAATTTATTATTGTACTGCATTTACTTTAACTTGAGTTATTCTTGTACCTTGCTATGTCCCCTGAGGACCTAGAATCCGGATTATGTCCCCAGGTTTAGCAGAGGAGATCTACCCCGAGGTGTATGGGACAGGAGCAGACATTGGGGCAGTACCAGAACCAGAGGACGAGGTGAGCACAGAGGATTTCTCCTGAGTATCTGGTTTATTATACTCAGTTATTTCTATTTGTTGGACTTCTATTTCCTGTCTATTGAACTACTGTATCATACATATTATTGAGTTCTTCCCCGAGATACTTTATTGAGACTTGATATTGCTTTATATTTCATATTGATTGTATTTATTTCTATGGATGAGATTAGTACCATAGCCCCTTATTGTTGTTTTATAGCTTAAGTACACCTTGATAGGTCCATTAAATTGGGTTTGCCCATCGAAGTGTGCTGCTGGCCATTGCTACGTGTCTAGTCCCTCGGTATTTTGGGTCTGGGGCATGATAGAAGTAGTTCGTTCAATAGATGTGTCAGTATAACTTAGCATGCAACATTCTATTCTTTTTTTTTGCATGACAAGGTTCATTCGATAGCAGTGTCAGCATAACTAGTATACAACATTCATTTCTATACTTTTTCTATACTTAACATGGCAATGGTTCCATCTCTTTTAGGCAAGCATATATGTTCTCTTAATAAGCATGCAGGTTCTCATTCTATCATTCTTAATGTAAAATTATCTATTTAGCAAACAAGAACTTCAAAAACTCAGATTCTTTATTAAGGCGTGCAAGAATTAGAGAATAAAGTTCTGTCCACTCACCTAGATCAGTCGTCTCCTGGTTCAACAATGAGCTCTTTAGGAAGGTTTTCTTTTTGAGTCAGCAAACCGATTTCTCTTGCATATAGTTCCAACGTAGAGCAGGGCACTATATACGCGTTCCAGTCTTCATAAGTCTCATGCATCCCTGATTCCATGCGTCCAACGTGGCAAAGTTTCCTGAGATGAAATATTTCTGTTGCGACTGAAGCGATTCTCTCCATCTAAATATGTGCCACATGTCAAGCTGACCATGTCACGCAAACAAAAGGGGAGAACCGTCCAGATACTCACCAACAAAAAATCCCAACAAACGTTCACATGGCAGCTCGTCATGGGCTCAACTACATCCTGTAAAGGATGAAGTACACCTGGCAACCTGTCCATCGAATATGCCCACAATTGTAATCGTATTCTGTTGAAGGAGCCCCATGTGGCCACCAAATAGAAGCATATGTGGCACCTATGGCTCCTCACCATGATGGGTATAAATAGGAATAACTTGGACGTTCCAGATGGGGCAAGAATTTTTCTGCTTCAGAGAGACTATACCCATCCAGACGAGCTACGTATATGCACACAAGCTCGAGAGAGAGAAAAGTGAAGAGAGCATCAATCATTTACTTGTCTGACTGTCAACGGACTAAAGGAGTCGTTGTAGTACTCGATCTCCAACGTCACATTACCCAGATTAAATATTGTACTTAGATTCTCTGTTTAGGGCTTCTTTGTGCATTTTGTTTGTTATTAAACGAAGGTTTTTTGAAAATGAATTCAATAGCAAATAAAATGGCGAATCTGATGGGGACATCCTTCTCCTCTGATGAGAAGGTCATGACGCAGTTCGACGCGTCGAAGTTGGATTTAATCTAGAGGATGCTGGTTGTACGCTTCAACCAGCAAGCCTATGAGGAAATTCTCTCTGAGGGAGACACTTCTCTAAGGCTGCCAAATCCTAAGAAGGCCCACAAGACATGGATTGCAAAGGCCGTTGTGCCTCACCCAACTACGGAGAATGCGCTCCCTGTCTTCCTCCCTGCCGTAGGGATCAAATATTATTCATCCACCTCTCATGAGACAGCCTCTTCTAACAAGAAGAGTGCTTAGCACCTGAAGACCCGTAGGACATGGATTACAAATTCGGTTGTGCCTTACCCATCTACGGTGCATGCTCTCCCCATATCTCTCTGCCGCAAGGACCACACATTATGCGTCTACCTCTCATGTGGCAGCCTCTTCTGACAAAGAAAGTGCTAAGCACTTGAGCTCTGGCAGAGAAAAATACTACGATGCCTGGATTTTGAGTGCTAAGACACGTTCCATGCGGCCACGTCAAAAGCAGCATGAGGAGGACTATGTGGCACCGGTCAGCAGCCGAAGGGAAATAGCTACATGTGGCCATAATAGTAGCAGAAATTACATCTTCAACCGAATCTCATGCAATGTCGACTCCATGCGCCATGCTGAGAAAGGGGAAGATGTGAACTTGAAATCTTCATATTATGAACCGGCCCGTGCTACGGCGAAGAAGTATAAGGAAATAAGAGCTCTCCAAGTTCAAGCAATTACTTATTTGACTGACTATCAGCACGCCCCACTAACTGTAATCCGTGCCCCTGGCAGAAAGTTATACAGAATCGATCCATGCGTCCAGCCCGCAGTGGCAATTGGACAAGGTTAATTTAAAGAGTCTTCCATTAGCAACCTGGGGCAAGTTATTGTATGAACCTCAGGTCAGGAAGCAAAGTCAACGCCTACGTACCCGTGTGCTCGGCTTACCCGGGCTCATAAGGAGGATGCAATGGTGAATCAGCCCTCACTTGACTTGCGCAACATGATCAATCCCAAGCGCAAAGTAAGGAAAAAAATGGTGTCATATGAAGTGTCCTCCTCAGGGCATCATTGTGCCAATATTATCATCAATTAATATTGTAACAAAGTAGCAGTAACTACAAAAAGGCAATTGGTATTCCAGCGGCTGCAACCAAGGGCACCCACCCGGCTGCAACTCGGAGAACAGGTTCGAGAACTAGAGGAAGAGGAGCTGTCATTTGCCTTATGTTAATCTGGTCAGAAAGCCTCCACCATAAGGGGAAGTTAGAGGTACAATACCTCCAGTCCATCGCTATTGACCAACAGGTCAAGGAGACGGGACCAAGGGGGACAAGAATTAGAACCCTCCGAAGGTGTTTTCCTGGGCACCCGCTAAAAGAAGAAGTTATCAGCTACTGGGGGTAGTTCTTCTTCAGGATCCCAGGTGGCTATGTAAGCTGGGGATTGTAATCCCCCAGACTTCTATGACAATTGGTCGTTCCGTAAAGACGATAATTTCCAATGAACAGATGCTGAGGTCCCTAGGGTATCCGAGTCCTAAGTGGATACGGAACTAAATACTTTCCCAGATGACTATTCACGACAAGATCTAAGGCAAAAAGTACAACGTCCACTGTCCCATCCATTTCTCCCCATGTGAGAAAGACATACATGGCAGGGGACGATCAAGAAGGCCCCAACGATCGACAACACCTCAAGACCCTCGAGGTCATGACCATGAGCACATCAATATAGGCTTTGACTCACACAATGCTGGAGATCAAGGCAAATATAGCCTCACAACCATTAAGGGCCTCTGTTCAACCAGGCCTAGACCCCGGGACAAATGGGGATTCAAATACAACAAATCCACCCGCTGACGGCAATCATCCCCTACCCGAAACATTTCTCCTTCCGTAGTCGATGAAGATCGAGAAGCAATACGGGTGGTACTAGAACTCGGGGCCCGCCTAGACTCAATGGGCAATCAGGACTCCCTAGGCGAGCTCGGAATCCGATAACCATATACCCTCGAGTGAAGAGATGAACCGTACCCTCCCAAGTACAAGCTCTTTAACTTGACTTCGTTTGATGGGAAGATATCTCTCCGCCAATTCATGAGTTACTTCAAGACGGCACCGAGACATATATCTCACAACGATGCCCTATTAACCAAGCACTTTGTCTGGGCATTGTCTGGAATAGCCTTTGATTGGTTTTGCAGCCTATAGGACAACTATATCTCATCGTTCGGCGATCTCAAAGGTCTTTTTCCTGCTCGGTTCTACGACGGGGGAAATAACATGGCGATGTCCTCTCTAAGGGACATCAAGCAAAGAGAGAAAGAGTCTGTATGGGAGTACATCGTGCGGTATAGGCAAGCAGTGCTAAAGTTGTCCCCGGTAACCCTGAGTCCACACTGATGGACACCTGTCGGAGAAATCTCCTCCCTAAAGTCAGACTTTGGATGAGCGAATCTCAGTTTAAAGAATGGACGACGTTCATCATAAATAATTTTGGTGCTGACAAAAAGGTGAAGGACGTCCACCTCTTGGGAATACAGATCCCTATTGCTGATGATAGGGCAAAGTATTACAACAGCAGCAGCAGCAACAACGACAATAGCGCCCGGGATAGCAAGAAAAAGTAGGCTCTTGGGGTCAATATAACCAAGAAGCTGGAGCAAAAGCCCGCAGAGGTTCCAAAACCGAAAAAAACTTATTCCTTCGAGGATGATGATGTCATAGAAATCTTTGACGTACTGATGAAGAAAAACAAGCTTCGGCTCCCCGACGTCAAGCGTCTTGTGGAGGCAGTTATGTAAATAATCCAAAGTACTACTACTACCATCGATATGTCCACCATGCAATGCGGGATTGCTACACTCTGAATTGGTACATCCAGCGTCTGCTCAACACCAAGGGTCTCATCTTGGACTTCGATGATAAGAGAGTTGCCACAAACATGGTATCTCTCCAGTTCGGCAACTTTTTGGCGACGAAAGCCGAGGACGGAGTAATCCTAATCCCCCAAGAAATAATGGTTGTTGTCAAAATCCTACCAGATAGTGGCCAAACAGCCGGGCTGATACCTCTCATCTCTAACGACCTGCTCCACTTAACCCGGATGGCCGATTCAAACGACACAAGTAAAGTGAACTATCATGCCATGCTCAGCAAGATGACTCGTTCGATGTAAAAGAATTCAGACTTGGACCTTCAAATAGAGTTCAGACTTATAATTTTCAGAGGTGAGCTTAGAGTATCGCTTAGCGGATGCGATTCATCGCTAAGGTGGGTAGTTCCGATGAACCTGTCTCTACTTAGCTACACACTAATGAAAATGAATGATACATGCTAGTTTCTAAGCGGTAACCTTTGTATGCTAATAAAAAGCGATGAAAGCACATAGCTAAGAAAATAATCTCACTTTATCATTATGTATAAAATATGGAAACTCTGTACTGCTCGTGCGTAACTTAGAATATTGATCTAAATGGAGTAAGTTTTATATGTTGTGCCACAAAATAGATCTTATTTACAATATAATGTACTACATCGTACAAAATATAACACGAAGTTAGAGTAGAATCATATTTCATGTATAGACAAGGAAGACTATCAATTCCTAGTCAGGAGAAGAAAAGAAGAGAAAGTACTTGGGATATATAGATCATCGAGGTAGTCTCCAATCAGGGAGCTGCGCAGAGAAGAATCAACCGAGATTAAGTCCTCGGATATAAAAAATTGAGCTAAAGTCCTCGGATAAGAGAAATCGAGCAGGAAGTTTCTCGGCTAGGATGGAAGTGGTAAAGTAGTTGCATGGTCACGGATAACTGGTTGCGCACCAGGTAGATAAAGAGTCCTCGACCCGATTGTTGAGGCATCCAAATTATGTCAGCCCGAAGGAATATGCCCGTGTAGTCCTGGTAATATGCTAGCTGAAGTACTAGCAGGCGAGTGCGGGACGTCCAACAAGGCTTGCTACTGATTTGGAAAGACAGCCGACTCGTCGGATGGTTCGGGACATCCATTAAGGCTTGCAACCGAGATAAAAAGACAGTCGTTCCATCCCAGATTATATCCAATATAGCTAACAGAGCCAATGTCCTTCATATAGATAAGTCATGCATGCATAGCGGTGATCCACATTCAGAAGAGGAGTAATATGAAGGAGTATAATGCCATTTTGCACAATTAGAATGGATGAACGATATTTAACATAGTTCGAGTAAACCATATATGAGGTAGAGACACAATCAAAACACTTGACATTCATAGATGTTCCTTGATTCAGACACGGGTATTACTTTCATTATATTTTCATGAAACTGATCCTAAGGCAAAGACTATAAAGATAACATAATACTCGGTGCACATAACTAATGAACGTGCTTGTTTTGTGGCATGGACTAGAGGCCTCCCTATGAGTGCATTCAATATATTATTATCCAACCAGATTGTATGCATGGTGCTTGGAGAACTTGTACAGATTCGGAGATCGCTTGACGCATCAAGGCACCAGATCATACTTGGCGTCTTGGAGCGTGGTGCTCGAACCTGGAGTTCAGATATATTAGACGTAATATATGGGAACATCATCATCCAGAGTGTTTGATTCAGTTGTAAGCCTAAGGCATATTCATTGTAATAAAGAGATAGAGAGAGAATGAGCGACTTGTAATCTTGGCCTAGTGCCGCTTGTAATCTTTACTTCATATCAATAAAGAGCTTATTTTGGATTCGATACTTGTGTTTATTCTATGTTTCATCTATGATGACTCTGCGAAATAGTTATCAATGACCGTTTTAGTATTTGCCTTGGGCTGGTGCAACTCCATGCTCACAGCATCATATTTTGGTGGGAACGATTGTCCTGCGGGAGCGATGGCACGGTGATTTGAGTCCAGCGGGGACGATCGATCCTGCAGGAGATCGGGACGTGACATATTGTTATAAGAGCACGGCTTTATTTTCGTGGAATTCCTATCGAATCTCTCAGTTTTGAACTTGTTTATTGATGATATGATAAAAGCTCTCTCTCGATGTTTAGATGAATGTTTCATACAATGGGTCTACATATTTCAAAAATTTGTGTGATAGATTATTGGATGAAGATAGTTATGCGATGGCCTTTGTGCCGAGTTGAGTTAGACCTTATGCTAGCAGACTTGTGCTAGAGTTAGCAAGTTATCGTGTATGAGACTTAGAATATCGTTCAGATGGGACAACTATGCACACATTCGTTCGGCTAAGTTGTGCTAAGTATCGCGCATCTAGACCTTTTGGTGCGAACAGGTTGCGAGATTTGTGTATTATTCGGATAAGGACAAAGTCGGACTTAGAATGGAAATCGATAGAGACGTCATTGGATTATCGCTAAAAGGCGAATAATAGGAATTGTGTTTAGATTTCAAGATATAGTTTGGATGATTATTCTTATCGATAAGTTATGACTCAAAAATATAGTTTGTATGGAGGACTATCGATAGAGGTATATAACGAGACTAAGTTTATCGATATGACGTATAGAGATCACCCAAGAGTTCTAAGGAACGAATTGGTGGATATGCAAGTAAGCGATGCGAATACGATTGATGACTTATTTGGATGACTCAATTCCTGAGTGGTGTATGTGATAGCTCAAGAATAAATAAATAATTTGAGGATAGAGTATGTTTTAAAAAGATTCATAGAGTATAGATCAAACCCTGAGTGGTGTATTGATCATCTTAGAAATATTCAAATGAATCATGAATTTCAGGATAGCAAATGAATCTAGCAACAAATGATGTGATTGTACGAAGCCTTAGTATAAGTGTCACGTCCCAGTCCCAAAATACCGAGGGACCGGACGCGTGGCAATGGCCAGCAGCACACACCGATGGACAAACACAATTTAGTGGATCCATCGGGGCATGCTTAAGCTGTAATATGACAATAAGTAGGTCCAATGATCCAAGTCACAGTCTATACTAATCTCATCTACAACAGATAATCACAGATCAAATGCCAGAATAATACAAATAGGAATAACTAACAAATTTCAATAAAAGTGTCTCGGAGAACAATCCGAGAACAAGTCTGATACATAAATACAATAGACTGGAAATGTAAAGGAACTGGAAATGGAAATAAATGAGTATGTAAAGCCAATACTCAGGATAAGTCCTCTGGTGTGATCTCGTCCTCGAAGGTCGGTACAGCTCCCGTATCAGCTCCTGCTGCGGTCCCGTATACCTCGGGAAAGATCTCGTCTGTAAATCCTGGGGACATAATCCGGATCCAGGTCCTCAGGGGACATAGCAAGGTACAGAAAATACAAGCCAAAATAAATACAGTGCAGCAAATAATGCAATGAATAGGGTAAGTATGTAACCATCTATGTGAAAATGCAAGTGAGAGCATCACTAGCGCTCAGGCCGAAGCCACTACAAGCTCTGTGTCGGGGAGCCGGTAGCGGTAATAACCGGTAGTGGGCCAAGCTCGGCTTCCGAGTCTTGTGCCTCTCAATAATAGGGGTTTTATATATATATGATCAGCCTGTAGCCTGTGTGTCTCTTCCCACCCAATGTAACCACGCCTCTCATGACCATAACGTCTCATGTCCATGTCAAGCGGTATCATAGCTAATGCAACGAGTTATAAAGTATCTAAGAATATAGTATCTCTGTCAAGTCCTGTATCCTATACAGAATCACCACGAATATCTCGGAAAGATTCTACCTCATGAATAGTATCAAGTGTCCTGGGTCATATGGTACTTGATAAGACAAGTACGAGAATATAAAGTGTCACGAATATCCATCTCTAGATGACAATACTCAACACCGCGTACGGTGTTGGCACCCGACTGATAATCGGATGCTAAGTATGTCACACGGTCCTAGGTTAAGCATGCACAGCAATATAATGAAGCAAGGAAAATATGTAACAATACTGCAGAGTTTGGCAAGATACACTTGCCTGGGGTCCTGGCTCCAACTGTAGCTCTGGTCTCAGTGTGATCTGCAGGTACTACTCCGGTTGCTGAAATAAACATCACCATTAGATTCAGAAAATATCAAATAGCTAGAAACATCTGTCCTTAAGTCTAATTTGGACACAAGGGCAAAATGATATTTTTGGCCCAAAGCGGGGTCCACATATGGGCCACTTTGCACCGAAAAGCGTGCCAGGGTCAAAGGTCTCCAAATTTGTCAAACTCAGTGTCTACAAGTCAGGAACGATGATACAAACCCAACGAAACTTCCAGAATTGGATTCCGATGAGCCGATCACATAATCGCCCGTCAAGTGGAGCCGGTAGGGCCCACGATATGTGATTTTGTCAACGTTCTCAGAATTGAACCAAACTTGGGTCACAGGACCAGTGTATCGCTACGAGTCCGATGGCGCAAGTTTTGTCTCAATCCGACGTGTGTACACGAAGTTACGATATGTTCCAGAAAGGACGGATATAGGGCGTTGTCGGCGGATACGCGTTGATTTCGGTGTGCACGCACATCCGAATCGACTTCTGCGAAATCCCACATGACTGTATCAACGTCACGCATATTTTGGTAAAGACCGCGTGCGACCGAGTCGTCCCGTTTGGCAGGGCGCACTCAGTTACGGGGTGAAACAGGACGTTGTTTTTCCTGTTTTTGTATCGTGGTGTGCGATCACCACAGGACTCGATGCACCGAGCGAGTTGCACAGACACCGAGAGGGTCATACAGTCTATGCGACGCAACTGAAAGAATCAAAAATGGGGGTAGCGAGGAGAGAGAAACGTTACCTGAACAGGGCTCCGAAAAACTGAATTTTTTCGTGTCCGACACGTGCCTAGGGTTAGGGTTTGGGTTGCTGTGCGGAGCTCCGGCGGCTCGGGGCGGCACTGCGGCAGGGGAAGCCGGCCGGGGGCTAGGGAGGCAGCGCTGTACAACGGACGGCGGCGTGCGGCGGCGCTGAGCGGCGGAGGCGGCGTCGGTCGACCGTAGGGATCTGCTGGGAAGAAGGAGGAGGGGTGGAAGATGTCGGGCGACGGCTGGGCGGCCTCGCGGGGGTGGCCCAGGGTGGGCACGGCAGCTGGGCAGCGAGGCGGAGCCAGGGGAGGAAGGGCGGAGGCTGACGGTGGACGGCGGCGAGTCTGGGGGGGGTGGTCGGAGTCTGGTTCAGGGGTTTGGGGGAGAACTCGAGCGGGGCTGCGGGGTGTCCGGGCGCGGCACGGGCGGTCAGGCGACGTGGCCGGAGGACGAGGGCAGAGGGGAGGAGAACTAGGGTTCAGGCGTGGAGCGGGGGAAGGAGAGTTGCGGCGGCGGCGGGGTGCTGAATTCGAGGGTATTTATTTCGTCGGAACAGTAATCCCGAGGGGAATCCGACTTAGGGTTTCGGTTTGGATTCGGGTCCGGGTCGGGCAGGTCGCGGGTTGGGCAGACCCGATCTGACTCGTTAAGGTCAGGGGTCCGGTCCGGTTTGGTTGGACCGGGTTCAGCCCGGTTTGAACCCGGTTCAACCCGGTTTGGTTTGGGTTTAATTCGGTTTAATTATTAATTAGTTTTTAGGGCTTTAAACGGGTTTTCAGAGTCCAATAAATTCACAGAAAATTATTCTATGTCCGATTTTCCATTTTCCACCATAAAATATTATTTTCATAATATTTTAATATTATTTAACAACAACTAAAAATCATTAAATTTCTAAACACCTAGGTTTTAATTACAGAAAAATCCCAAAAAATTACGAAAAATCCAAATTAATAATTACTGAAAATCAGGGGGCTTACAATAAGTAATGCCTAGCAAGTAATGAATTCGACAGAATCGTGCATAATTTAATTCGAACGATTTAGAATGCGTGAACAAGTGATAAGTCTTACATTGAATACGAATTTAGAGTATTAAAATTAATATCTTGGTAGAGAAAACTTAGTAGATCGCACGGGCAATTTTGAATTGAATCAAATAGATTAAAATTTGAGTTAGATAGAATAATCGAGGATGCGATCAAAGTTAGCACGATTAGAATGATAGCCCGTATGAAAGATAACATGCATGGAAAATCAAGATCGAGTAGGATATCGCTCGATAGAATTTAGCTTGAGTACGAATGTTATAGTTTCAAATTTGAAAGACTTTATATAATATCGATAATTAGAAGATAGCACGAATTGATACAAGTTAGAGAAATTTGTGGTTCAATAATTGAGGTAAGCGATAACAGATTTTAATCTTTGATTTGGACAAACAATCTTGAATCTAGTTCGAAAGATAGCACTCGATAACATGCCCAGATGAAAACGATTATCCCGCGGGAGCACTAGCGTTGTGATTTCACGTCCAGCGAAGATGATCGAACTCATGAGAACATGTCTGATGATTATTCAGACAAAATTGATAAAATAGAATGTAATGAAGGTGGATAGACTTTGGCTTGAGGATTTAAACTTAGTTTTTTGAGGAATGCTAGAAGTAGACTTCAAACTGGTCGAACGGTAACATTAAAGTTGGAAGATTTGGCTAGACGAATTATTATCACGGCATGAACGGTTATTAGATTAACATGACTCAATGGATAAATATATGACTTGGATGAAATAAAGTATAAATATAAGGTGCCTTGATCATTTCGATAATAACCATAACATTTTATATTCTTATATGCTTGTAACTTCTTGCTTGCGCATGCGTCACGTCCGGATTAGGATGGTTATCCTGCGAAAGCGTTGGCGTGGTGATCTCACGTCCAGTGGGAATGATCGAACTTGCAGGTGACTGGAGTGTGACAATTGAAGGATCATCTTGAATTGTGGTTCAATACGATAAGATTAGTTCCAAGATACAAGTGAATCGAATGTATTTTGTGGATGAGTTAGTCTAGAATATAGTGTAAGACATTCGATGGTTTCGTGAACGGATACGTAATTTATGTTAGACGACTTAAGTATTTATGATTGAGATCAAAGATTTAGAATTGACTTGTGACTTGGTGATCTCGGTTTATAAATGGATAGGTGAACTCTATCAAACGTAATTGAGGAGATAGACTATGCAAATTGCTAAGTTACATGTGCAACATGGATATATCATAGATTCGGTTGAATGAATGTGTCTCAGGAATGACTTTATTAAAATGGACTCGAACCCTGTACAAACGAACGTATTGATGTAATAGGATAATCTGTGCTCGATGTTTAGAAATCTGAGTAAAATAATCTTGGATAGAATATCCCGTATAAACGAACAATGGTTTGACCTTAGGAATTGGGGGAGTTTTATGCAATGGATTGCTCCATATAAATTGTGAATGTGAACTATACCTATGACCTTGTAAGCTGACCTAGCCGCTAGAGAGACGACCCTATACCGAGGGAAAGAACTTGTATGACCGACTTTAGAGTATCGCTTGAGTAGATGATAGAACTAGGGCAGCAAATATTAGATTTAGGACTTGGTTTTGGGGAATACGCTTGGAAATTGACGATTGATGCGAATGGAATGAATGATGAAACTTTGATGTTGGTTACGTAATTTTGAAAGTTGGACAGATCGTTTAGGGTCGAAATGAACGAGATGGTATCTAGGATTGGATCAGATTAATTTTGTTGATAGACTTAGGAATTGATCAATCAAAGTTGGGATAACGAATTGAATCGTTGATTGGAAAACGTACTTGATGGAAGTGTAATGCTTGATGAGAGTGGGAATTGAATTAGCTTAAATTTTGATCGACTTCTCTCGAGGTATCATTGTGATTTCATAAGGCGAGAACACTTGAGAAATAAATTGTGTCAAATCAAGGATTGATGAAAGATGGAAATAAAATAATTTGGAGTTTTGTTTAGTTGAGTTAGCAAAATGATCAGTGACTCAGAAGTAAGAATATGTTCACCAATATCTTGTCCGACTTTGCTATCGCTATGCTTGGTTAAAATATATATATGTGGAGGATGCCTTAAATATGTGCATGATCCAAACTCAGGATATGTTGAACTTCGAATGCAGCTGCAGGCAGAGATGTTTAGATATGCTTGAAATGAGCATAACGACTTGGGTAAGTTAGCCTCCCTAAGACTTTAGTAAGCAAAGGATTAGAACATACCCCCATGTTGGGAAATATAGCGCTGCGCTATAGCGCAATAAAGACTGAGTTAGAAAACGTAGGCGATTCTATGCGATGACTTTAGTTGATAGTAAATTTACTTAGCGAGATTGGCGGTGGCTCGAGATAGATCTTGATGCAAGACGAGATTGGAAGATTAGCTGAGATTCTGTCACGCCCCAGTCCCAAAATACACGGGACCAGGCCATGTGGCAATAGCCAGCTGTCACGTATCCGAGGATATCCGAATTTAATGGATCCTAACGAAGAGTGCTACGCTGTCCTAATACTAACATGTCCCATATAAATCAACAACAGGTAATCTAATCTCATCCACAGATAAACAGCAAGAATGTACTAATAATAATTGCTGGAAGATAAACGCCAGTCTCAATATATCATAGTACAACCAAGAATGTCAGGTGGGGACAATCCCACTGCTATGATGAAATAAAATACTGAAATGATAGATAAAAGATAATGACTAGGGCATCGGCTGACTAGATAATGATGCACCCAATCCTAGGCAGAAAGTCTACCAACTGATCATGGGAACTCTGACGGTAGTACCTCTAACTCCTCAGCTGTAGCGAATCTCGTCTCCTCTCTTGGGCCGTATACTGTGGGGTAATATGCCTCGTCCAAATCTGGAAAGGTACCAGGTCCTCAGAGGGACATAACAAGATACATAGAAGCATGTCATATATAAATACTGAATAAAAGAAATACAATAAGGGTGTGCTAACCATCTAAGTGAATGCAATGTGAGGACAATATTGGTACGTATGAGTAGGTGTAGGTATAACGTCCATACCGCTCCGAAGAACGTGGAAGTTGTATAGTATATATATAACATCCATAGCGGTCCGAAGAACGTGGAATCTGCATAGAATATAACGTCCATAGCGCTCCGAAGAACGTGAAATCTGTATAAAGGGAGTCATTGGATCCGTGGTTCCTCTGGATACTACGGATTCCAATGGGTGTATCCCATATGCCTACTAGTTGTCCTCTCCGCCCAATATAGATACACAAATCGAATACTCGACATGCATACCACGTATCTATATGCCAGTCTCTATGAATAAAAATATCCTGAGTTACGTACTAACCGTGATGTAAGTCACACGCACCTATAGCTAGTCGAGTATGCGAACCCGCATCCCAATATGAATGTCTCCGTGAACGTGTAAGAGTGTCAGGTCTCAGAAGATAACAGGGTATTGTAAAACCCCTATTCCTAGAAACCGTATATGGGTTTTTTTAGTTAATTATTAATTTAATTATAGTAATTAGTAGCTAATTAGGAGAAATAGATTTTATTTTAGGTGTTGGTGAAATTAGGGGATTTATGGGACCATTAGGAATTTTTCCGAATTTATTTCATGTAGGAGACCCCTTGAGCAGTTGCTAGCTTAATGGTGTGCATTAATATAATTCTAGATTTTTCTATGAGTATATATATATATATATATATATATATATATATATATATATATATATATTAAAAGAATTATAAAAGAAAAAGATAAGAAAAGAAAATAATTAAAATACTCCTATTGGATCCTACTTAACTAACTATCCTACCCAAATTACTACCAACCCAAACCAACTTAGCAAGTAAGCCCCGCCCTTAGCAATCAGCTACCACAGCCGCCCCTTGTGAGCCACACCCGCTGCCTTGTAGAAAATCTAAGCAAACTCTTTGCAAATAACCAACAGCCCCTTAGCAACACACCCCGCGCCCAAACAGACCCCTACTTTAGCCCGCGTATGTGAACCGACACCCCTCCTTCTCTCCCTTATATATATATATATATATATATATATATATATATATATATATATTCTTATTTCAACCAAACCCTAACCCTAGATCACCCTAAACTCTTCCTTTTCCCATCTAGACTTAAGGAGCGCCGCCACTGCAGCAGGAGAACCCCGCCAGGCCGTCGAAACCAATCCCGATGACCGCGACCCCACGCACCCCACGTACTGCAGATTTCTGCAGCAAGGTACCTATGTTCTATAGTTGTTTTCCGTCGCCTCGCTCAACCAAACGCTACCCCGTCTTCACCGGTATGCTCATCCCTTAACCCTCTTCCATATTTGTATGATAGTAGACCTCGAACAATGTGTAACTATAGACGAAAACAGTGCCAAAGTTGGCAGAACTAGATCAATTTCTGGGATCGCAGAAAACTGCGGTGATCATCCATGTTTCCGGATTCGTATCTCCCACCACAGAGATCCGAATTCGATGATTCTTTTTGGTATGCATAGACCACTTGACCTAGTTTAATTTCTGCTAAATAATCTTAGATTATTAACTGCTGTAGGTAGAATTAATTTTGTTGGAAAACACCGTGAACATACTTTTTCCAGATTTTCAAAAGTTGTGAAACGGAGCACGCTCCGACAAACGGGACCGCCCCACCATGTACCAAGTATACCAAGTGGTGCGCACAGCATAACCGAACATGTGAGAGTTAAAAGAAATTGATTCGGACGCGTGTGCATGCCAAAATTAGCCCGTATCCGCGGACAAATCCCGTGTCACAACTTTTATGAAAGCTGTGCACCTTTTGTGCACGCTCGTCAGATTGCAATAAAACTTGTGCCACTGTAATCATGGTAACGCGCTGGTCCTGTTACCCAATTTTCACACAATTCTGAGACAGTTGACCCAGTCGCCTATTGGCGAGCCCCACGGTTGACTTTTTGGGCAAAATTGTGTTCGGCTCACCGGAATCAACATTTGGACATATCGTTGGGTTCGTATTGACATTTAGAGTTTGTTTAACCTATAATTTGTCCCATTTAGAGACCTTTATCCTTGGCACATTTTTCGGTGCAAAGTGGCACACATATGGAGCCTATTTTGACCCGAAATTACCGTTTTACCCTTAAATTGGACGAAAGGGGAGTGCTTTCTAGCTATTTTGATTATTCTGGGAATGTTGGTGATGTTTATTTCAGCATCCGAAGACTTTCATTCTGAGGCTGTAGTTTCTGACTCTTGGTATTTGACATCTGGATATTACACTCTACAGCTCTTTTGTCAGGCAAGTATATCTTACCTTGTTGTACTGTTTAAATTCTGTATTATTATTTGCATATTTATATTATATAACTGTGCGCGTCCGAGAGAGACTCGGTTGCAGTCAACGGAGGCGTTGACGTTAGGACTTGTGTCTGACCTAGTGTCTAGTAGACCCACCTAAAGTTGTGGAGTTATTGGTATGACTCCCAAGCCTTGACATATTTCTTACACGTGTTGTGAGTCTCATGTAGGGCACGGACTTGCGTATGTGGTTGGCCACCTGTACGTGTAGGCGTGCGACGGATAGGGTATAACTGCTAATAGTGATGCATGTTAGAAGACTTAGCAGTTATTAGTAGGCGGAGCATAGACTATCATGGTACGATGGTCCAATCCTTGTCCTTATTTGGTTGTAAGGTTGGACTATTGTTCTAGCGATAGAGTATAAGCCAGAGTTACGACGCCTAGCGTAGTAGCTAAGGCGTGTTGCGGATACAACATGCTTAGATCATTGGGCGGGGAGGACGACTTGTAGGTGTATGGGATACCCCACTTCCTTTACACTGATGCCACACTCGACGGAGTGATATGGAAGATATATACTACACTGATACCACGTTCTTCGGAGTAATATAGACGATATATTATACTGATGCCACACTCTTCGGAGTGATATGGACGTTATATTATACAGATGCCATGCTCTTCGGAGATGGACGTTATTACTGAGCGCCCTCCTATGGGGGCATATGTGGCATATACTAGCCAGTTGTCACGATTGGTGAATTACGTCAGCATATGTCGAGCCTACACTTTCTCGTACTCTCAAAGTTTTTCTCAAGTTGTATTTCACTTAGATGGTTAGGTCACCCTGGAGTTTTTACAGTATTTACATTATGTCATGCTTTTATGTATCTTGTTATGTTCCTCTGAGGACCTGGTCCCTTTCCAGGTGTATTATTCATGAGTATTTGCAGGAGCTCAAATCCGGACTGGCTACTTATATTGTGAGAGGTCTTCTCTTCGAGCCTCATGATTGTTAGAGGTTCTATTTAAATTGTATTCGTCTTGTTTATTCTTTATTCTAGTTCGGTAGTGGATTTGTTTCCATCCGACTGTCATCTTAGATACTTCATTTTGGGATCTGGTTATAGATATTGGTTATTCATTATATTTGATTTTCTATGGATGGGATTAGATATTACCTTATGATTTATGATGGTTTATACTACTTGTGGATTTGATATTCATATTATAGCGTACGTGTATTATGGTTTCCATATATTGGAGTGCCATATTCATACGGCTGGCATGCTTACGTGTTCTAGTCCTACGTATTTTTGGGACTGGAACATGACATATTTTTAGTGGTGGCCCATGCAGGTCGAGAGCATATTGTCTCGGTTACGTTACTGTACCGAGCAAGCCTGCAACAAAGATTAGAGTATAGGATCTCATCCATAATTGACTATGATTCGCTCTCCTTCCAATCCATTCTATTTGAATAATTGTATCCTGCTTGATTCCTGTACTTCCCTGATGATTCCTTGAGTATAGCCCCCTCATAAAATATAAAATTCCCTGTTACTAGATGATAAGCAGGGTAACCTTCCTATTAAGAGTACAACTAGAGTGTTGACACACCATTAAGCTTAGAATATCTAGTGAACCCTAGAATTTCTTATCTATAGATTGGTTTACCATTACTCCTTGATGTATTATGAAGACTTGAGAGTAGTATAGACACTACTATAGTTAGCCAGAAGTTTTACCATAATGTTTGACCCTAGTATTGAGGAACCAATAGAAAACCAAGATTGAATATTAGGACTGAACCTAACATTCATAATTAGATAGTATTGGAGAACTATAAACTTAGATCATTGTCTTATTATTAGTAGAAAACACCTTAGGAAGCCTAGAGGATTGTAATTAACACTTTTCCTTGATCATACCTCGAACATAGCAAATAGCATACCACTTTCCCTTAGAAAACTATGATGCTATCTAGAGCCCCTATTTTAATTTTATATGTTGTTCCTCTGCGACCTTAACGTTCGTTAATTGTACAACGACTAAATTATGTTCTTCTTTTCTTCATCTTTTAACTCGTGCCACCTGACACCTCTGATTATAGACCAAGTGTTTTTATTCTATGATTAGGATATATAGCCTGCTAGGATTATAGTTGTAATTTTAAAATTTTGAAATTGTATGCTTAGTAGTTAGAACTTGATGGTTTAAGCTATTCTTGTAGATTAAGGCCTGGTGCTTATCCCTTAGTTTTAAATTGCGTAACATGTACCCCCACCTCGATACGAGTTATATTCCCTTTCCCTTGAAGGCCAGTAACTTTTCATTCTTACTATTGACACTTGCTCTATAAGCGCTATGACTAAGACTTAGGACGACCATGACCTATGTAATGAAAGAGGATACCCTAATAAGTACCAAGACCCCTTCTCGTAGACCTTAACAAGAGTTTCTACAGTATCCTTAAGACAATTATAATACTAATTTATTGTTATAAGTTGGGTAGTATACCTCACAATATAGTATCACATAGTCTTTTGACCTATTATTGAAGTGTAACTGAACAACATTAACTGTATGCTAGCTTAGGATAACATTATTTTTTTAGACTGTAGAACTTAGAGACTATACCCCTACTTTGTCGACTATCGACTTAGACAAGGAGTTAGTATGACAACTAAAGATATTGTAAGAGTCTTATCTTTTTGTGAACTTGAATTGTTATATACCTTCTTTCATCATAATCCAGCGTATTTATATTTGCTATACTACCTTGACTTATGCTGCTATTGTAGCCTAGTTTTTGTAAGCTTATTCTTTTATCGAGCTTGCTCATGACATATGTATTATTGGGTGCACACAATGATACAATTGCCTAATCAGAATTGGTATATTAAGGTCTAGCTAACCTTAGTGCGCTTGATTCGCTCTTCGCATGACTAATTTACGTGGATTGAGATATATGGTAGTAGACGAAGATACTTGCCCCTAGACATGTCAGACATATCGTATCGGTTACATAACTATACTGCTACGAGCATGTAAATAGAAAATTACCAAAAATAGGATTTTAATCCACAACTGTCCTAACAACTCTCTTTTCGAATTCTTTAATCTCTTTGAGCCTCGTACTTGTATTCTATCACCTTCACCTTGAATTTGTTTTTGTTTTCTCTTCGTCTTCCTCTATTTCGGAAAGACGAAACCTCGTGCTAGTATAAGTTGACACTGATAGTACTAGATATACCCCATAAGGCTAATCACATGACCTAGTGACTCTCTTTTATAATTGATTAAGGGCATATCATAGATAATATGTTTGGTGTTAAAACTTTGAGGATTGAATAACATGATTAAATAATTTGAGGAATAGTTTTCCAAGATGAACAGCCTTAGGTGATAGATGGGTAAATTTTAAGTTTGGTAGATTGTGAACCCCTCATCCAAAAAAATTAGACCTACTTGGCGGAGATAGTGAGACTAAGGCTAGATAGAGTCCAGTTAGAGATAGAACACGGTATTTTTATTTAATTTTGTAATAATTATATCACTTAGCGTACCTTACCGTGCTTCGATAATTGGAGCACTACACTAGCCACTGCCTTCCTACAAATTCCACACCCTTATCCTAGACGTGCCCATCACCCAATTCTCATCTTTGTACAATTTTCCAATTGTTGGACGCTTTTATGCAAAAGAGCATTTAGGTGTCCACACCATTGGACATGACACATGAAGAAACCTATTTTTTGCTCATGTGGATTTTCCCATAATTTTTTGGGATGTGCAACGCGCATCATCGTCCACCCCTTGAAATATTGCCTTGCATTTTAAACAATACAAATCTTATACCATCCTTGACTTTCTACCGTGGCTTAATTTTAATTTCGAGAACAAAATTTTTATAAGTTGGGTAGAATGTAAAACCCATATTCCTAGAAACAGTATATGGCTTTTTTTAGTTAATTATTAATTTAATTGTAGTAATTAGTGGCTAATTAGGAGAAATAGATTTTATTTAATTTTTATTTAGGTGTTGGTGAACTTAGGGGAATTATGGGACCATTAGGAATTTTTTCGAATTTATTTCATGTTGGAGACCCCTTGAACAGTTGCTAGCTTAATGGTATGCATTAATATAATTCTAGATTTTTCTATGAGTATATATATATATATATATATATATATATATATATATATATATATATATATATATATATATATATATATATATATATATATATATATATATATATAAAGAATTACAAAAGAAAAAGATAAGAAAAGAAAATAATTAAAGTACTCCTATTGGATCCTACTTAACTAACTATCCTACCCAAATTACTACCAACCCAAACCAACTTAGCAAGTAAGCCCCGCCCTTAGGAATCAGCTACCTCAGCCGCCCCTTGTGAGCCACACCCGCTGCCTTGTAGCAAATCCAAGCAAACTCTTTGCAAATAACCAGCAGCCCCGTAGCAACATACCCCGCGCCCAATAAGACCCCCCCTTAGCCCACGTATGTGAACCGACACCCCTCCTTCTCTCCCTTATATATATATATATATATATATTCTTATTCCAACCAAACCCTAACCCTATATCACCCTAAACTCTTCCTCTTCCCATCTAGACTTAAGGAGCGCTGCCATCGCAGCCGGAGAACTCCGCCAGGCCGTCCAAACCAATCCCGACGACCGCGACCCCGTTCACCCCGCGCACTACAGATTTCCGCAGCGAGGTATCTGTGTTCCAGAGTTGTTTTCCGTCACCTCGCTCAACCAAATGCCACCCTGTCTTCACCGGTATGCTCACCCCTTAACCCTCTTCCATATCTGTATGTTAGTAGACCTCGAAAAATGCATAACCTTAGGCGAAAATAGTGCCAAAGTTGGCAGAAATAGACCAATTTATGGGATCGCAGAAAACTGCGGTGATCACCCATGTTCCCGGATTCGTATCTCCCACCACAGAGATCCGAATTCGATGATTCTTTTTTGTATGCGTAGAACACTTGACCTAGTTTAATTTTTGTTAAATAACCCTAGATTATTAACTGCTGTAGGTAGAATTAAATTCGTTGAAAAATCCCGTGAACACACTTTTTCCAGATTTTTAAAAGTTCTAAAACAGAGCGCGCCCCGCTAAACGGGACCGCCCCACTATGTACCAAGTATACCAAGCAGTGCGCGCAGCATAACCGGACACGTGAGAGTTTGCAAAAACTGATTTGGACGTATGTGCGCGCCGAAATCAGCCCGTATCCGCGGACAAATCCTGTGTCGCAACTTTTATGAAAGTTATACGCATTTTGTGCACGCTCATCAGATTGCGACAAAACTTACGCCACTGGACTCGTGGTAACGCGCTGGTCCTGTGACCCAATTTTCACGTAATTCTGAGACAGTTGACCCAGTCGCCTATTGGCGGGCCCTACGGTTGACTTTTTGGACGAAATTGTGTTCGACTCACCGAAATCCACATTTGGATATACCGTTGGGTTCGTATTGACATTTAGAGTTTGTTTGACCTATAATTTGTCTCATTTAGAGACCTTTACCCTTGGCACACTTTTCGGTGCAAAGTGGCCCACATATGGAGCCCGTTTTGACCCAAAATTATCGTTTTGCCCCTGTGTCCAAATTGGGCGAAAGGGGAGTACTTTCTAACTATTTTGCTTATTCTGGGAATGTTGGTGATATTTATTTTAGCGTCCAGAGACGTTCATTCTGAGGCCGTAGTTTCTGACTCTTGGTGTTTGACATCTGGATATTACACTCTGCAGCTCTCTTGCCAGGCAAGTATACCTTACCTTGTTGTACTGTTTAAATTCTGTATTATTATTTACATATTTATATTATATAATTGTGCGTGTCCGAGAGAGACTCGGGTGTAGTCAATGGAGGCGTTGACGTTAGGACTTGTGTCTGACCTAGTGTCTAGTAGACCCACCTAAAGTTGTGGAGTTATTGGTATGACTCCCAGGCCTTGACACATTTCTTATACGTGTTGTGAGTCTCATGTAGGGCACGAACTTGCGTATGTGGTTGGCCACCTGTACGTGTAGGCGTGCGACGGATAAGGTATAACTGCTAATAGTGATGCATGTTAGAAGGCTTAGCAGTTATTAGTAGGCGGAGCATAGACTATCGTGGTACGATGGTCCAATCCTTGTCCTTGTTTGGTTGTAAGGTTGGAATATTGTTCTAGCGATAGAGTATGAGCCAGAGTTACGACGCCCGACATAGTAGCTAAGGCGTGTTGCGGTTACAACATGCTTAGATCATTGGGCGGGAAGGACGACTTGTAGGCGTATGGGACACCCCACTTCCTTTACACTGATGCCACACTCGACGGAGTGATATGGACGATATATACTACACTGATGCCATGTTCTTCGGAGCAATATGGACGATATATTATACTAATGCCACACTCTTCGGGGTGATATGGACGTTATATTATACAGATGCCATGCTCTTCGGAGATGGACGTTATTACTGAGCACCCTCCTATGGGAGCATATGTGGCATATACTAGCCAGTTGTCACGATTGGTGAATTACGTCAGCATATGTCTAGCCTACACTTTCCCGTACTCTCAAAGTTGTCCTCAAGTTGTATTTCACTTAGATGGTTAGGTCACCCTGGAGTTTTTACAGTATTTACATTATGGCATGCTTTTATGTATCTTGTTATGTCCCTCTGAGGACCTGGTCCCTTTCCAGGTTTATTGTTCATGAGTATTTGCAGGAGCGCAAATCTGGACTGGCTACTTATATTGTGAGAGGTCTTCTCTTCGAGCCTCGTGATTGTTAGAGGTTGTATTTAAATTATATTCGTCTTGTTTATTCTTCATTCTAGTTCGGCAGTGAATTTGTTTCCATCCGACCGTCATCTTAGATACTTTATTTTGTGATCTGGTTATAGATATTGGTTATTCATTATATTTGATTTTCTGTGGATGAGATTAGATATTACCCTATGATTTATAATAGTTTATACCACTTGTGGATTTGATATTCATATTACAGCGTACGTGTGTTATGGTTTCCATATATTGGAGTGCCATATTCATACGGCTGGCATGCTTACGTGTCCTAGTCCTACGTATTTTTAGGACTGGGACATGACAGGTATCCTCCAACGGGGTGAGTCTGCTAAGGTCTAGGTCAAGTATACTAATCATCGACGTATCCGTCGACTGCACCCGAGTCAATCTCGGACGCGCATAGTTATATGAAATAAAGCAACAAGAATCATACAACATATGCATAATTTAATTTAGACAGTAAATATGGCAAGGTATCTTGCCTGAGTCCTCAAGCTGTGAATGCCAATAGCCTGCTCCTGTGGTATCTCCTGGCTAATCCAATGATCCTAAACACACCGATATAATATAGCAATCCATCATCAGACACTAAGTATATATACACTACGTTGCTCTACGGTACTGACGCAAGGATCACGTTGGTCGAATACAGAGTCGCGGGTGCATGTAGCTAAGATACATACGTGCCCTGTCTTCAGTCCCCGTGTATCCCGTGACAGTAAAACACTAAGGTCATAAGTCACCAACTAAATATGTTTAGTATAATTAATGGTCCTTATCATCCATATTAAGCATACTTGTCGATGTCCAGGTTTAATGATGCATTACAAGTCTTAAATAACAATTTGCTCACAAGGACGTTCACTAAGTTATTGATTACTAACTTATTCATTATTAAGAAATCTAATTAGGCATACATATATTCATAATTAGGGTTTCCGAATTACTATTTTGTGTCCATGTCAAAACACGACACGACGATACGGCCATAAAACTATTCATGATACAAAGGGGAAGGAGGCCAACGAGAGTTACCTATTCGAGGATGAACGTGGGGGGGTTCTGTTCGTCGTCGTGTGCACTCGCCGGTGGTCAGCAGAGCTCCTGCGTCGGCGGCAAGTCTCGGCAGCAGCGGTGGCACTGCTGCAGTTATAGCAGCGACAGTAGCGGCGGCAGCGGCGGCGGCGCGGGCTGAGAATGGCATGGGGTGGCTGACACATCGCGGGGGTAGGTCGGTGTAGACCTTACTGTAGTGGTGGCCGGTGATTGTGGCGGTGGGGCGCCCAGGGCAGCAGCTAAGGGGGTCGGGGTGATGGAGTTTTGGTTAATGGTGGAAGGGATGGTTGAAGGTGGTGGTGCTATCGGATGACAGTGGCGATTGGCGGTGGGCAGGGCGGTCCGGTGTGACGGGCAGTGCCGGCGTCGAGGTGGCTGGTCGTTGGTAGAGGGAGGGGTAGCTCGGTGAAAGAGGGGTCGGCTAGGGTTTGGGGGTGGAGGATGAATAGTAAATTTTAGGGTTTTTAATGATAGATAGTATGTGTACTTATAAGGGGGATTTGATGGGCTGGCCTCGGGACTTGGGCCTGTCTGGACCTTATTGGGGTGGGGCTGGTCCATGTGAAAGAGTGCATGTGGCTAGGTTAAGTTCTATTTAGGGTGAAATTGGCCTCCAAAAATATTAGATTAATAATTAAATGCGCAAGGCAAAAATTAACGAACATTGCGTAGCTAAGGTTACACCATGGTCAGAGGGGTACATATAATTGTCTCACATAATTCTAATTAAATTCCAAATAAATTCTAGTCTCTGGATTTAATTCAATTAAACCCTAAATTGGTTGAGGGGTTTTACAAACTACCCTCCTTAGAGCATTTCGTCCTCGAAATTAAAACATACTCATGGCAAGAATTACTGACTGAATTTAAAATGCTAAAACGTACCTAGTCCTTCGAAGAGATGAGGGTAGCATTTTCGAATATCCTCCTCGCGTTCCCAGGTCGACTCGCCTGGTGCATGATGTCTCCTCGCGACACGAACTAAGGGAATAGTCTGACCTCGCAATACCTTATCGCTCCTGTCCAGGATCTCAACAGGCTCCTCTTGGTAGGATAAACTCGGGCCGACTATAATCTCGGAATGGTCAAGTACATGACTCGGATCCGGTATGTACCTTCTCAGCTGAGATATATGGAAGACGTCATGGACTCCTTCCAAAGTCTGCGGCAAGGCTAATCTGTAAGCAACCTCTCCGACGCGTTCTAACACATCGAATGGTCCGATGTACCTCGGACTCAGCTTTTTTCTGCCTCCGAATCTGATAGTCCCATGAGAAGGTGAGATCTTTAGAAATACGTGATCTCTAACCTAGAACTCTAAGGGTCGTCGATGTGCATTCGCCCAATGCTTCTGCCTGTCCTGTGCTGCTCGTAGGTGTCCTTGGATTTTCTTTACCTTCTCCACTGTACGAACAACTAACTCTGGCCCAATAATCTGTCTCTCGCCTATATCACTCCAACATACTAGAGAACGATATTTCCTTCCATACAACGCTTCATAGGGAGCCATCTGGATGCTCGCTTGATAGCTGTTGTTGTAGGAAAACTCGACCAAATGCAAATGGTCCTCCCATGATCCTCCGAAGTCAAGCATGCACGCTCTTAAAATGTCTTCCAGTGTCTGAATGGTGCGCTCCGACTGGCCATCTGTTTGTGGGTGATACGCTGTGCTAAACTTCAAGCGAGTACCGAGACTCTCTTGCATACTCTGCCAAAAGTAAGATGTGAACCTCGTATCCCTGTCAGACATGATACTAACTAGCACTCCGTGCAGTCGTACAATCTCTCTCATGTACATGTCTGCTAAGACCTCCGTCGATTGCCCAACTCTGAAGGGTAAAAAGTGTGCGGACTTGGTGAGTCTATCCACGATTATCCATACTACATTGTGACCACTAGGACTCCTTGGAAAGCCCGTAACAAAGTCCATAGTGATATGCTCCCATTTCTACTCCGGTATGGGGAGCGGTTGAAGCAATCCTGCAGATCTCTGATGCTCAGCCTTGACTTGCTGATACACCAGGCACTTGGCCACAAAGCGTGCTATCTCTCTCTTCATCCCATGCCATAAGTAGTACTGTCTCAAATCTCTGTACATCTTCATGCCTCCTGGATGAATAGAGTAGGTTGAACTGTGTGCTTCTATCATCAATTCCTGCCGAAGCTCTCCATTTGGAACATAGAGGCGATCTCCACATCTCAAAGTTCCATCTTTATGTATACGCAGTCCTGTCTGTATACCAGCCTCTGTCCTCTGCCTAAGTCTCTGGAATCTGGCGTCTGTCGACAAAGCAGCCTTGATCCTCTCCACTAATGTTGATTGTAACTAAAAACTCGATAACTGTCCGTCTACTCCGGGTATAACGACTTCTATACCCATCTGCTCTAGATCTCTCAGTAGATGTTGTTGGGTAGTCAAGAAAAATGTCATAGGTCTTCTGTTCAACGCGTCAGCTACCACGTTGGCCTTTCTCGGATGGTACTATAGCTCAATCTTGAAGTCTGTCATCACCTCGAGCCAACGTCTCTGCCTCTGATTCAGATCCTTCTGTGTGTAGCCGTATTTTAGGCTCTTATGATCAGTGAATATCTCTACTCTTTCTCCAGTGTCTCCAAAGCTTCAAACCAAAAATTACTGCGGCAAGCTCCAAGTCGTGGGTGGGATAGTTCTTCTCATGGGTCCTCAACTGTCTAGAAGCATAAGCTACAACCTTCCCATGCTGCATCAAGACGCATCCTAGTCCTTTCCCGGATGTATCGCTATAGATCACGAATCCTCCGGGTCCAGACGGTATGGTTAAAATAGGTGTTGTAGTCAAACGCCTCTTCAGCTCATCGAATGCTTTATGACACTCCTCTGTCCAAGTAAACTCCTGCTCCTTACGGGTCAGGCTAGTCATCGGCTCTGCAATCTTCGCGAAGTTCTCCACGAACCTCCGGTAATATCCGACAAGTCCTAGGAAGCTTCTTACCTCCGAGACATTGGTAGGGGTTGGCCATGTCTCTACTGATGAAATCTTTGCCGAATCTACTAAAATTCTATCTCCTGAGATGACGTGTCCAAGGAAAGTGACACAGTCTAGGAGAAACTCGCACTTGTTCAGCTTAGCATAAAGCCTCTCTCTCCTCAGTATCTCTAACACTAGTCTCAGATGCTCTTCGTGCTCTTTGTGGCTCTTTGAATACACCAAGATGTCGTCGATGAAGACTACCACAAACCGGTCTAAGTATTGGTGGAATACTCTGTTCATCAAGTTCATAAATACAGCAGGCGCATTTGTCAGTCCAAAAGGAACCACTAAGAACTCGTAGTGACCATAACGAGTCCTGAATGCTGTCTTTTGAATGTCTTCTCTTCGCACCTTTACTTGATGATAACCCGATCTCAAGTCGATCTTTATGAATACCACTGCTCATGTCAGCTGGTCGAACAAATCATCAATCCGCGACAGGGGGTACTTATTTTTTATGGTCAAAGCGTTAAGGGTTCTGTAATTAATGCACATACGTACTGTTCTATCCTTCTTAGGCACAAACAACACTGGTGCTCCCCAGGGTGATGTACTAGGGCAGATAAACTCCTTGCTCTGCAACTCCTCTAATTATAGCTTCAGCTCATCTAACTCTTTCTTCGCCAATCGGTATACATTAGAAGATACCGGTGCTGCTCCGGGCACTAGCTCAATAGTGAACTCCACATCTCTATCTGGCGGTAAGCCTGGCAATTCTTCGGGAAAAATATCCTCAAATTCTGCAACTATTGGTGGGGGGTACCATCTCCATAGTCATGTAAGCTCCAGCTATCTGTCCTACTCCTTGTTCGACGGTCCCTCGCATGTACTCGAACTCTGGTTGATCTGGCGGTCTAAAAGTGACGCTACCCTTCCGGCAGTTCAGTACAATATTATACTGGCTTAACCAATCCATGCCTAGTACAACATCAATGTATGACATGGGCAATACCAACAATCGCGCTCTCATCTCTCTGCCACATACGACTACCGAGCATATTCTGATAGTGTTGGTAACTGGCACGATACCTCCTCCGGTAAGAATCTTCCAACTCTTAGGTATGGGGGAGGTAACTACTCTATGCATTGCTATAAATCTACTAGATATAAATGATAATATAGCTCCAGAATCAAATAATACAGTTGCAGGTAATGATGCAACTAAAATAGTACTTGTGATAGCTTCCCCTTCTATTTTTTCCTCAGTAGCTGCTAATGCAAAGGCCTGTCCGTGACTCTACCCTCTGGTATGCTGTCGGGCTCGATTAAACTGTGCCTGCGGTGGGGCCAAGGGTGGTCCCCTCTGGAATCCTCCTGGTGCTGGTGGACGCTAGCCTCCTAGTGGGGGTAGTATCCTCGGAGATGGTGCTGCTGGCCTCTGGCCGGTTGCGGTGCTATGTCTCTGCGCTGTTGGCAGTCTCGGGCATGGTGCTGGCCTGATCCACACATCATGCATGTTCCCAGTCTCTTCCGACAGTCATTCTGGAAGTGTCCTACCTTACCACAGTAGTGGCAATTCGAAAGCTTCTTCTTTTGGTATGGTGCTACCCTCTGCTACGTTTGCATTCCGGGACGACGGATCGGTCCTCCTGCTCCGGGCTGGGCTCTGGCTGGTGGGGTCATGCTGGAACGTCTAGCTCCTCTGACGATGGCCTCCTGAATCCTTGCCTCTGCAAGAACCTCCTCATAAGAGATCCTAGCCTGTGTCGTAGTATACCTCTATAGCTCAAAAGTAAGACCGTGATGGAATCTCTGAGCCTTCTCTAGGTCATTGGGTATCAGGACGACACCAAATATGCTAAGACGGCTAAACTCCGTGTCATATGCGTCAATAGTCATATTCCCTTGTTCTAGATATAGGAACTGGAAGTACAGGGCATTTCTGACTGTAGCTGAAAAATACTTTGCATTGAAGTATTCTAGGAACTGCTCCCAAGTCTGGTTCTTGCCTACACTGCGCTCAATAGAATCCCACCAGTGATGGGTGTTGCCTTTTAGTTGGGCCCTCACTGCGGTCATCCAAACACTACTAGAAAAAGCGGGATTAGCAACGCATTTTAGCGACTCTATGTAAAAACGTCGCTAAATTAGCGACTCCATCAAAAACGTCGCTAGACGTCGCTAAATGGCGACATTTAGCGACGTTTAGCGACTTTTATTAAGATTTTAAAAGATTAGTCGCTATAAGTTCAATTAAGGTCGCTAAACGTCGCTAATATATCTAATTTAACGACGTTTAGCATCGTAATTAGCGGCATATATATTAAAAATATTTAGCAACGTGTTTAGCGACGTCTTTGACGTCGATAAATTTTAATTTAGCGACATTTTTATTTGACGTCGCTAAACGTCGCTAAATTTTGGTTAATTAGGGCTCAGTTTTCTTTTCCCCCATCTGTCGAAAATTTCAAAAAAATTTAGAACTTTTCGATTTCCCCCACCCCCCTCTCCGGCGACCGGCTCTCCACAGCTGCGGCTACTCCGGCATCCCCCTCCTCCTCCTCGAGCTCTAGGTAAACCCTAACTCTCTCTCTCTCTCTCTCTCTCTCTCTCTCTCTCTCTCTCTCTCTCTCTCTTTCTTATATGTGACACTGACACAACACACACTTGACAGACATGACACACGCACACAGACACTAACAGACACACACGATACACACACACAGACGTAGACACACACACACACACACACACTCACAGACACTGATACTGACATTGACACGACACACACACACACACACATACTGACACACACACAATATTTGATCTATTGGATGTGTCCATGTGAATTGAGGGTTAGTATCATGGTGGTGTGGTGTATGGAGGATGTATCCTAGAGTATCTTGGTGTTGCACACAAAATGTTTGTGAATTAGACTAGTGGTTGTGTGTGTGTGTGTGTGTGTCTATTTATGCATTAGAGTATCATATAATATGTATATGTAAATTGGTGTATTATCTATTTGCATATGAGAGAGTGTATGCATATATAGGTGTATCTCGATATATATATATATATAGGTATATAGCTACTGTTATCTGTGTTGGTGTTCATAGTGTCTTCTAGCTGTGCTTGATGTGGGAGAGGGTAGAAGAGTCGAGTTGTGTGTGGGTGTCACTACTGAACTATGAGGCTTTAAGAACTGAACTCAATTCAGTTTGGCCTAGTGTATTAGGCAAGCTGGCAATGTGTTGCAGTGGTGTCGGGTTGGCACTGTGAGGAGGGGATTGGTTCCTGTCATCTTCTGTAGTAGGAGAGTGTTGGTGCATACTTGAGCAGCATCAAACACATGCATGCTTGAGCAATGGCAAGACAGCAACAAACACTGCTGTGAGCCATGGCAGTAGCTAAGGGCAGTTGGAAACAACTAAGTGAAGGAAATATTTAGCTACTGCAGCAGCAGTGCAAAGTATCAGAGGTTGCAGACTTAGTTAGGGTCTGCAGGCATGTGTTTGGGTTAAGGTATAGACAAGTATCGGGTAGGTGTTCACAGGTCACTTGTTGCATGCCAATACAGCCCTTAACTGATACTATGGTATCAGGGATTTAATTGGCAAGAGTGATCAGTACAGTGTAGTTCAATTAGAGCACAATATTGCTGTGAAGTGAACTGATACTGTGGTATCAGGAAGGAGTGACTGCTATGGGTTGTAGTCCAGTGAGCAAGAATAAGGATGAAGTGCAAGGTGCCAGGCCAAGGGTAAGAGGCTCTCAGTGTGGATAGTAGAGTACTTAATTTCAAAGAAGAATATCCTAGTAGTCCAGTATCAAGTGGGAGTAACAAGTGACTGGGACCAAGGTATTATTGTGACATACATTTATGAGCTAATATGTGAGTTGGGGTAAGGTAGGATATTAGTTAAGTTATACTAGTAGTATTTAGTATAGCTAATATTAACTAGTATACTTAGTAATAACTAGTATTAGCTAGGCATTAACTAGTATAAACTAGAATTCCTTAGTACGACCTAGAAGACATAGTGTAGCAAGGTATTAACCTAGTATTGACTAGTATAAACTAGTATGGATCTAGAAGTGGCTTAGAAACATTACCATGAAAGTATTGCTTATTTTAGACTTTGATAAATGGTCAGTTGTTTTGAATATTGCTTATTTTAGACTTTGATAAATGAAAGTATGTATTATATCAGTTATGATTTTTATAGTACGATTAAGTTATGAAGTTAGGTGATAAACCACTGTATGTAATTATTTATATGATACATACTGTCATTTTTGCAGAAGTATCTAGAAATGGATATGAATTACTATCTGCATCATCGTTCGTGGATGTACAACCGTCATCCTAATGACATGTGCGGTGTGCATGATGAATTCATTGAGGGTGTACAACAGTTTCTGCAGTTCGCCAAGGCGTTCCCTCAGTACATGGACGGTACCAAAATTAAGTGTCCGTGTGTGAGATGTCGCAACAGGAAATATCATCCAGAAGTGGAAGTTACATATCATTTATACTCGAAGGGCTTCACGCCTAATTACTATCAGCGGACCGCGCACGGAGAACTTGTATCTCTAGCATCGGAGTCGGAGCCCTATGTGGAGTTGTATATGGATGTCCACGACCATGGTGCTTACGACGACGGGTTGGTGAACATAGTTTATGATGCGGCGGGGCCTAATTTCAATCCGGACAATTATGATACGGCGGGACCTAGTTTCAATTCGGACAATTATGATACAGCTGAGGAGGCACCGAATGCCGATGCTGCAAAGTTTATGGAGTTGCTGGAGAATGCAAGGACTCCACTATATCCTGGTTGTGAGGATCATTCACCGTTGGAGGTGGTTACAAGATTATTGAGCATCAAGTCCGATTTTAACATGTCGCAAGAATGCTATAATCGACTGCTCGATTTGATTATAGAGATCTTGTCGAGGGTGCAAAGTTGCCTAAAGACTTCTATCGATCTAAGAGGATGGTGAGATCGCTTTGGATGGGATACGAAAAAATTGATGTATGTCACAACGGGTGCATGTTGTACTACAAAGACAACAAGGATGAAGATGCGTGCAGATTCTGTGGTGCTGATCGCTACAAGGCCACTGTTAGAGAAAAGTATGTCGATCCAAGGAAGCCTACCAATTCGATGTACTACTTGCCTTTGACGCCGCGGTTGCAGCGGTTGTTTATGGTTAAGGAGACTGCAGAAAACATGAGTTGGCACAGGCAAAAACAGATCGAAGGAGTATTGGATCATCCATCCGATGGAGAAGCATGGAAGCACTTTGATCGAGAGTATCCACATTTTGCTGAGGAAGCGCGTAATGTCAGATTGAGGCTCTCCTCTGACGGTTTTACCCCATTCGGACTTTCGGGCTCCCAGTATTCGTGTTGGCCTGTGATCGTCACTCCGTATAATCTATCACCTTGGATGTGCATGAAGACTCCGTATATATTCCTAACCATTATTATCCCGGGTCCGAACAATCCGAAGAGGAACATCGATGTGTATTTATAGCCTTTGATAGATGAGTTGAATCAGCTGTGGGAAGTAGGTGCCAACACGTATGATATTTCTAGAAAGCAGAATTTTTAGATGAGGGCAGTACTTATGTGGACCATCAACAACTTTTCGGCCTATGGAATGTTATCGGGATGGAGCACCCATGGTCATCTCTCATGTCCGTATTGCATGGACCGTACTCAGGCTTTTCATTTGAAATACTGAGGCAAATCGTGCTTCTTCGATTGTCATCGACAAATTTTGTCGAAGAATCATCCGTACCGGAGGAACCGAAATGCTTTTCGTGCGAGAGTTGTGAAGAAGGCCAATCCACCGCCAAGGTGGCCCGGATACACGATATGGAAAGAGGTAAAAGATTTACCAAGTGCTATCGAAGAGCCTGTTAAGGGGTACAAGTGTGACGGATTTGGTCGCACCTATAACTGGACGAAGAGGACTATATTCTGGGATCTGCCATTGTAGAAGCATAAAAAATACGCTGCAGAGTTATACGCAGTATTTCAGTACTGGGCGGCGTAAAACATGACTTCAGAGCCATCGGCGTACAACAGGGCTTCATCGCTAGTACAACATAAAATATAAGCTCCAGGACAATCCGCGTAATGCAGTATTTCCAGGCTGTTTTAACGTAAAAAGGCTGTTACATCGCCACTTTGGCATAAAACCTACTCGCTTTTAATGCAGTGGGAAGTCGTACGGGAAACTCTTCGTATTCCTCGAATAAATCTGTCAGATCATGCAGTGAACCTGACTCCTGACAAAGAGTACTGCGCAACTATCTAGACGACGGCTGTAATGATGATTTGGCACAGAGACCCAAACCGTCGTTTAGTGACATTTCTTTGATATAAATTGCTTTTACGCATTCAAGGAAATATGCTGCCTAGTTTTATACAGGCAGATGTGAGCTTTTACGCTCAACAGAAGACAAAACAAACTGCCAAGTCAAAAGCTGCTCTTCGTACAGAGCTCGAGGCACGTCTCTGCATTTAATGCGCAGAATGGGGGCAGATCTCGGCATTTAATACACGAGATTTGGTTCTACTTCCAAAGACTGGGTGAGTCATGATTATGGCTAACACGTCCACATCATCACCTTTGTATATTACGCCATCAGGTTATTTCCAGCTATAGGAGCACGCTGTACGCTATCTCCTTGAAATACGTCACCTGGCTATTTTTTAGCTATAAGGAGTACGTCATTGCTATCTCCTCGGAATAAGCCGACTCAGGCTATTTGGTCCAGAATACGCTTGAGACCTCATTCAAGGAAGGAAGATCGGCTATCTTTTACGCTAGCTACCTATCCATGCAGCATCAAGCTTCTACGCTTACTTGGCTTCTAACCAACTTAACAACTATTTGGCTTTTGTGCCATAGTGACAGTTATTGGCTTCTACACCAACCTTTTCTACGCAAGGGACAGTTACCTACGTGTCTTGCATGCCGTGATCCTCGGAGCGGTTATATGTATTACCTCATCATGGGATACGCGTCACACGCAGATTCAGAAGATTATCTATACGTGGCTGGCAGTAATTATAACCGCCGCGTAAAAAGTGCCATACTCCCCACTGTTCGGCTTCTACGCCGATTGGACAGTTACTGTCACTAAAACTCTATAAATAAAGACCTCTATTGACAGAGGTCCAGGGTCAAAGATTTGGAGCTGGAGAACTTAAGGTCGAAAATTGATTTTCTTTGAGAGAGAAGAATCCAGAGCATAGACAGAGAGTAGTGATCGACGATTTTGGCATCAAGCATCCACTCCCCTTTGCAATCTTTGAAGCTTCTCCTTCTTCTACAGCACTTCTTCATCATCGTGTGGTCCAAAGGACAAAGTAATCGACCGCAGATCAGACTCCTATAGCAATATTTACCCAGATTAAATTTTGTACTTAACATCCTCGTATAGGATTAATAGTACTTCTTGTTTGTAAACCTAAGAAAGGGTTTCGTATAAACCTAGTTTTATTTCTTCCGTTTATCATCAAACACAAGATGGCGACTCTGCTGGGGACCTCTTTCTCATCTGACGAGAAAGCAATTGCTCAACACGATGCAGTATCAGTAGGATCAATGAAGAAGACCTTGGTCGTCCAGTTCGACCAATCCGCCTATGAAGATATGCTTCGAGCAGGGGGTAGCTCTCACTCTCTCTTTGTCCAAGACAACTAAAAATTGCATAAGGTCTGGATGCCCCGGACATCCCCTACCATTCCTGCCGACTCTCTAGTTTCTCCGGCCAACAAGGTTGTAGCTTCGCAACCTCCGTGCCTCGCGCGTAAAACCCTGTCTCCCGTATGTGACTTGGCAGACAAAACTTCTAGCAATGCCCCAGTGCTAGTCCAGAAGTCTACTCTGTGCTCTGCGCATAAAACTCTGTCTCCCGTCTGTGACGTGGCAGACAAAATTTCTGATAATGCCTCAGCGCCAAATCAGAAATTCCAAACGCGCTCTGCGCGTAAAAATGTATCTGCCCTCCGTGGAAAGGCAGATGGTCCCTGCAATCTATACAAGGGAAAACAAATGGCGGACTTCTCAACCTCTCGACCTTTACGCCAGCAACAGAAGAATCTGCCCGCTCTCCAGATTATGCGAGAAGCTAATGGCCGATTGAGGGCTTCCTCAATTTTACGCCAGCCTGAGCAGACTCCAAATTACGCCAGGTTAAGCCCCTCAGCGTAAAGAAAGCCCGGTTTGCGAAGAGACACACTCCTCGGGGATCATCTGCTACTCAGATGGCTGAACTGCTGTATATAGGTGGCAGGGGAAAAGTTATGGTTCCCAATATCCGCATGCCAACTGATGTAAACAAGAGAAATAAGCCTTCTTCTTCTTCTTCTTCTTCTTCTTCTGTAAATCCTCCTGACTTGCGTGAATATCTGATCCAGAAGCGTAAGGATAGGGGATCTTCCAACATATCTATTACGCCTCCTAGGGAGCACTATTGTAATAGTCATAGGATTATAGTTAATTATTGCTGTCCTGAAGCAAAACGGTCGGTTTTTAACCGGTTGAACTACTTTGTGCCTTTACAGGAAGAAGAACCTACATACGCATCAGTGAACTTGGCTTCACACATTCCTAGAGGAAGGTCGAATTCAAGACGTCATCCCTCTAGAACTCCAAGCCAAAGGAGATTCAACAAACTCCTTGAGAATATTGAAGCTGGGGTGTTCCAAAACACCCATTCGAGGTCACGACAACTGGTTTCGTATTCTTCTGATTTCGACACTGGGGGTCGCCAGTTTCCCGAATCAGATACTAAAAGTATAGAGTCATTCTCTACAGAGACCTATACTAGCCCTTCAATGACATCCAGAGAAATGGGGGTCTATGCCATTGAAGATGAACACGAAAAGGCTACCTCGTCAGGAAGTACTGAGCAACGTATCGCTGTGCTGGAGACATCTCTGAAAGAGATACAGTCCATGATGGAGAATATACACCAGATGATGCTAACTCAACACACAGCTGCTATAGCTCAAGCATCGGTCCCTCTGACTCAGATACGTGTGGGGGTGGACTTACCCCCATCCAACGCGAATCAGGAGCCTGCTCTAGATCAGGAGTCAGCATCCCCTCCACTTCCTAATTCGGAGAATGTATTGCCTCCTGTTGGGGTTACGATACAACCGATCTCTCACCACTCCGCAGTTCTTCTACCGGCTGAAGATCCGATGCAGGCAGTGCGGGAATTGAAGGCCCAATTTGATGCCTTAAAACATAAGGATCAGCTAAAAAAATTAGGAATTAACTAGCCTTACCCAGCTATCTGGGATGAGGTCCCTTTCCCTCCTAAATATAAACCACAGACTATGGCTTTGTTTGAGGGAAAGACATCACCGAGCCAGTACATTAACTACTTCAGTATGATGACGGTGTTATTGCAAGGGAATGACGCCCTTCTCACTCGAGTGTTTAAAGGCTGTCTCTCGGGAGTGGCTTATCAGTGGTATCGTAGTCTTGCGGATAACTGCATTACTTCTTTTGAAGATTTCAAGACTTTGTTCTTTGCACGATTCTATGAAGGAGGGATGGACATGTCTATGTCCTCTCTCATCGAAGTAAAGCAGAAGAAAAAAGAGAACGTTCGCACTTTCATCGAACGTTTTCGTCAAGCCACTTTGCAAATGCCTCCCGGAGTTCCAGACTCAGCATTGGTGGATATTTGCAGGAAGAATCTTCTTCTAGTGATCTCGGTATTCACAGGACCATATTAGTTCCATGATTGGCCCATGTTCATCATCTCAGCGGTAGCCGCTGAAGACAACAGTCGGAAGGCACGTAATAATGGAATTATGATATCTGCCTCTGATAGAGGCAAGAGGTCATCCTCCAACAGCGACCATCCTCGTGGTTCCAAAAGAAAAGAAGCTCTGGCAATCAATACATCTAGGCAAAAGACTGCAGCAAACACACAGACAAAACCTGGGACTTCCAGGCCCATTGAGGTATACTCTTTTGACGACGACGATATTCCGAGCATATTCGAGTGTCTCGTCAAAAGCGGCAAGATTACCCTCCCTGAGGTGAAGCGGCCTAATGAAGTCGGCAGTACCAATAATCCCAAATACTGCATTTTCCATAGGTACATACATCACTCCACAAAGGCGTGTTATGTACTAAAGAGAAAAATCCAGGAGTTGATCGATGCTAAGGCCATCACTCTGCGCAACAGCGAGAAGACGATCACAGCCAATATGATCTCTCTTCAATTTGGCAATCTGCCTCCTCAAGAAGTTCCGGATGGTGTTGTACCTATTTCTCGTACAACAATGAACATCGTTAATCTCCCTCCAGCCAGGGGTCAAAATCATGACCTGGTACCCCTGACTACCCAGCGTGGCAAGATTATGTGGGTTCATCCAGACCTGGTGTCAGAGATCGAGGAAAAGACTCAAGCTTCTAAGGCTAAGTCCAGAAAGAACTCGAAGCATAAACCATGTCATATGGTTGTTATATCCTCGACATCAGAAGAAGAGGTCTTGGCTACTGGAACCCGTTCAGGGAAAGCCTACCTCAAGGACTATGGAGGAAGTCAGGAAGATGCATCGGCAGACGCTTCAGCTGCCAAGCCTTCAGAACCTGAATCCGTCGTACCAGAGACAGGTCCTTCGAGACCAACTTCGGCGAACAAGGGCAAGCAAAAAGAAGTGCGCTTTGACAAACCTTTGAAGAACATGCAAAACAAAGGTTTGGAGAAGCCATATAACTTTGACATCCTGGCCCAATTGGCTAATACACCAGCCATATTATCCATATTTGAACTACTCAGGCTTTCTAAAGACACCCGTCAAGCCCTGAGTGAAGCATTAATGCAGGCGGATGCATACTTGACCCAGCTCAAGTCCCCTGATAAAGAACCTGTGGCATGTCCTCAATGCCATAGTATGATGGAGGTGGTCCCGAATATCACTTTCACCCAAGATAACATGCTGTTGAAACACAACAAGCATGACAGACCCCTCTATTACACCGAATATGTTGGTTCCATGGAGGTTGGCCGAATTCACATAGATCCGGGATCGTCAATCAGTATTATTCCTCATAGTCTACTCAGACTGCTGAGGATTCCTACCAGCGAATTGGCTTACACCACTACTACAATCGTGGGCTTCAACGCCAGAAAAAGTAAGCCGTTGGGGAAGATTCGTCTGAGGATCCAAATTGGCGACCTCAGATTAGTGGCTACATGCTATGTCATTAATTCAAAAGTGTCCTACAATATTCTGCTGGGCAGACCATGGATCCACGACCATAACATCGTTCCTTCGACTCTACTTCAATGCTTCAAATATGTAGATGTCCAAGGAACAGTACAAACGGAGTTTGCTGATCTTAACCCATTCAAAGGAGTAGAATCCTACTACTCCGATGTCATGTTGTACACCCAAGACTACATGGAGGAGGTGTCAGGCAAAACAGAGGAGGAATCCCACCGGGAGCCAGAAGAACTCTCTGCCAAGCAACCTCTGTCAATCAAGGTGAAAGGGCGAACTACTCGTCCAAAAGTTATAGAACCCCTGGCTATCCACCTGAACAAAACCAAGTCAGAAAAAGGAGGTGATCCTCTAGTGATTACTTTGAACCAGAAGCCTCCACCTTTGGTCATCAACCTTCGGCGCAACAAGCAGCCGATTGATATAAATACAACCAGAAACGTGGTTTTTGACAATAATAAAGATCCTCTTTTTCAGTACATTGACGCTCAAATTCCGAATCAGGAATCCTCTCCCCATAACGATATAGAACCTATAACACAAAGATTCTTGAAAGCTATAGATTCCTATCATCCGTATGTGTGGAAAGTAGCGTCACCATCTAATGTCATCATGACATATGGGCCACATGAGGAATCTATCTTTATTATCCCGCCTACTCACAGCAGTCGGCGTCCAATATTCTTCGATCGCATGCGCAATGAACCGACTGTACCAGAAGATTCTCCTAATGATGATGCTGGTAAAATACAGGTTCACAGATATAGTCCACAAGCTTTGAAGATTATGCAAAGTATGGGTTATGATTTGAAGCTGGAACCAGGCCTCAACTACGGGAAAGGCAGGCGAATGCCATTGCACGGTGATCCCTACTGTCAACGAACTCATTTTGGGTTAGGGTATACCACCTCCCTTGCAACTTCTAAGTCAAATGAGGATATCTTTTTCTTTTCTCAAGATAGCTCAACATCCTCCGGCTCATCTGAGGATCCCGAACGAGCATTATCAGTAAATATGGTATTTACAGATTCTCTCGAAGCAGATGAACAAGAACCTGAATTATTTAAGAATGACTCTTGGGCTCAGCAAATGGATACACAATGGGAACTCCGGTTCGAGCAGAGAGAACCTCCCACTGAAGGTAATGTTATCCAAATCGACGTTGGGGATGAACTTTCGCCAATGCCAATATTTATCAGTAACAATCTTTTCGAAGAAGAAAGGAAAGAAATAATTCAGCTGATAAGAGAATATATCAACGTCTTTGCGTGGAATTATGAGGATATACCAGGTCTTGATCCAAAAGTGGCTACTCATAAACTCAACATATTACCCAATTCGAAGCCTGTGAAGCAACATCAACGCCGGTTTCGTCCGGATATGATGGACGCCATCGAAGCTGAAATCAAGAAGTTGATAGCCTGTGGCTTCATTCGGAAAGAACAACATCCTGACTGGGTCGCCAATGTTGTCCCGATCATGAAGAAAAAATAGGAAAGTACGTGTCTACATAGATTACCGAGATTTGAATGCAGCCTGCCCCAAGGATGAATTTCCTCTTCCCATCACAGACGTCATGATCGATAATACATGCGGTTTTGAACGCATGTCTTTCATGGACGGATTTTCAGGATACAACCAAATCAAGATGCATCCTGAAGACGAGAAGCATACTGCCTTCCGGACACCATTGGAGGTATATTGCTATACGGTTATGCCCTTCGGACTGAAGAATGCCGGAGCTACATACCAACGAGCTATGAGTAACATATTCCATGAGCACCTACACAAAACAGTGGAATGTTACGTGGATGATATAGCTGTCAAAAGTCGCATCAAGGATAATTACATCCAAGATTTGAAGACAGTGTTTGAGTTGATGCGCCAACACCAACTCAAAATAAATCCTACAAAGTCCTTTCTTGGTGTATCAAGTGGCAAATTCCTGGGATTTGTCATAACCGCTAAAGGCATTCAAGTGGACTCTGATAAAGTAAAGGCTATCCTAGAAATGCGACCACCTCATAATCTGAGAGAACTCAGGGGATTTCAAGGTCGTCTAGCTTATATCAGGAGATTCATATCCAATCTCTCTGGAAGGTGTCAGCATTTTTCTTGTCTCATGAAGAAAGGTGTATCCTTCGTATGGGACGAAGCCTGTCAGCAAGCGTTTAATGATATCAAACGCTACCTCACTAATCCTCCAGTTTTGGTGCCTCCCGTCATAGGAAGACCCTTCTTGCTGTATGTTAGAGCAATGGATCATTCTCTGGGATCTCTCCTTGCACAGAAGAACGATGAGGGTCATGAACAAGCTATCTACTATTTAAGCAGGATGATGGTCGGAGCTGAACACCGGTACAATCCTGTAGAAAAAGAATATTTGGCCCTAATGTTCGCCATTCAGAAAATACGACACTATGTCACAGGCCAGACTATTCATATCATCTCCAGGATCAATCCTCTTCGGGTATTGATGAACAAGCCAAGCATGCTTAATTCCTGACTCGCGACTTAGGCGATATTATTAACACCATATGATATGGTGTACGTCCCTCAGAAGTCCATAAAAGGCCAAGCATTGGCTAATTTCCTAGCTGCTCATCCGATTCCGGAAACCTCCATGTTATACGAGGATATTCTCGACGAAGTTGCAGAATATAATTCCGCAATGGAAAGTGATACATAGCAACTCTTCTTCGATGGTGCCTCCAGGATAGGTCCCAGGGGAAACGTGGTTTCAGGAGTAGGAATTGTCCTGGTCACTCCTGATAAACTCGTCATCTATCGAGTATATTCTCTTAGTGAACCCTGCTCTAATAGCGTGGCAAAGTATAATGCCCTACTAATCGGGCTCCAAGTCGCTAAAGAATTGGACGTCGAATATCTGGAAGCATTTGGCGATTCTCTACTGATCGTCAATCAAGTCAGAGGAATATATGAAGTCCGTAATCCAGACCTCATTCCTTATCACCAAGCAACGATCGAGATAGCAATGACTTTTAAAGGGTTCTACCTAGAGCATGTGCCATGATCTCACAATCTGGAAGCTGATGCCCTGGCCAGTCTAGCTGCAGATTTAGCTATTCCTATAAGAAGGCAGAACTCGGTGATCCTTCTTAATAGAGATTTATTCTGTGTGAAAAACAACTTTCACATAGAACGCAGCTACGCTGTGAACGCAGATCTTTCCAAGAGAGACTGGAGAAGTCCCTTTATAGATTTTGTAGCATACAAAATTTTACCGGAGGATCCTAAAGAAGTAGTATCCATCAAAAGACGATTATTACGCTTCTATTTTGATGCGTCTTCACAATATCTATATCGCCGGACTTATGACGGACTGCTATTACGATGTCTCTCCGGTGATAAAGCGCAGCGGATTATCCGTGAGGCTCATGATGGCGTATGTGGAGCACATCAACCCGGTCCTAAACTACAGGATCGTCTCAGGAGGATGGGCTATTACTGGCCTACTATGATCACAGATGCAATAAAATATGCATGATAATGCAAAGCCTGTCAGATTTATGCAGATTTTATACATCAACCTTCTGAACATTTATATCCTACGGTGGCATCCTGGCCTTTTGAAGCATAGGGTATGGATATCATTGGTCCTATTCACCCGTCTTCTTCCAGAGGTCATCGGTTCATATTAGTCATCACGGATTATTTCTCTAAATGGGCAGAAGCAGTCCCTCTTGTTGAGGTGAAGACATCTAACGTGATCAGCTTTATTAAGCATCATGCCATTTATCGCTTTAGGATTCCCCGAAGGATAATTCATGACAACGGGCCTCAATTCATCAGCCAAGCGTTCTACCAATTTTGCGATAAAAATCGGATACAAAATGTGGCCTCTACAGCATACAATCCTGCTGCTAATGGTTTGGCGGAAGCTTTCAACAAAACCATCATCAAACTCTTGAAGAAGTTCGTCTCTTCGAACAAAAGAGATTGGAATGAGAAGCTAGGAGAATGTCTCTGGACATACCGCACAACGGTACGAGCACCGACGGGTTGTACCCCATTCTCACTGGTTTATGGGAGTGAAGCAGTTCTCCCTATCGAAATCTAAATTTCGTCACTCAGAATAGTAGTGGCTAATGAGTTGACTCAGGAAAATAATGAACTATTAAGGCTTCAAGAGCTAGAAGGATTATATGAGAAACGCCTTCAAGCCCAATAGCGCATCGCGTTCTACCAGGCACGTATTTCCAGAGCTTTTAATCAAAAGGTAAAGGAAAGAGTGTTCAAAGTTGGCGAGCTAGTTTTAGCTGTGAAAAGGCCAATGATCATTACTCACAAGAGTAAGGGTAAATTCTAGCCCAAATGGGAAGGCCCTTATGTGATCGAGACGACGTTCTCAAACGGCGCTTACAGATTAGCCAAATCTAATGGAGACTTGTTAATGGCTCCTATCAACGGCAAATTCCTGAAGAGGTACTATGCTTAATCTCCGTTGCTCAATGGAGTATGGTGAAGATCTCATTCTGACAATACTACTTCCAAAGAACTGGTTGAATCATATTCTATCATGTTCATATAACCTCTGAATAGATATGTTTAACTAATTTGGAACATCAAAATCTATCACGTCCATATTACCTCTGATAGTATTTTGTGTACAAATTTTAGTTGGATTATATTCTATTATGTCCATATAACCTCTGAATAGATATGTCCAGCTGAAGCTTATCGAAAGTATATCATGTCCATATTACCTCTGATATCACTTTCACCCTAGCCTATCATTTATATTCCAAAATGATGGGTCCACCAAAGTCAGATAAAGACTCTTTATTATCCCCAGAAAGAGCAAATTACATAGAAAAGCAAAAGGTACATCATTTGGGAGGAGCAGTTTGTCACGACCTGATTCCGTAGAATCGTTGAGGCATCCCCCGAATCATGACCGCCGTGCGGGCCTGGGGTTGCGCCCGCACAAGAATTTAATGATTTGCATAGTAAGCACATATTCAGAGTACGCAGATAAATTGAAACACAGATTTAATACATAGAAAAGTTCTCTTTATTGATAATGAACAACTATTATAAACTCCTGAACGAGTCAGCTAATATGCCGCACGGCTTACAAAAAGAGATGACTCAAAATGAGATAGCAGTCCTGTATATTACATCCCTTTATAAACTCAAAATAATAAAGACCTCCAGGCTGGAGGACGGCTTTGCCACGAAGCTGCATTATGTATGGAAAGTTGCAAGCTTCTACTTCAAGTACTTCAAAATACGGCACGATCAGGATGCGCCTACAGCTGGACTGGATTCGGGAAAGACGACTTCGGCTCCTTGCTCGGTTCGCCTTGGTGCGGAGAACCTGTTTCAACGAGGGTCAGCATATCGTAACATACTGGTGAAGGCGATCTAGCCTGAACTATACCAATCAACACGTTGTTTTAATGAAGCATGCACATTTGTGGGTTTCTATCTTGCCTTAGTTTATTTACAAGTAAGTAGCATATAGAATTTACTGAAATGAACGTGCCACCGTCCGGTGGATTTTACCTGACCGTCTGAATTACCTGCACAATACTTACCATGCCTTCCCTGCCACGACGACACAAGTTAGTTTACAACAGGTTTAAATATACAAGATGATCACTGGCTTGGTTGCCATAATGGACGATAGTCTTTGACGAGAATGGTGTGCAACGAAAGTACAAAGGGCGTTGTAAGCCATTCTGCCAAGAACAAGAGACTAAATAATAGGTCTCGCCCGGACCGGATCGATGCCAGTGCCCCAGCATCGTTCGCAAGACCGTTACCCTGTGCACAAGTTGTCCATGACCGAACAATATACAAGTAACAATTTATTGCAGTTGAGGCAACAAGAGTGCAATTTGAGGCAACAAGAGTACAAGATAAGCAATTGTACAAGACAAGCAACAATTCATGAGTTATTCCCAAACGAACAAGCATGCAGTTTAGTATCCTTTCATGAAGTTATTTGACAAGCATAATGAACCAAGTCTATTCTCTTTTATCTTAGTTTTTTTTAGTTATTACTTGGTATCGTTTGATCGGGGCAAAGAAGAATACAGATTTTAGGGTGTGAAGCTTGGAATCAGGGCTAGCAAATCAGGTTGGTAGCCACTCACTTAGATTTTGGAAGGGAGAAGGAAAGAGGCGCTTCACGATTCCGCTCGTAAGTCGTCTACTGCTCGTTCACCTGCATTACGAACAGCTCGATCAATACCTCTTCCACTTTTCCAATCTCGAAATTGAAGTACAGTTCAATGAACAAAAATAATGAAAACCATCGAAACCGTTCAAGGAAAACAAGCAAATCCCAAAACCAACTCAAAGCACGAAAGCAACAAGCGACATCGAAAACCGAGGCAATAAAAGATAGCAGCTGAGAGGTCCCTCCTAACTCTGCCGCTAAGCAGATCCATGGGGCGCGGTCCACTGAATATGGGAATCGATTCCGAAAAAACAAATCCATAACGAGGACGAGTTCTTAATTCAATCTATCCTGATCGAACGATACCGTCTTGTGTTTCTTAGCCGCGCTCTCCGCACCGGGAGAACGGGGCACTACATCCTACCCAACTAATTGGAAGTTTCGTCCCGAAACTTAAGAATAGGACCCACCGTTAGGGATTATTGCGTTCGGGATGGCGATCATGACTCAAGGAACAATCACGAACAGAATGGTCTGATCCACTACAGGCTAGGCATAACCCAAGTTTTAGACGACATTTGTGTATTGCATGCCCCGACTTTTTGCAGAAACTACAAGGCTGGTTTGCTTTCTGTTTCCCGCCATTATTGTGACGCTTTGCAGCGTTGTTTCCTCTCTCGTTGCTTTGGCGTTTGTGATTGTAGGTATGCACAGCGCCGGCAGTAACGTGAGGATAGTGTGGCTCAAGAGATAGGGCGTGATTCATGACTTCATGCATTGTACGATACTGATGAACGACTATGTGCCCATAAATGGCAGGGCGTAGTCCACCTTCAAACCTTCTTGCTCAACTCGCTACATCAGGTAAATAGGCCCTAGCAAATTTGGAGAGACGGTTGAATTCGACGGAGTACTGCTTAACAGTCATGTTGCCCTGCCTCAGTTGCACGAACTCGTTCTCCATTTGACGTTGTACTGGAGGGGGTATAAACTCCTCTTCGAACGCGGCAAAAAAAGTCGTCCACAAGATCGCCTCCTCTCCGTGATCAAATTGAAGAGATCGTCGATGCACGTTCCACCAATCGTGCGCGTTGAGGCGGAGCTGTAGTTGCGCGCAGGCGACGCGCTTCTCTTCGGGGACCTCTAGCAGAGCGAAGTGATCTTCAAGTTCGGCCAACCAATCTAGAGCTACGACTGGATCCTCAGTCCCGTTGAATGGGGTCTTGCAGACTTTCTTGAAGTGGCCAAAGTCGAAGGCAGTCACGTCCCTCGGCCTTGGAATTTACGGCGTCTCTACTTCAAGCACGGTCTGTTCCACCGGAGTCGGCGCTCTTGCCGTGGAATGGTTGAAAGCCAAAGTCTGAATGATCTGTTGCAGGGAATCCACCTGCTTTTGCTGGACTAAGAATCGAGCTTCTATATTGTCTTAAAACTTGAGCTGACTCTCCTCCGCCCGCTTCTCGGCCCGTTCATAGCGAGCCTCGTCCCTTTGTTGGTTTGCCTCTAACATCTGCAATATTTGTTGGATGGGATCGATGCTTGGCATGGCTCGCTGGCTCTCTGAACTTCCCGAAGTGCCCGAACTACTTCCTTGGCCTTGTATTTTGTTCGATGCTTGCGCTGCAGATTGCGCTGGAGCCATTCTTTCAAAAGAAGGTAAATTATATTAGGATCATAATGTATTATGGATTTATTGCATGAACGTATCTCATTTTGGCCTAGCGAGTTCAAGAGTTTGCACAGGAATTTGATCGTTAAAGGAACTTTTCCAGCACGAAGTCTAAGGAACTTGAATCTGTGCTCTGATACCACTATGTCACGACCCGATTTCGTAGAATCGTTGAGGCGTCCCCCGAATCGTGACCGCCGTGCGGGCCTGGGGTTGCGCCCGCACAAGGCTTTAATGATTTGCATAGTAAGCACATATTCAGAGTACGCAGATAAATTGAAACACAGATTTAATACATGGAAAAGTTCTCTTTATTGATAATGAACATCTATTACAAACTCCTGAACGAGTCAGCTAATATGCCGCACGACTTACAAAAAGAGATGACTCAAAATGAGATAGCAATCCTGTACATTACATTCCTTTATAAACTCAAAATGATAAAGACCTCCAGGCTGGAGGACGGCTTTGCCATGAAGCTGCATTGTGTATGGAAAGTTGCAAGCTTCTACTTCAAGTACTTCAAAATGCGGCATGATCAGGATGCGCCTACAGCTGGACTAGATTCGGGAAAGACGACTTTGGCTCCTCGCTCGGTTCGCCTTGGTGCGGAGAACCTGTTTCAACGAGGGTCAGCATATCGTAACATACTGGTGAAGGCGAGCTAGCCTGAACTATACCAATCAACACGTTATTTTAATAAAGCATGCACATTTGTGGGTTTCTATCTTGCCTTAGTTCATTTATAAGTAAGCAACATATAGAATTTACTGAAATGAATGTGCCACCGTTCGGTGGATTTTACCTGACTGTTTGAATTACCTGCACAATACTTACCATGCCTTCCCTGCCACGAAGACACAAGTTAGTTTGCAACAGGTTTAAATATACAAGATGATCACTGGCTTGGTTGCCATAATGGACGATAGTCTTTGACGAGAATGGTGTGCAATAAAAGTACAAGGGGCATTGTAAGACATTCTGCCAAGAACAAGAGACTAAACAATAGGTCTCGCCCGGACCGGATCGATGTCAGTGTCCCAGCATCGTCCGCAAGACCGTTACCCTGTGCACAAGTTGTCCATGATCGAACAATATACAAGTAACAATTTATTGCAGTTGAGGCAACAAGAGTGCAATTTGAGGCAACAAGAGTACAAGACAAGCAATTGTACAAGACAAGCAACAATTCATGAGTTATTCCTAAACGAACAAGCATGCAGTTCAGTATCCTTTCATGAAGTTATTTGATAAGCATAATGAACCAAGTCTATTCTCTTTTATCTTGGTTTCTTTTAGTTATTACTTGGTATCGTTTGATCGGGGCAAAGAAAAATACAGATTTTAGGGTGTGAAGCTTGGAAGCAGGGCTAGCTAATTGGGTTGGTAGCCACTCACTTAGATTTTAGAAGGGAGAAGGAAAGAGGCGCTTCACGACTCCGCTCGCAAGTCGCCTACTGCTCGTTCACCTGCATTACGAACAGCTCGATCAATACCTCTTCCACTTTTCCAACTCTGAATTGAAGTGCAGTTCAATGAACGAAAATAATGAAAACCATCGAAACCGTTCAAGGAAAACAAGCAAATCCCAAAACCAACTCAAAGCACGAAAGTAACAAGCGACATCGAAAACTGAGACAATAAAAGATAGCAGCGGAGAGGTCCCTCCTGACTCTGCCGCTAAGCCGATCCTTGGGGCGCGGTCCACTGAATATGGGAATCGATTCAGAAGAAACAAATCCATAACGAGGACGAGTTCTTAATTCAATCTATCCCGATCAAACGATACCGTCTTGTGTTTCTTAGCCGCGCTCTCCGCACCGGGAGAACGGGGCGCTACACAGTTAAGTCGCGAATCTGCTGCGCCAGAGTAACCATTCTCTCATCCCTGGAGCTCAAAACGTCGGCGCGAGCCCTCTCCAACCTTGCCGCCTCATTGTTCAAAGCAGATAGCTCGGACCGAGCATGTACAAAACCTGCGTGGATGACACCCACATACGTCAGGTTCTGCTGAGCCGTCTCCATTCGATCCTTCAATACGTCATGAGCTATTGATAAAGAGAGCGCCTTCTCCTTGGCCTTAGCGAGGTCATCTTCCAATTTGCGGACCCTCGCTGCCTCTTCCTCATATTCGGCCTCGCATTGAGCCAGCTGGGGAATGACATACCCCAATACGGCACGCTCTTGATCCATCTCCTGCTGCTGTTCCTGGACGGATTTGTTCAGAGATTCTATTTGCCCAGTAAGATCTACAGTTAAGGAGTCATACCTAGCTTGAACGAGATCGTCAATGCTGCCTCGAGATAGCTGCAAATAATCGTTAATAGGTTGTTCCAAACCATTAACTATTTGCTCTAGCGCATCAGCTCTGTCATTATCGTTGAAATATCTAATCTGCGCTATACTAAAGTTGGAGGACGTCTTCAGAGCCTCGAAGCCTAGATTCTTCTCCAACACCATCAATATCAGCATTTTCAAAATGGCGTAGAAAATGCCTAAAAATTGCTCAACTAACATGGCGAGATTCGAATGGACACCGGAAGTGGCTACGATATCGGTGAATCCTCCTCCAGGAATGACTGCAGACGATGTTGCCACAGTCGTCGCCTCAACAGATGGCGTGACAAAAGAAGAAGCGCCAACAACGGTTAAAGTGGCTGGCGTACTCAAAGGAGGCATAGTCGTAATGACAGGTTCATCCTTCTCTCGAGATATCGGAACTGTTTCGGGCGAACCGGCACCCAAAAATATTTCTCCTTCAAAGTCGGGCACCTCCTTGTCATCGACAGGAGCTGAAACAAAGCCAAAAGTTGCATCGACGCTGTCCTCCCCATAGATGTCTTTCCCTGAAAAGAAGATAAGAGAAAGTTAATATCAACATGATGTTAATTTTTATAAAAGAGGCATAAAGACGACATTTACCCATGGCCGATGGTATATATGGCGCGTCTGCAGCCAGTACAGCTAAATCATTTCTTAATGATGCTAAGCGAGCTGTCATACCTGGAGAAGGGGGTGTGCCAACTCACACTGGCAGGTATTCTTCCAGGTCTTCACCGAGATCCACTCGAGGCTCATTGGGTGGAATCTCGCTGGGTATACTTACAAACGCGACAGGGGTTTCTTTCGTTGCTGGTCTGGATAAAGATATTCTTATTTGGCTTGGCCCCGAAGGCGATCTCGTACCACTACCTGAAGCGGTAGCAGCGACAGCAGCCTCGAACAAAGATTCTCCGGCACTGCCAGCCAGAATTGTGAAGGTTCCCTCTCTAATAGGCGAAGGACCTCTAGTCAAAGAATCATCCCCAACAGGGAAAACAACAGGCTCACTCCGAGGAGCCTCAAGGCCGGAAGTCCTGACAGGACCACTAACAGTCTTCTTTTTCTTGCGAGGGGAAGTCTTTTTCAGAACAGGAGCCCTTCGCTTACCAGGGATAACCAGAGGCCCTGCAGGCGGAGGTATTTCACCTCTCGGTACTGTCAGCAAAAACTCATCTGGAGCGACAGAGTCTTCATCTTCGTCAGAGGAAACTGATGGGATTTTCTCTCTTCTAGCGGACTTAGAAGAGGGCATCCTAAAACTCCCACGTATATCAAAATCATGATGGAAGGTATTGGTTGCCACATAAAACTGGGCGTACGAATGGAGGATGCACAACTCCATGGAGAGTGAAGTCGCGGGCACAGTAAAAGCTGCTCCAGTACAACCCATTATGAAGTATCGCCATCCTCTCGCTCCATCAATAAGTCCACCCCTGGACTTGAAGTTGGTGATGGCATTGCCCACGTGCAATTGATTATATCCAAACTACCTGGCGATCCGACTAGGCAGGTAGGGCTCCAAGAAGCATTGGTCTTCACTTCTGTACAATAAATAGGAAGGTCTAATGCAGACCAACCAATAAAAATCTTCAGGAGAAAGAACGGTCTTTCCTTCACCTGAGTCCTGAAGCCTGCTCCCCTGTTGATTGAGATGTACAGTGGGGACGATACAGAAGAGCTTCCAACTGTGAGAAAAATTTAATGCCCGCCGACAGTCTACAACGTTGGTCTCGTTCCAGGTGGAATTCTTGTAATTCAACAAGAAATTATTCCCCGAACTACTGGCAGAGCCTGGAGACATTACTCTGGGGTTATGAAGAATTAGCCATCCCATCAAATACAGGAACGATAATTCTACCCTGGGAAAGCTGTCACGCCGTGTTTCATCGTCAAGCAGCCCATCAGTAATGGCCCTCAGGCCTGCTTGTATCCGGCATACCATGGCAGGGAGCGGGCCCAGTCTTGCCCCAAACACCAAACGCACTGCAGGCCATAAGGTGTTACGGTGAATGCGATTCGAAGATGCAATGCCAGGTACTACCAATCGGCGTAGCCATACAGAGAGGAAGCCAGCCAGTTGAGCTTCCTTTGACAGAGGCCTGCGACAATGCCTCATATAACTGTAGGCTTTAGTGCCTGCAGGATATTTCCCTATCCCTTCATCAAGAACCCGATCTGAAGCCCTGGCGTCTTCAATAAGATCATCGACTACTTGATCATTAAGCACGCTCAGAAGGCTCAAAGGCTTATCCCTGCTATCCACGACTTTGTCGGGCTTAGCGTCTCTTACATGATAAAAGAAGAGATAGGATGCCCATTTGTTGGTATGAGACAAATCAGAGGGCTCATTATAGAAGGCGGTGCACGCAAGATAATGGCTCATCAGCTCCTGGTATACTACCACTACCCGAGGGTTTGTATCCCCCAGCTCCTGGTTTGTGGGAACATACTCTTCATAAGGAGTATTCCCCATTGGCAGTCTTAAAATCTCTGCCATTTCGTGAAGGGACAATCCTAACTCTCCTAACGGAGTGGCGAAAGTTCCAGTAAGCGAAATATATCGCTCCATCAAAGCCAAGAATAGGTTGGGGTTGAGAGGTAACCCAACACTGGTAGCAGTCACAGCCGCGTACAGACCGATGCTCTCCAGCTCCTTCTGAAAGTTCTTTAGGGCCCAGGCAGACAAACGAACCCATCGAAGGTTTGAAGGGCTAACCCACCCGTTGGTCCGAGGATTAACCTTGGGGTACACTCCTCCATGCCCCATAAAGTCATTGCAGAAAGTCAGCAATTGGACTGGTTGGAGCAGTGAAATATCTTCACTCGGGACACTGCCCAGAAATAATCCCCTGAAAGGCATCACAGGGCCTGAAGGGCGGCTCATAAATGATCCTTGGACGGACCCTTTCTGGTAAAATATCTTCCCCAGCTGGCAGTGAAGATTAGGGGTCAGGGTCCACGACATCTTTCTCGGATGCGTAACATGGAAGAATGCCGAGATAAGGTAATCTCTCAACATCTTGGGCAGGTACATGACCATGCCCCCAACAGTAAAAATCCAGTCTTCCTTCTTGGGCTTCGTCTGGGATTGTTTATCAATCATATCCCCGTAGAGGAAAGCTGGTTTTATGTATTTTGCCCCGTCTATATACGTCAGGGGCTCTCCGTTGATCATGCTCAACAGCATTCGCTCTCCTTGAGACGATATCAGGATTCCCCTTCCTTTAGGATACTGGGGTCCGAAAATAGGAAATGTTACATGGGACAAATCCTCCAGGTAATCGGAGTTCAGCATTCTAGCAGCAGAACCCATCACCTCAGCCAACGGAGGTATCTGCAAGTTAACTACAAAGCGCAAGAAAAATATGTCAGTTTCTATACTAGACCTCACAATCTTACAACTTATGCCAAAGAGCAACAGTCTATGATTTTACGCCAAGACTGTAAAAAGTTGAGTTTTTTATGCTGGAATCTCATTCCGAGGTGTAAAATTCAAGATTGGCAGTATACACAAAAATCTGACAGTCTGTGTTTTACGCCAGACTGCCAAAGTTTGAGTTATTATGCCAGAATTTTCATCCAGAGCGTAACACTCAAAGTTTGTAATATACGCCAAATTTTGACGGTCAAAGCTTTTACGACAGACTGCGAAAATATAGAGTTTTTACGCTGACACATTAGGAATGTGGGCATAAATGATAAAACATCCCTGTGCATCATCTTCCTCGAAGAGGCTCTCAGCACAGAAGATGACCTAGCGCGTTCACGTACAACGTGTGCGAAGGGTTTTCTTCATTTTTTGTCATCCCAAAAGCTTTACCTATAACGTCCGGTGCACAGCTTGACGGTAGGACACTTCGTTCCGAGCGAGGTTCGCTCTGCCCGATGGGAGTCGCTCTTGCTTGGACAGAAAAGCGAGAAGAGGAGGCAGCTTTCTTTCCCTTGGTGGTGGAAGATTTTTTCGGTGCCATTGCTAAAAACTTAGAGCGCTCAGAGAAGAAACGAAGAAGAGCTCTCAAAGAGACGAAGGTTTTTCTTTCGCAAAAGACAGATAAATTTTTTTTTCTCTCTGAGGACCTTGGGGTACTTATAGAGTTCAGATAAACTCTTCGAATCTCTAACCAAATCCGATATTTAATATTCGGTTATGATTGGGGACTACGTTAGCCTATTATTCAGGGAAGGCGGACAGTCAGCGAATTCAAAAAAATTTCGTGCAGAGCAGATTCATGATTTTTACGCCAAGGAGCTTTTTACGCTCGGAAAGCTACAAATCTACGATTTTACGCTCAGAGGCTATAAGTCTATGGTTTTGCGCCCGGATGCTTTTACGCTTGGTAGCTTTTACGCTCGAGAGGCTACAAACCTACGACTTCACGCTCAGAGGCTACAAATCTATGATTTTATGCTCAGAAGCTTTTTACGCTCAGAGGTGACAAATCTACGACTTCACGCTCGGAAGTTTTCTTCTCAGAGGCTATAGATCTACAGTTTTATGCCCGGATGCTCTTATGCTCAGCAGTTTTTACGCTCGAGAGGCCACAAACTTATGATCTTACGCTCATCTACATTACGGATTAATGACTTTCTGCATATCTTAAAATACGCAGGCCAAAGTATGCGTAAATCTGAACAATTCTCATGACGGCAAACTACAAGGGTTCACGCAGAAGATGCTCCTTCTTGGTCTCAAAACATCCCCAGTACCCAAAGCATACAGGGTTCAGCATAGAAAATGACTCTTCTTCTTGGGTCGATTGGAAGTTCATCCAAAATCCAGTCTGAATATTTTCTCTACAGTTCAAGATGGCGACTCAGTTTCGACAGCCATTTCTCGCCTTTTTCAAAGGATTTTCGGGAAATCATTCTTGAAAATGATGATCTGAACAATAATTCTTCGCATCAGAAGTGACAATTCAGAAATTCTACACGATACCTCGTCTAAAGCAGCAGGACAGTTCGAATATGTGACTTAAATACTAAGCAGCTTTCTACGCATCTTCAGTTATGCGTAAAAGACGGGACGAGACCAGATACTCTTTTTATCAGAATCGGCGTAAAGTTATTCAGATGTGTCGAAGCTACACACATTCAGACTTCATCACAACAAAGAATATGGCAAATCATCAGATGCGTAAAAGAAGGCAGTTTTATTAATCATGATTACATATGATGGAAATTCAGTTACAAAGGGTTTTTTATCTTCATGATTACATATGATGAAAATCCTTGTTCTACCAAGGGTTTCTCATTTTTACTTAGGATCACGCCAAGAGTCTGTTTTGTCAGGTTCTCATATTGGTGGAGATCTTTATCCGTCTTCTTCAGCAGTTATTCGATTTTTGCGGCCGATTAACAAGAAAATGATCAATGGCGGGAGGATACAAAACTGGGCCTGTATAAATTATTCAAGAGCCCATTATCCATACGCCATGACAGATTGATTTGAGGTGTTAGACCCAACTCAATATTGGAAGACAGGGCTAGTTTGTCTGCCCTCATCCACTAACGGCGGGAGAAAATACAGCTTATAAGCTGTATGGTCGAATGTGACCCTTCCTCTCTCCTGGACGAATTGCCATATGAAGTTGCTGATTATCCCGAGCAAAGGAAGCTATGATATCCTTCCATGATCCATCGTTGCAAAGGACATTTGCTCGAAGACGGCTTCTTTTTTGGCTCCTTACATACTGGAAGAACATGATCTTCTTCTTCCTCAAGTCGACCCGACGAACACCGGCAATCATCTCTGTGTGGTAAAGAAAATATGGGAAGAACAGGTTAACTCAACAGCCTTTTTATAGGCAAAAGAGAACACACCGAATTCCAACAAACTCCTAAAAATCTGCCAAGAAATCAGCCTCGAGGAACGAGTCAGACTTGACCGTTTCATGCTTCATTTAAAGTGTTTCAAATTACGAGGAATTTGAAAACTTTGAAGGGGATCTTGTAGAAGCATGAAAAATACGCTGCAGAGTTATACGCAGTATTTCAGTACTGGGCGACGTAAAACATGACTTCAGAGCCATCGGCGTACAACAGGGCTTCATCGCTAGTACAGCATAAAATATAAGCTCCAGGATAATCCGCGTAATGTAGTATTTCTAGGCTGCTTCAGCGTAAAATGGTTGTTACATCGCCACTTTGGCGTAAAATCTACTCGCTTTTAATGCAGTGGGAAGTCGTACGGGAAACTCTTCGTATTCCTCGTATGAACCTGTCAGATCATGCAGTAAACCTGACTCCTGACAAAGAGTACTGCACAACTATCCAGACGATGGCTGTAATGATGATTTGGCACAAAGACCCAAACCGTCGTTTAGTGACATTTCCTTGATATAAATTGCTTTTACGTATTCAAGGAAATACGCTGTCTAGTTTTATACAGGCAGATGTGAGCTTTTACGCTCAGCAGAAGATAAAACAAACTGCCATATTAAAAGCTGCTCTTCGTACAGAGCTCGAGGCACATCTCTGCATTTAATGCGCAGAATGGGGGCAGATCTCTGCATTTAATGCACGAGATTTGGTTCTACTTCCAAAGACTGGGTGAGTCATGATTACGGCTAACACGTCCACATCATCACCTTTGCATATTACGCCATCAGGTTATTTCCAGCTATAGGAGCACGCTATACGCTATCTCCTTGAAATACGCCACTGGCTATTTTTTAGCTATAAGGAGTACGCAGTTGCTATCTCCTCGGAATACGCCGACTCAGGCTATTTGGTCAAGAATACGCTCAAGACCTCATTCAAGGAAGGAAGATCGGCTATCTTTTACGCTAGTTACCTATCCATGCAGCATCAGGCTTCTACGCTTACTTGGCTTCTACGCCAACTTAACAACTATTTGGCTTTTGCGCCATAGTGACAGTTATTAGCTTCTACGCCAACCTTTTCTACGCAAGGGGCAGTTACCTACGTGGCTTGTATGCCGTGATCCTCGCAGCGGTTATATGCGTTATCTTATCATGGGATACGCATCACACGCAGATTCAGAAGATCATCTATACGTGGGTGGCAGGTATTATAACCGCCAAGTAAAAAGTACCATACTCCCCACTGTCCGGCTTCTACGCCGACTGGACGGTTACTGTTATTAAAACCCTATAAATAGAGACCTCTATTGACAGAGGTCCAGGGTCAAAGATTTGGAGCTGGAGAACTTAAGGTCGAAAATTGATTTTCTTTGAGAGAGAAGAATCCAGAGCATAGACAGAGAGTAGTGATCAATGATTTTGGCATCAAGTATCTATTCCCCTTTGCAATTTTTGAAGCTTCTCCTTCTTCTACAGCACTTCTTCATCATCGTGTGGTCCAAGGGACAAAGTGATCAATCGCAAATCAAACTCCTATAGCAATATTTACCCAGATTAAATTTTGTACTTAAATCCTCATATAGGATTAATAGTACTTCTTGTTTATAAACCTAAGAAATGGTTTCGTATAAACCTAGTTTTATTTCTTCCGTTTATTATCAAACAGCCATATTGGAGCACCAATCTGATCAGACATAACCTTGATGTCATGCATATCGAGAAGAATGTGTTTGATAACATAATTAATACTGTAATGGAGGTAAAGGGGAAGACAAAAGATAATCCGAAGGCAGGTTGGATTTAGAAAAAATATGTAGACGTCCTGTATTGCATTTGATAGAGGAGGGGAATGGAAAGTTAAAGCAACCTAAGTCAGTTTTCTCACTGGAGAAAGAGGATAAAGGTAGACTTTGTAGGTGGATTCAGGGTCTAAATTTTCCAGACGGATACGTGTCGAACTTGAGAAGATGCGTCGACCTCAAGGAGAATAAACTGGTGGGTATGAAGAGCTACGATTGTCACATATTCATGTAGAGGTTAATTCCGATTGTATTTCGGGAGTTCTTACCGTAGGTCGTTTGGGACCCATTGACAGAGCTGAGCATATTCTTCAGAGATCTTTGTTGTACTAAGTTGCTCATCGATCGTCTAGAAAAGCAAGAGAAGGACATTACGGTAACACTATGTAAGCTGGAGAAGGTGTTCCTCTTGGATTCTTCGACTCTATAGAGCATTTGCCAATTCATCTTTCCTATGAGGCACGTGTTGGTGGTCCTGTCGGTTATCGGTGGATGTACCCCTTCGAGCGACATTTGAATCACCTAAAGAGAAAGGTAAAAAATAAGGCACGGGTTGAGGGCTCTATTTGTGAAGCTTATGTTCTCGAGGAGATTATAAATTTTTGCTCGACGTATTTCAAACTACATGTTGCTACTAATAGGACGAAAGCTCCGAGAAATGAGGACGCATATCAGGAATCTAATACGGAAAGCCTTCAGGAAAAATGAAGAAGAGATATTTAAATGACGATGAGCTAAGGGCTGCTCAATTGTATATATTACTCAATTGCGACGAGGATAAAGTGGAGAAGCTAGAGGGGTAAGTAATTAATACGTCCACGTTTACATCATCTCAATATAATAGTATAAGATACTATTATGCTACTAATCAGCAGTTGCTTCATTATTTTTTAGCACATATAATGATGAGTTAAGGTCAGTTAGACCCTACATAACAGACGAAGAAGTAGAACAAGATATGAGATGCCATTTTCCTTCTTGGTTGAGCACATATGTAAGATGCTTGGTAATTACTTTTTATTTCTGTACTTGCAAAACAAATAACTTACTATCGCTACTTTGGTATTTAGGTCGATCGTCTAATAACACCCGAGACTGAATCTATTAGAACTCTAGCCAGGGGACTAATTACTGCCATAAAAATATGGCCAAGTTTATGTGTAAATGGGTTCAGGTTCAAGTCAACAAATGCTCCTATCAGAGACAGCTTTCCGGATCTTGATTCCACGAAAACAGTTGTTTGTGTATCAAATCTTCGAACTACAAAGACGTCAATCCGGGCAATAATTTTTTTGGCATCTTATGAGAGATTATGGAGTTGACATATAATTATGGCATAGAACCTGCTAATATCATGCTATTCAGGTGTGAATGGTTTGATCCGATTCAAGATCAAGGTTGGAAAATTGATAAGCATGGCCTTGTGGATATAAACTACAAGCGTAGATATCAAGGCTACGAACCATTTATCCTATCAAGTCAGGCTTAGCTCGTGTACTTCACAACTTATCCTAGACGGGGGACAGCGAGGTCGGATTGGTGGACAGTATGCAAGACTAAAGCTAGAAATACCTTTGACATTGACGAAATAGCTTATCAGGAGAACGATCTACCTCTTGTAAAAAATATTGTAGATGTGGACTCAATGGAAGTTACTCATTACACGAGTAATAATGTAGAAGATGTAGAATTATCCGAAGAGGAAGACGAACTAGATGAAAGTGAAGACGAGGAGGAGGAAGAGAAAGATGCGGACGAGGAAGGCGAACAAGATAAATTTTCTAAAAATGATTGAAAATAAAATATATTGCATGTAGAATGTAACTATATTTTGACTGTAGAATGTAGATCAAGGTTGAAAAATTGATGAAGTAGATGTACCCATTAATGAATATATGTATTATATTTTGACTGTAGAATGCTTTGAGATATGCATCATATTTCGACTGTATAATGTACTATATATTTGTGTTTCTCTATATTCATCATATTTGTGTTTTTCTATATTCATCATATGTTGTTATCAGATATGACAGGACGACGCGGAGGATTCGGCAGGTCCCGAGGTAGACAGAGTGCTCCTCCGGTACTTCCTACTGTTGGTTACGGATCATCGTCTCCCAGTACTCCAGTATATCGATCACTTTCATCTCCGACTGTTGGGACGAGTAGTTCTAGGCGTGATAGTACACCCTCGTCCAGCGTTCCTCCTGCTGACGGAACCATGGGGACAGATGAGCATGTCGAGGAGGTCGTGCCCACGTTGTCCCAGCATCAGCAAGATCCTCCATGCGCACCTCCGGAGGAGACGAGGACAGAGATTTGGGCCGACGGTACAAAGTAAGTCAATTAGTTAGTTTAGTATAATATATATCGTGTATTTCTTTATTCATCGTATATTGACTTTTTCAGTATTCTAAATTATTATCTCTGTATAGATATCGTCCATCGTCGGTTCAGAGACGCCTGGGCCAATTTTTGAGGAACAACTACGGTGGCCCTTGGATCAACTACGCTGAGGCTCCGGAGGAGAGGAAGGCATTCTGGTTTGCGCACTTCAAGGTAAAAGTATATTAAATAAATCCTTAAATTTATGCATATTGTATAACTTATCCGTGATGCTAACTTACTAAATTATTTATTGTAGCAAACGTATTTTTATCCTCCGTACCGGGCCGAGTTGATCGAGCGGCTCTTTCCTACCGTTGCCGCCAAGCTTATCCGAGATGCTCTGGATGACCAGAAGGATCGTGATCGTGCTGGAAAACCGATCCAAGGTTGGATCACGCCTGAGCAGTGGACTGCGATGAGGGCTAGATTCGACGATCCGAGCTACAAGGAAAGGTCTGAGAAGGCCAAGGCGGCTAGGCGGAATGCTGCCAAGTGGTGTGGTGGCTCGATTCCGATGACGGAATATTTTCGTCGTTTGGTATATTTTTTCTTTTAAAATATATTATTTTAATATAAGTACCATAAAATGGTACTTAGAAATTTTTTTTAAGTTTAGTAATAAATAATATATTTTTAACAGGTACATAGGGGTGAGGATGCAAACATGATGACCGTCTTCTTGGCCACCCATCGCAAGGACGGAAATCTCATTGATGAGAGGGCCTCGCAGACCTATGTAAGTATTACTTTACTTTGTGTTAATTTTAATATAACTTAGGCAACTATCGAGTTTCCAAACCTTTCTAGGCCGAGTATCTTAGGCTGCGTGAGCGGGCGACTGCTAGTGCACCTACACCTGGAGAGGCTGGTACTTCGTCGCAGCCCGCTCCAGCTCCGTCGGCGGACGACCTGTGGGTGACCGCAGCTGGTCGTCTCCAAAGGGGTACATACTATGGTACAGGCTCCTATGGCGCCCTGGTTGCGATGCAGTCATCTAGGGCCTCCCCGACAGCTTCGTATTCCACACAGCCCACGCAGTCGAAGCCCTCGAAGTCGTCGGCCAGAGTCCAGGAGGCTGTCTAGGAGGCCGTTGGCCGTCAGATTGCGTCTTTCCGTGACGAGTTGCTGCGAAGGATGGAGGAGCAGCCTCGGTCCCAACCGCAGGCAGACGATCAGATGCTCATCGCACGATTCGATATGCTCGACCGCAGCATGACGGAGCTCCAAGATTTGACAAATGATATTAGAGCCTCGACGCAACATCATGGAGCTGCAGGCGTCACAGCTATCGATGGGCGAGAGGCTGACGATGATGCAGGATTCAATGGTTCATAGCAGTATGAGACTGTTATCTATCATGGATTCTTACAACCAGCGACTCGCAGACTTGGAGCGGGCACGGCCTCCTGGTGCGCCTACATTGACACAGACTCCACCGATGTCACTGCCTTTTCCATCGACATCGGTGTCGATTCCACGGGAAGAGTATGAGCAGTTCTTATCCTTCAAGCGCACCGGTGGTCAGCCTCCTGCAGATCTACAGTAGTATAGCTAGTTACTAGATATTTATATTTTTTTATTATTTAGGATGCGATTGTATGGATATAAATTTGCCATATTATTTACGATGAGATTTGCTGGATGCTTTCTTTTCTTCAAATTTTACTATATTATTCATATTAAATATGTTATTTTACCGGTGTTGAGTGTTTAGTGCCTGTTTTTCCCTATTTTTTTCCAGTTCAATGATACAAGTTGCAATATAATACATAGTCCCTGTACAAACTCAAACACTCTGAATTATAATACACACACTCTCCCTATCTCTGAGCACATTAAGACCAACACACAACAGAGATAGTACTGTCTTAATTCACTGATATTCACACATTCCTAATATATTTTAGTTTATAACTGATGACTGATACTTGGCCTGTATTTATCCAGTGCACTAGAATTTCCCCCCTGGTGCTGCTACTGTGTCCTTTATTCAATTATTTCTACTACCATCATATACCTGATAATGAACCCAAGGGGGTTGGTAAACCCAAAAATGCAATTCAGTAATTTTTTTATATTTTTTTTCTAAAAATTAGCGACGTTTAGCGACGTTCATTTACGTTGCTAACTACGTCGCTAATTAGCGATGCTGTTATACGTCGCTAAAGACGTCGCTAATAAAGTTGCTAAAATCATCACTGTACGTCGCAAACTGATGACATGGCAGTATTGCCAGGTCATTAAAGACGTCGGTGTAACGTCTCTATATAAGTTGCTAATTAGCGACGTTTAGCGACTTTAATAAACGTCGCTAATAAGTGACGCTGCGTCGCTAAACGTCGCTAAATTTAGCGACACATTAAAGTCGCTAAAAAATGTCGGCATAGCGACGTTTAGCGACATTTTTTTGCTTTAGCGACTTGCTTTTTTCCAACTGCTTTAAAACGTCGCTAAACTAACTTAGCGACGTATTGTGGTTATTTAGCGACGTTTTTAGACAACGCTAATTTGACTTTTTCTGGTAGTGAAAGGTCTGGATGCAGTTGTGAAGCCTCTAGTAGCATCTCCGTATTGGCAACCCAATCGGAGATCCATTCTGCAGTCTCATTGCCCGAGAAAGTATCCGGTCCCATCTGTCGGAACCATCTTATAGTGCCACATGTCTGGGCTGGTGCAGGTGCTGGCACTGGTGTTGTGACAAGTGTCATCTCTAGTAATGCTATCAAACTCTGTCTCAACATCTCTGTCTGATGCCACTGTGCTTGCATTATAGTCTGGAAGAACTGAAGCATCTGTGGCTGTCCATCTGATTGTGTCATCTGGGGTGGATAAGGTGGAGGTGGTGGTAATGGGACCTCTGGTTGTGAGGTAGGTGTCTCCTCAGATGTTGGCCTCTCGGTATGTGGCATCGGTGTGGCTCCTGAAGTCTGTCCCTCAAAAGGCTGCATGGGAATCGTCTGGAAAGTCTGTCCCTAGGGCTGCGGTGTAGGATCGCCCTGTGAAGACTCGTACCAATGTATCAGCGGGGTTTGTAACGGGGGTTGCCCTTGGGGTATCTCCTCTCTTTGGGTGGTATTTTCTGGCACCGCGGCACTGGGTGCTCCTCGTCCACTACGCAAATTTATCTTACTACAAGAGATATGACTTCATCAAAAAGAGTACGGAATCAAGCAAACAGGATGCAGATATTTAGAAGCAATACGAGGAAGTTCATAGATGAAATCAAAGTGGACGAGACCTAAAAATTTCTGTCCTATTGCAGGCTCGCTGGGCATGTTACCATACCACAAGCAAAATATCGACCTGCATGGGCCACCACTAAAACCATGTCATGCCCTAGTCCCAAAATACACGGGACCAGGCCACGTGGCAATAGCCAGCTGTCACGTATCCGAGGATATCCCAATTTAATGGATCCTAACGAAGAGTGCTACGCTGTCCTAATACTAACATGTCCCATATAAGTCAATAATAGGTAATTTAATCTCATCCACAGATAAACAGCAAGAATGTACTAATAATAACTGCTGGAAGATAAACGCCAGTCTCAATATATCATAGTACAACCAAGAATGTCAGGTGGGGACAAACCCACTGCTATGACAAAATAAAATACTGAAATGATAGATAAAAGATAATAACTAGGGCATCGGCTGACTAGATAATGATGCACCCAATCCTAGGCAGAAAGCATACCAACTGATCACGGGAACTCTGACGGTAGTACCTCTAACTCCTCAGCTGTAGCAAACCTCGTCTCTTGTCCGGGGCCGTACACTGTGGGGTAATATACCTCTTCCAAATCTGGAAAGGTACCAGTTCTTCAAAGGGACGTAACAAGATACATAGAAGCATGCCATATATAAATACTGAATAAAATAAATATAATAAGGGTGTGCTAACCACCTAAGTGAATGCAATGTGAGGACAACATTGGTACGTATGAGTAGGTATAGGTATAACGTCTACGTATGAGTAGGTATAGGTATAACGTCCATACCGCTCCGAAGAATATAGAAGCTGATAGTATATATATAACGTCCATAACGCTCCGAAGAACGTGAAATCTGTATAGAATATAACGTCCATAGTGCTCCGAAGAACGTGGAATCTGCATAAAGGGAGTCATTGGATCCGTGATTCCTCTGGATACTACGGATTCTAATGGGTGTATCCCATACGCCTACTAGTTATCCTCCCCGCCCAATATAGATACACAAATCGAATACTCGACGTGCATACCACGTATTTATATGCCAGTCTTTATGAATAAAAATACCCTGAGTTATGTACTAACCGTGATGTATGTCACACGCACCGATAGCTAGTCGAGTACGCGAACCCGCATCCCAATATGAATATGTCTCCATAAACGTATAAGAGTGTCAGGTCTCAGAAGATAACAAGGTATCCTCCAACGGGGTGAGTCTGCTAAGGACTAGGTCAAGTATACTAATCATCGACGTATCCGTCGACTGCACCCGAGTCAATCTCGGACGTGCACAGTAATATGAAATAAAGCAACAAGAATCATACAACATATGCATAATTTAATTTAGACAGTAAATATGGCAAGGTATCTTGCCTGAGTCCTCAAGCTGTGAATGCCAATAGCCTGCTCATGCGGCATCTCCTGGCTGATCTAATGATCCTAAATACACCGATATAATATAGCAATCCATCATCAGACACTAAGTATATATACACTATGTTGCTCTACGGTACTGACACAAGGATCACGTCGGTCGAATACAGAGTCGTGGGTGCATGTAGCTAAGATACATATGTGCCCTGTCTTCAGTCACCGTGTATCCCGTGACAGTAAAACACTAAGGTCATAAGTCACCAACTAATTATGTTTAGTATAATTAATGGTCCTTATCATCCATATTAAGCATACTTGTCGATGTCCAGGTTTAATGATGCATTACAAGTCTTAAATAACAATTTGCTCACAAGGACGTTCACTAAGTTATTAATTACTAACTTATTAATTATTAAGAAATCTGATTAGGCATACATATATTCATAATTAGGGTTTCTGAATTACTATTTCGTGTCCATGCCAAAATACGACACGATGACACGGAGATAAAACTATTCATGATACAAAGGGGAAGGAGGCCAACGAGAGTTACCTATTCGAGGATGAACTTGGGGGGGTTCTGCTCGTCGTTGTGCGCACTCGCTGGTGGTTAGCGGAGATCCAGCGTCGGCGGCAAGTCTCGGCAGTAGCGATGGCACTGCTGCAGTTATAGCAGTGGCAACAGCGGCGGCAGCGGCGTCGGCGCGGGCTGAGAATGGCGTGGGGCTGCTGACACGTCGCGGGGGTAGGTCGGGACAGACCTCAAGGTGGTGGTGGCCGGTGATTGCTGCGGTGGGGCGCTCGGGGCAGTGGCTAAGGGGGTCGGGGTGATGGAGTTTTGGTTAATGGTGGAAGGGATGGTTGAAGGTGGTGGTGTTGTCGGCTGACAGTGGCGGTTGGCGGTGGACAGGGCGGTCCGGCATGACGGGCAGTGCCGGCGGCGAGGTGGCTGGTCGTTGGTAGAGGGAGGGGTAGCTCGGTGAAAGAGGGGTCGGCTAGGGTTTGGGGGTGGAGGATGAATAGTAAATTTTAGGGTTTTAATGATAGATAGTATGTGTACTTATAAGGGGGATTTGATGGGCTAGCCTCGGGACGGGCCTGTTTGGACCTTGTTGGGGTGGGGCTGGTCCATGTGAAAGAGTGCATGTGGCTAGGTTAAGTTCTGTTTAGGGTAAAATTGGCCTCCAAAAATTAATTAGATTAATAATTAAATACGCAAGGCGAAAATTAATGAACATTGCGTAGCTAAGGTTACACCATGGTCAGAGAGGTACATATAATTGTCTCACATAATTCTAATTAAATTCCAAATAAATCCTAGTCTCCGGATTTAATTCAATTAAACCCTAAATTGGTTGAGGGGGTTTACAAATTCGAATTTGAAGCCTTGAAGAATTTCTGGATTGGGTTTAGGCGTAACACCGGATTTTGATAGGCGATATCAAGTAATCAGTCGAATATATTTTGGGTTTGCATGGATAGAGTATAATAATTGGGCAAGTTTACCCTAAGCCTAAGTTTTCTAGTGAACATTGAGTTATAGAATACCTCGTGATTGAGTAATACAGCCCTACGCTAGGCATAGTAGGTTTGAGTAGAGGAATACAACAATTAAGTTGAGTATAGTTCGATAGCATTAAATGATAGAATTATTCGATGAGATTGGCTAAGCGCATGCGTAGCATGAGGTGAGGAAAAGAAATATAGTGTTTGTACATTATTCAGAAGTTAGACGAGACATATAGAGTTTGGTTTAGAAGTTATACGATAACATAAGTTTCGCTCAGGAAGCCTCGAGGATGAGACTGTTCTGAGTGGTGTGTATTGTGTATCGACCTGCTTCGCTCAAAACGGAGGGCCAATTCAAATGGCACAAGTTAACCGTCCTGCTTTGCTAAACAAGATTACTCATTCGATGCAAAGGCATTCAGACTTGGACCTTCAAATGGAGTTCATACTTAGACTTTTTAAATATGCGCTCAGAGTCTCGCTCGGCGGATGCTATTCATCGCTAAGGTGGGAGACTCCGGTGAACTTGTCTATACTTAGCTGCACACTTAAGAAAAGAAATGATACATACTAGTTTCTAAGCGATAACATTTACATGCTAATAGAAAGAGATGAACACACAAAGCTAAGGGAATAATACTGCTTTATCATTGTGTAAAGAATATGGAAAATCTGTCCTGCTAGTGCATAACTTAGAACATTGATCTAAATGGAGTAAGTTTCATATATTGTGCTACAAAATAGATCTCATTTACAATATCGATGTAGTGCATCGCACAGAATATAACACGGACTTAGAGTAGAATCATATTGCATACATAGACGAGGAAGACTATCAAGTAGTCATTCCGAGTCAGGAGAAGAAAAGAAGAGAAAGTACTTGGAATATACAGATCACCAAGTCAGTCTTCGATCAGGGAGCTGCACAGAGAAGAATCAACTGAGATGAAGTTCTCGGATAAGAAAAACTGAGCTGAAGTCCTCGGATAAGAGAAACTGAGGAGAAAGTTTCTCGTCTATGATAGAAGTGGTGAAGTAGTTGCATGGTCACGGAGAACTGGTTGCACACCAGGTAAATTAAGAGTCTTTGACACGATTATTAAGACATATGAATCGTGTCATCCCGGGACGACTATGCCAGTGTAGTCCTGGTAATACACTAGCTGGAGTACTAGCAGGCAAGTGTAGGACGTCCAGCAAGGCTTTCTACCGACCTGAAAAGACAGTCGACTCGTCAGATGGTTCGGGATGTCTAGTAAGGCTCACAACCGAGCTAGGAAGACAGCCGTTCCATCCCAAATTATGTCCAATATGGCTAACAGAGCCAGTGACCTTCATATAGATATGTCATGCATGCATAGCGACAATCCACATTCAGAAGAGGAGTAACATGGAGGAGTATAATGTAAGGCACTTTGCACAATTAGAATGGATGTACGGTATTTAACATAGTTAGAGTAAAATATGTACGAGGCAGAGACACAATCATAACACTTGACATTCATAGATTTTCTTTATTACTCAGTAGATTATTCATTTTTTGCTACGGATGACAGGGAAGGCCGAATGGTAAAAAAATGGTAAGACGAACTCAGCTATTTACAGTACGACACTCTTGATTCAGACACGAGTATTACTTTCATTATATTGCCATAAAACTGATTCTAAGGCAAAGACTAGAAAGGCAACATAATCAGTCGGTGCACATAACTAATGAACGTGCTTATTTTATGGCATGAACGAGAGACCTCCCTACCAGTACATTCAATACTGATACCCAGCCAGATTGTATGCAATATGTAGGAAGAACTCGTACGGATTCGGATATCGCTTGACGCATCAAGGCGTCGGACCACACTTGGCATTTTGGAGCGTGGCGCTCGGACCTGGAGCTCACATATATGAGACATAATATATAAGAACATCATCATCCAGAGTGTTTGATTCAGTTGTAAGCCTAATGGTATATTCATTGTAATAAAGAGAGAGCACAAGAGGCTTGTAATCTTGGCCTAACGCCGCTTGTAATATTTACTTCATATCAATAAAGAGCTTATTTTGGATTCGATACTTGTGTTTATTCTACGTTTTCACTATGACGACTCTGTGAACTAGTTATAAACGATTATTTCGGTATTTGCCTTGCGCGGGCTCAACTCTAGGCTCATGCGCCATCACGTCTTGATGGGAATAATTGTCCTACGGGAGCGTTCGCACGGTAATTCTCGTCTAGTGGGGGCGATCGATCCTGCGGTTGATCGGGGTGGGGCATAACATCATCACATCACAGGGGAAGGTCATATGGGTTCATCCGGACCTGGATCCAGACTTGATGCAGCAGGTAACACCCTTCGCCGCCAAGTCCAAGGGAAAGAAATCCAACTCCTGCTACACGATTGTTTGGCTATGAAGCTCTATGAGGAGATCCCAGACAAAGTAACGGGCTCAAACATGACCACAAGTGCAGAAGTCGTTTGGCGAATTTTCTTCGATGGTGCTTCAAGAATATGGCCCAAAGACAATATTGTCGCTGGCGTCAGGATAATACTAATTTTCTCACACGATCTGGTCATAAACTGCGCTTACTCCCTCGTAGAACCATGCTCCAACAATGTAACAGAGTACAATACCCTCTTCATTGGGCTCTAACTCATTAATCAAGTGGGATTATGTTACCTGGAAGACCACGACGATTCTAAGCTGATAGTCTGTCAGGTAAAGGGTGAATACGAGATCCGGCACGAGGACTTAATTTTTTACCACGAAGACGCGCTTGGAATAATCTCCACTTTTAAGGGATTCTTCATAGAGCATGTCCCTCGACTGCAAAACATCAAGGTTGATGCCCTAGCCAGCCTCGCAGCCTCTTTAGCAATTCCTAGCAATACTCATGAATTGATCATCGTGGTTAGTTAAGAGCTGGTCTGTCCGAAGAACAACTTCTGTCTGTTCTTGAGCTACTCAGTAGAGATGAGTACCGACTCCCAAGACTAGAGACTCCTATTCATCGACTACACAGTCTATAAAATTCTCTCCTAGATCCCAAAGAAAGCCACTTCCATCAGAAGACATTCCCTCCAGTTCTATTATGATACGACTACCAAAATATTGTATCGTCGTTCCTATGACGATCTTCTTCTATGATGCCTATCAAATACAGAAGCGAATCAGGCTCTCCATGAAGCTCATGATAGGGTTTGCGATGCCAATCAGTCCGGACCCAAGCTACAGGACTATCTTCGGAGAATGGGTTACTATTGGCCGACAATGGTAACGGATGCTATCGACTATGAAAGGAACTGCCAAGCATGCCAAATCCACGCAGACTTTATCCACCATCCCTAAGAATTCCTACACTCAATAGTAGCATCTTGGTCGTTTGAAGCATGAGGAAAGGATATTATAGGGCCAATTAGTCTACCTTCTTCTAAGGGACATCGGTTCATCTTGGCTATCACTGACTACTTCTCCAAATAGGCGAAAGTTGTTCCACTTGTTGTAGTCAATACCTCAAACATGATCAGCTTTGTCAAGCATCACGTTATATACCGCTTTGGCTTACCCCGGAGGATCATCTACGATAATGGTCCACAGTTTGCAAGTCATACTTTTTACCGGTTTGTGACAAAAATTGAATCTGTAACATGGCCTCGACTTCCTACAACCCAGCAGCAAATGGTCTGGCAGAAGCATTCAACAGGACCATCATAAAGCTGCTCAAGAAGTTCGTATCATTCAATAAGTACGAATGGAATGAGAAGTTGGGTGAATATCTTTGGGATTATCAAACAACGGTCCGGACGCCGACTGGTAGCATGCCATTCTTCTCGGTTTACAAAAGCAAAGCGGTCCTCCCACTCGAAATCCAAATTTTGTCACTCCGAGTGGCTCTATCCAACCGATTGACCATTGACGATAATCACTGTCGACGATTACAAGAGTTAGAAGCACTCGACGAGTAGCTTCTCTTAGCACAACAGCTCATTGAGCTGTACCAAGTGCGCCTTTCAGGAGTCTTCAATAAACGGGTTAAGAAGAGGATCTACCAAGTGGGTGACCTCTTCTTGATAGTAAGAAGGCGGATGGTTATGACCTATAAGATGGCCGGCAAGTTCTAACCCAAATGGGAAGGTCCGTCGTAGAATCTGTATTCACCAACGGCTCCTATGGACTGGCAAAATCTAGTGGCAACTTGCATATGATGCCCATCAACGATAAGTTCTGAAAAAAGTACTATGTCTAAGGATAGGCTTGTACTGCTCTCTATCTCCAGCAGGACAACAAAGATGTACAAGGTTCCTACCTTTTTCGTCCTAGGCAAGAGTAAGCATAATATGTACTTCTTGGATGAAAGTCATTATCTGTATTCAGGAATCCTGAATACGCAATAGAAAGTGGATCCTCAAAAGATCCCAGTGGAGCAATTATCAGGTCTATCCACACCTTCAGGTAGACCACTCATAATTAGTTTCTTTGGGTATTAATTCATGTCCACATCACCTTTGAACTATTGTCCTAACCGATAATCCCTAGTTGGGTTTGCTATGTCCATATTATCTCTGAAAATTTCTCTCTGTATGACCATCGATTATTGCGTCCATATTACCTTTTACATCGGTTGTCATCTAAACTTAATACACGTACTTAACTCTAACTACAACTTTGGTGTTAAGTCCACAAAACCTGTCATGTCCATATCACCTCTGGCAGGACTTGTCTTGAACCTATTATTTGTACCCCAAGTTGCACAAGAAGTAATGGGCCCACAAAACCTATTTGTCTATATCACCTCTGATATAGTTCTGTTTTGAACTTATTACTTGCACTCTCGTGCTCAAGAAGTAATAGGTCTACTAGAGATCCCCCAGTGGGATGTCATCAATAGAAGCAAACATTTTGTGTCCATCTTACCTCTGAACTATGAGTTGCCAAAGTTCCCTATCAAAAAAAATAACCATGTCCATATTACCTCTGGCTCGTTTCCATTTCCTGCCACAAAATTACTAGATTTTACCTAACCTCTCGGTATGACTATCGATTAGCTCACGTCCACGTTAACCCTGAGCTATCGTTCTCACATCCTCCCCAGTTGAGTTTGCCATGTCCTTCTTACCTTTGAGAAAACCTCCCTAATTGACTATCAATTATCACATCCACATTACCAATGATATCGTTCGTCATCTGAACTTATCACCCGTTCTCAACACTAAGTGTGCCAGCGGTGTTAAGTCCACCAAACTTGACATGTCCAAATCACCTCTGGCAAGGCTTGTATCGAATCTATTACTTGCACTCAAGTGAGGAAGAAGTAATAGGTCCACCAAAGATTCCCTAGAGTGATATCCGAAAAAGACTACGGTGTGGTACTACGTCCATATTACCTTAAGTACGATATCCAAAGTTTACACGAATAATTCCAACAAATGGGAAAAAAGCTTTTATTTCTTCCAAATAGTGAACCAAAAGCAAACTACATTTGAGGACTTACTAACGCCTCAATTGAAATCCAAAGAAAAAAGTAAAAGAAGGAAAAAAAGAAAAAGAAGGAACAACCACAGATACTACTGATCGGTGCACACCTCTTCTAATCGTCCTCAGAGGCGGCCAGCCATGCCATCGATCCTTGCTTTAATCTGCTGCTCGGCATCTCGTGCTACAGCTAGGATCCTCTAGATAGGCGTAGGCCTGATGCTTCTCTTCAACCTTTTTCAAGGTACCCTCCAGGGCGGCAGAAGACTCGGCCACCTTAGTAGATTTAATGCACAAAACCTCCCGCTCTTGTCGGGCCGCTTGGAGATCACCCACCAAGATCTTAAGCTTGTCCTGGAGTTGCATAATCTGCTCATTTATCTCGGTTATGGCCTAGAGCGCACAGTCTTCTCGGAAAAGGTAGGCTTCCCCAAGGATGCTCAAATTATCATGCTTGGATAGCAGCTAGCTGATATCCTGCTCCAAAACAACCTTGCTCTTTGCATAGGCAGATCTTACCAGCTCCTTGGAACGTAGGAGAAAATCACGTTTGTCGACTACTGTGGCAGTCATATCAACCTGTTGTGTCTGCTGCAGTTCATCCAGACGCTGCTCTACCTCGATAAGCTTATGGCTTAGAAGGTCAGTCGTCTGCTCAAAGCCAGGAAGAGTCCTCAAAAGTTTGACCTGACTCCTAACATAATGCTTGGCCCAGGCGAAAGACTTGTGTCTTTCTATCACAGCTTGAAATCCCTGCTTCAGTTGCACGTAGAAGCTCTGAATGGTGATATTGGATGACTCTTCCATGTCGGTAAGGGTAGATGGAGTCAGAGGATCTAGACTAGAAGGGGCCACCACCGACTAAGAAGAGGGTGACACAGCACTAAACGACCCAGGAGATGGAACCATGGTAGCAGAACAACGAGACCCCTTAATCTTAGCCAGTTGCCTCCCGGTCGAAAGCAATAGCTTGACGTTGGGCAACTGGGTAACGTTGACTGCTACAGCTTTTGCACCAGAAGATATGTTGATATCAGGCTGTTTAGTTGCCCCTTCATTAACAACAGTAGAGGCCTCCCCTACACTAGCCTCAACGAGAGGCTCCATCGGGTGTTCTCCATCCCTAGTTGAGCGGGGGGGGGGGGGCAGACTTCCTCTAAATAATCCCCCTACCTCTTTCTTCTTCTGCATCTTCGCCAGAGGCCACGTTCACCGTCCTCAAAGGAGAAGTTGAGTCAGGAGGGCCATAACAACCTATGACCAACCTCACAAACAAAATAGAAAATTGAAGATGAAAGATCTCATCCCGCGAGAAAATACGAAACAACATACCCGAGATGGGTGACGAGATTTGTGGAGCCGTCTCGACAACATCCAAGTCATCCACCAAGATGTGGGAACTTGTTGTCACTAGAATCCTTAGGAACATGCTCTTCAGTTGCGACCTCAGGCTCGGGGAACGTCGACTCTTTATCCCGCTCTGCATAAGAGACCCGAGTAGCCGTAGATCGCCGAGGACGGTCCCTTCACCCCTGTGGCTGTAAGTTTTAAATAGATTAGAAGAAAGATGTCATGACCCACACCCAGAATATGGCACGAGTAGTGTCACGCCCCAGTCCCAAAATACGTAGGACTAGGAATACATAACATGCCAGCTACACATTCGACCAGACTCCGGTCCGACTCGAATACGTATAAGCTGTATTATAATGGTCACTATCTAGATAATCAAGTAAATATAAATATCTATGCCTCAATCCATAATGAATAGAATATACAAGAATGAGCTACATGTGCTAAAGTCGGTCGCCCAGTAACACACAAACTCGAATAGACTCGAGAAAGAAATATGAGTCTATAAAAACTAGGCTACATCAGCAGATGAATAAACAATATAAATAAATAACCATAACTCCGATATAAACGATATAAGTACCTGGCACCAATGCCCGCATGACAAGCAACATACAACAGTAACTCCAAAGGCTCCATAATCGTCTATGCTGCAAAAACTGGCAAGGGACCAGGTCCTCAGAGGGACGTAACAAGGTACAAGAAAACAATAAGCCAGAAGTAATTAGTATAATGGTATGAATAAGGGGGAAGCTACAATAATCAACTATGTGAAATGCAAATGAGAGTATGGTATCGTACCCCGGGATGGTACTCACAAAAGATCCCAATGGACACTTTCGTATGCTAATAGTGCACTCAAGGCTCCGTGTAGGAGAACTAGGAGGAAGATGTATATAGATAAATATAATACTTTAGATTCCAAATAGGGAACCTAAAGCCTAATACACATAAATAGTAATAGTAAAATATGCCCAGAGCACGATGAAGACTCTCCCCACCCAATGTAACCTCATGTCTCAATCAAGACAAGCAAGATCATGACCTCTAACTATCAACACAAGTTATAGTCAATATGTACAATTATAATTACCACTATAGCATGCATCATGTAGTCATATCCAGAGTCCAAGTACCACGATCAAGTCGAGGAAGACTCTGCCACATGAATATTGTGTCAAGTGTCCTACGGTCGGATGTGCAAATAACATATGCACAAAATATGGGTTCGGAAGAATGACTCTCTAACTACGATACTCGACTCCGCAGAGGATGTTGGTACCTGAATCTTGTCCGGACATAAAGTATCGTATAACGGCCCTAGCCTCACAAGTACAATAACCAAGCCACACAATTATATTATCTAATACATACATAATATCAAATAAATAATGTATAACTGTAAATATCTTGGCAAGGTACACTTGCCTGGTTCTGCAGTCAGTGGTGGTAAAGATGATCCCGCATCGACTCCTTCAAAAATTAATTGACCTAAAAATAAATTAATTACTTAAGGATCCAAACATAATTTCTTGTAATTATAACTAAATTTGATAATTTCTTCAATGCCATGCAAAACCAAGTCCGTTATTATTTCTAACAACTTTGCTTACTTTTATAGGGTATCGGGACCTAGTTTCATGGTGTTTGACTTCCAAAATTTAAGTTTAAGTCCCCAATTAAATGACATAGAAATAAATCCTAATAAATTATATATTCTAGAATTAAACATGATTTATATGAATTTATAGCAATAAATTCCAGATTTGACAACGACAACATATTTCAAGATTTCGGCAACTCTATGTTGACTAATTTTGTCCGAAACTTGTTCGAGACATAGCCAATCCATTATTGTTGTTTATATCTATTAAAAATTATTTTATATCCTATTATATGCTGTTCTAATCTCATAAAATAATCACCTATTTATTTTATCCAAAAATTCTCTATTTACTAGCAAAACAATGTCATATAATTACCTGAAAACCTAAGCTAGTGGCCCTTAGTTATAGGTTCATATTTGACATTATAATATCAGAGAATTTATTAAAAAATAATTATTTTCTAGGAATTAAATATCAATTAATTCTGTTTTAATAATCAATAATGATTCTCCACAATTAATCGCATCAACAAGTCCTAAACTAGTTCTACCTACAAGTAAATCATCACCAAACTATCATGGAAAATCTATACTTTCTAATATGAGAAAAAGATGGAAAAAATAGGGTTCTAATTTAGTAAATTGACTTAACCTAAAATTATCATGTCATGGGATTTTAGGAAGAAGGATTTATGATTTACCGAAACTGTTGCAGGATTTGAAGATGGTGTTTCTTCTTGTCCAAGCATATCTCCTCCTTGATTGTGCTCGGCTTGCTACTTCTTTTGTGATGATTTGTTGATGATGAAAAGAGTTCTTGATATAATTATGGAGAAGATAGATTTCTTCTTGAAGATTTAATGATGTTTGGATGGAGTTATGGTGGAAGGATGATAAAAAAATGGAGCTTTTGGAAGAGTGGAAGAGATTTTTGGTGAAGGAGTTGATGTTGTGAGGGTGAGAGAGGCAAGGGGGGCTGTTCCACGTGTGGGGGAGAGAGGAAAGGGGCGTCCAACTATGAGGGAGGGATTTTAATATGGTTAGGGTTAGGGTTTGTTGATAAGTTGATATATATAGGGCCTTTTTAAATAGATTTAAATAAAGGAGGGGGTTTATCCTATTGCTAAGGGGTTCGGCCAAGGGGCGCTGCTCTTGGCCGAAATTTTGAGGGTGGGGTTGGTTGTTATGGTTAGGGTTGGATAAGATTTGGTTGTTGGGTTGGTTAGGGAGTTGGTTAGGTTATTATTTGCCAACTAGGATGCCATCTATACTGTAACGCCCCAATACCAAAATACATAGAACCAGGAACACACAACATGCTAGCTACGCAATCGACCAGACTCTGGTCTGACTCGAATACGTATAAGCTGTAAAAAAATAAGTGTCACTAACTAAATAATCCAGTGAATGTAAACATCTAAGTCTCAATCCACAATGAACAGAAGTATACAAGAAAGAGCTGTATGTGCTAAAGTTGGCTGCCCAATAACACACAAAACTCGAACAGACTCGAGAAAAAATAAATCTACAAAAAAACTAGGCTACAACAGCAAATAAATAATCAATATAAATAAAGTAACCATAATGCCGTTAGAAATGATATGAGTACCTGGTACCAATGCCCACAAGACAAGGAACTCCATCGGCAACTCTAAATGCTCCGTAATCGTCTATGCTACAAAACTGGCAGGGGACCAGGTCCTCAGGGGGACGTAACAAGGTACAAAAATAAAATATGCCAAAGTACAACAGAAAGTACAAGTGCAATGACGGTGTAATATAGCATAACCACCTAAGTGAGACACAATTTGAAGACAATGTTCGACGTATAGGCTGTCCAAAATAAAATCGTAGCTCCGAACACAGAGATACATGGGGCATACCGTAGCTTCCGAGCACAGAGTCACACGGGTAATACTACTACTCCGGATACAGGAGCACTACATAATCTGGACATATATGTATAAAAGCGCATGCAGAGAAGCCCAAATATCTAGTAACTGTCTTTTCCTTCCCAAGCGGTCAACGATTGTGCGCTGAACCTGAACCTCTATCTAGCAGTCTCTTCGCACAGAAGTAACAATCAACAAACGAGACCCTAAGGTCATCCCAGTCTCCGGTCATGATGTCAGTATCAGGATACAGGAAATCTGGCATGATAACAGTATATGAATGTGTCCTGGGGTGATAATATACTCAGGTACGTACATAGAGGTGTTACGAACATCTAGCATTCGTTACAAGACGTTACAATGAACGTCTGCACCCGGTTGTGATCCGGACGCGAAGTAACGATCTTAATCAAACATGCGCACAATGTATATAATGAAACAATAAATATCTGGTAACTAAAATACAGGGTAGCAAGGTACACTTGCCTGCGTCCGGCTGCTGATGACGGGGATCCGGTACGACGTCCAAGTCCGCAGGTCCCGTAGTACCTAGTGTCGAGATACAAGCTCAATCAATAAACTATCACGAAGCTAAAATAAGATATGACACTCGTCTAATCATATATTCAAACTCAGTTATAACTTACATGGTCACGAAGCTAGAGGGTTGACCAAGGTTTACTAAGGGTGTGTTACATCTGATCCAATTAAACATCTATACTATATCATCAAGCAAATCCTCCATTAAATTATTATTAATAAACCCTCGTTCATATAAAACCTTCCTTTAAAATATTTGAACCTCATTTCTACCGATGTACAGCTAGTCCTCAAACAACTTATTCAACACCTTTTAATATTAACCCAAGGTTTGATATCTCTCCACCATTTTATAGTAATTAACATGTTCCTTGATAATAATCAATGCCTTAATATCATCACCATTTCACAACCATTTAGATGCATACATAACATCAAACCCTAATTATTAACCTTGTATTTTACCTTTAATTTCATAAATTTAAATGTAACCAACCCTAAAACTCATAAGGCATTTAAAACCCAACCATCAAGTGTATATTTTCCATAACCCTCGCATGTATATATTTCATATCCTCCACCCATGAACATCAATGCATATTGTAATATATATTAAACCTAAATCCCACATGCATATGTTAAACTAAAATAAATTAATTTCATCTACCACCATTCAAGCATATTATATCAGGTATTAAACCTAAGATCTCGTATGCATATTTAACCCCAAAATCCCAATATAAATATGTAACCCTAAACAAAAATCCATTTTATTCTCAAACCTTAAACTTATTGTATATCCATTAATTTGTATTTTATACTGAAAATAAACCCTAAACACATCAATAATAAACCACTACCAGGAGAAGGGAAGAGGTTACCATGGCGTCGTGGTGGTGATGCTGGCCGGATGGCCGAGGAGTTGGTCGGAGTAGTGGCTCGTGGCAGCGGGGCGGGTGAAGTGGCAACGGTCGGCTGTTGGTGATGGGTCGGGGTGGAGGTGGTGATGGACGTGGAGGTTCAGGCGAAGGTGGTCGATGGCCGAGGTTAGGTGATCGGTTCTGCCGGTGGAATGTGGGGTCGACATTGGGGTGGCTCGCTGGAGTTGAAGTCGTGGTGGTAATGGTGGATGTGGTGGTGGCGTTGGTGTGTGGTGGTGGCGTTGATGTGTGGTGGTGGCATTGATGGAGGAAGTGGAGGAGGTGATGGCGGTAATGGCGGATGGCAGAGGGGTGGTGGACGACTGGAAGTGGCTAGGGTGGCACAGCGGGTGGCGGAACGGGGATGGCCGAGGGGTGAAGTCGACAGCGGGGTGGCTCTTGGGGAAGACTGGAGGTGGAGGTGGTACAGTTCGGCAGCGGCTCGCCGAGGTAGCCGAAGACTGGAGGAAGGTTGGCCGGAGACTGGAGCTCGAGGTGCTGGTAATGGCAGACGGCGGTGGCCACAGTTTAAGTAGTCGCGGTCGATGATTGGGAGGTGGCTGCTTGGCCGGAGTAGCCGACAGCGAATGGAGAACGGCAGCAGTGGCCGAATGGGTGGAGTCATGGCGAAGGTCGGTTGGTCGAGGGGTGCTGGAGATCCTCGCCGGAGTTGAAGTAAGGAAGAAGAAGAAGGAGGAATAAAGAAGAAGAAAAAAAAAGAAAAGGGGAGGAGAGGTTTCGATTTTGTATGGAGAAGGAGGGAGGAGAGAGAGAGGGTTGTGTTCTCTAGGTTTGGGGATTAGGGCCGACATGGGGAAGAGTGTGGTGATGGAGACATTTTATAGGGAGTTGTGTGGGGGTTGTGTGGTGTGGATGAGCCAATTCAAATGGATGGTGAGGATTTGACATGAAGAATTTTCATTCATGGGAGGGGGTGTTGACTAGTCAAAGAATGAGGGTGAGGCTTCTTCATTGGTCTTGACCAATGAGGTTAGGACACATATTACAATATTTGCAATTAAGCTCCTTAAATTTGGATATTTGCACAAACACATGAAATAATGCAAAATTTATGGGAGAAATAGTATTTGGTGTTTTGTAGGGTGAGGGGATGTTGTGTATTTTGCATGGGCTTAATTCATGGGGCATTGGAATTAAATTGGGATTAAAATAGGATTAATCAAAGTTGGTATCCCCAAATTAATTAGAATAAATTTTCATATGCTCTTAAATTAAATGGGGGCACATGGGATCTCAATTGGGAGTAACGCAAAGGTCATGAATGGTGTAGGCTTGGTGTTAGTCTTGGACCCTTTAATTGGTCAAGCTCAACGGGTTAAGTTGGTGTCTCAAAATTGATGGCAACGACACAGGTGTGCGACACATGATTAAATATGGATTTTGGATATGGGAATTTGTGCAATTAAATTAGAGCACAAGGAATTATGATTTTGAGTGACGGGAAAGTCTAACGCCTAAATTGGCGTGTCAAGCCTAGAATGCAACAACTTGTTGGAATATATGGGCTAATGTTGGGCTCCGAATATTTCAACAACGATAGGGCGCACCAAAGGCTTTATTAAAGAATCAGACTTCTGCATCCTTAATTCTAAATCTCAAACATCTGCTGCTAAACCAAAATTTTTTAACCCATAACCAGACTATCTATAAAAATAAATGAGGGGGTTTACATATACCACTTTTTTTAGATAAAACTCCTACAAATAGAAATAAACTAATTTAAATATTATATATATATATATATATATATATATATATATATATATATATATATATATGAGGATATTGGGGTGCACTACATGCCCATATGTATTTTTGTTGTGTTTAGGTCAAGTTCTAGTCAAAAGGAGACAATTTTACGGTAACCGTAATTCTTGACGTTCCTTAATATTTTGGAGCATGGGGGAGATCAAATAAATGCAACATCCATATTCCAACTATATTAGACTCAACTAAAATAATATTATAAATTTTGTTGGAAGAAAAAAGGTCGTGCATTGCTCAAAATATCGAAGCCATGGCAAAGTGTCATATATATTAAAAAAAAATTAAAAATTAATTTTTTAAATCTATCTAATTAAATAAAATAATAAAAATAATTATAAATTACCAAATTATCCCTATTATAAAATGAGAGGGCTTACAATCTACCCACCTTAAAAGAATTTTGTCCTCGAAATTTAAGATCTTCAATAACATTTTTTTTTCTCTATCAAAATGTATGCAATATAATCATGAAGTCAAATTGCTTTTGTTATTTAACAAAGTCCTCAAAATTTACTTTATCCTCACAGCTTTAAATTTTAAAGTAAATATTTGAAATTTGAATTTATCTTCAAAATTTTAAAATCTAATTTTTTTTTGAAAACAGATTCTCATGTCGTAACTATTAATTACAATCTAACATTATTTTCTTAAAATTTTAAATCTCATTTATGACTATCTTCAAAAATTTAATAATTTAATCCTTCAAATTTAATTCCAAATCCAAACTTTAAAAAAATCAAATCAAAAAATTTATTTTCATCCTTGAAGATTTGTATCTCATATTGTAGTCATTTCTCAAAATTTTATAATAATTCGATTTATCCTTATAGCCATAATTTTTTTTGTCCTCACTGCCAGTACATATATATAAATTTTTGGTATTTTAAATTAATGGTCATCCTCAAACATCAATTATTGAGTCAATCCTAAAAATTTAAAAGTTAAAAATAATTTCTCAATTTAAATCCTACTAATGCATATCTAATAAATAAATTTAAATATTCAAAGTCTCATCATCAAAATTTGAATTCGAAATCTACTACATCAAGCGTTTCTCTCAAACAAATTCTTCAAATTTTGAATTCAAATTAAGTCCTGAAAAGTCAATTCTATAAGTGATAAAGTCAATCATTATATTGTTATTCTATTGGTATATCCCAACCCATAAATTAAATCTCAATATTATATTGAACTCCTAATACTCAAAATCCTCAATATTTTCCTTGAATTTTTTGAATTATATCTCAAACTTTTAATTAAAATTTTAAAATTAAATCTTCAAAATTTAACTAGTTCAAGATTTAAACTCCTCAAATTTAAATTAAACTCAATTCTCACCTTTAAAAATTATTATTATTCTACCCATTCAAATTTCTTTAAAATCTTCAAAATTAAATTCATAAGATCCCAAGTCCTTAAATTCTTAAACTAGAATTTTATTCCAACCTTTAAAATATAATTTGAATCCCAATCTTGTATTCCACTATCTATGATGTTAATCTTCTTAATTTTCTTAAAATTTAAATTTAAAAATCTAATACTCAAAATTTTAAATCCAATCTCCAAACTTTTATTACCCAAATTTAAATTCCAAAATTTAAACTCTGTTATATTTAAGCCCTTCAAATTTAAAAAAAAATCAAATTCATATCATGGCCTTTCCAGAATTTAAAATTCAATCTTACCATATAATATCATTAAATTTTATCCTCAAAGTTTGTCTCATTTTACTATTTTAAAATTTAATTCTCAAATAGTCTTCTCCATAATTTCTCAATTTTTTTAAAATATTTTTTTATGAAACGACAATACCGATAACTTAATCAATTTTACCCTCTATAACATTATTAAACCTAGCAATCATAAAGGTACCCAACAAAATAATTCATATATGGCATATCCAATTCTAGAAGACCTTCTAAGATCAAATCAAATTCCCAAAATTTATAATCTTTAATACATTATATTTTTATCTCATCAAATCTCAAAACTTAATTTAATTCATATATTCTTAAAATTTAAATACATTCACAAGATTTAAAATAATCTCATCTAAAATTTTGAATTTCAAAAATTGTTCCATCAAATTTTACTCCTCTATTTTTCTTTTCTTTATATAATCAACCACAATTTCTGCACCATAATTTCAGCTTACCTTTAATTCAATAATTATCGCAAAACTTACTCAAATTCACTAAATATTATTTAACCTCTAAAATTTTCTCAAGAAAATATAAATCTATTTTATCAAACTCTTCTCAAAGTTTTAAAAGCTTAAGTTCTATCATTTAAAATTTCTAATTTAAATTCAATTCCTCAAAATTTTATTTAATAACTCAATTTCAATAATTCAAGTTTAAATCTAATCCTCTAATTTAAATACAACCAATGCATATTTTTTTTGAATAAATTTTAATTCAAATTCTCATCCACAAATTTGAATTTAAAACTATTCTCTCCATCTTTTCCTTTATATTATTATTTTCCACACAATATTCAAACAATAAAATAATTATGAAATCTTCAAATTGAGATTCACCAACGTTCCGTCTCATCATATCCTAAAATTCTCAAATTTAGATTTCAAGTCAAATCTTATCAAAATCTTTAAACTTAAACCCCACAAAATTGAAATGCCTCAAGATTCTTAAAATATAAATTTAAATTTATCACATAATCTCTTTTAAATTTAAACACAAATCCAATCATATCATAATTTTCAAAACTTATGGTTTGACAAAATCGTCAATGCTGTCATATCAAATTCTCAACCCTTTATTTAAATAAATATTTATCCTTAAAAATTTAAACTCCATAATATTTAAATTCATCCAAAACATTTTAATTTAAAATTTTTAAATCTATTACATCATAATCGTCTTAAAAATTTAAATTAAATAAATTTTTAGCTCCTTATCTCATCATTTTTCTTTCAATTCAAAATGAAACACTTCCTTTTTTTATCCCATAGAAGTTTAAGCATCAAAGCATCAAAATTTGACAATTATTATCTTCATCAATTGATTAACCTCCAAATCAATTCGCTAGTCGAGAAGCCTACCCACCTTAGATCAAACCATCTTATCAAAACATAATATTATATCCTAAATAAAATTACTCACATACATCTGAAAAGTTTATCTAATAGTAAACCATCACTTCTAATCTAGGCAATTGATAGAGTCCATCTTTTTTAGGTTCCTGTTGGTAATGTCCTAATCTATTCTCACTCTAATAATCTATCTAATACATACATAATATCAAATAAATAATATATAACTGTAAACATCTTGGCAAGGTACACTTGCCTGGTTCTGCAGTCACTGGTGGTAAAGATGATCCCGCGTCGACTCCTTCGGAAATTAATTGACCTAAAAATAAATTAATTACTTAAGTATCCAAACATAATTTCTTGTAATTATAACTAAATTCTACAATTTCATCAATGCCATGCAAAACTAAGCCCATTATTATTTCTAACAACTTTGCTTACTATTACAGGGTATCGGGAGCTAGTTTCTAGGTTTTTGACTTCCAAAATTTAAGTTTAAGTCCCCAATTAAAGGACATAGAAATAAATCCTAATAAATTATATATTCTAGAATTAAACATGATTTATATAAATTTATTGCAATAAATTTTAGATTTGACAACAACAACATATTTTAAGATTTTGGCAACTTTATGTTGACTAATTTTGTCCGAAACTTGTTCGAGACATAGCCAATCCATTATTATTGTTTATATCTATTAAAAATTATTTTACATCCTATTATATACTGTTCTAATCTCAAAAAATAATCACATATTTATTTCATCCAAAAATTATCTATTTACTAGCAAAATAATGTTATATAATTACTTGAAAACCTAAGCTAGTGGCACTTTGTTATAGGTTCATATTTGACATTCTAATATCAGAGAATTTATTGAAAAATACTTATTTTTATGGAATTAAATATCAATTAATTCTGTTTTAATAATCAATAATGATTCTTCACAATTAATCGCATCAACAAGTCCTAAACTAGTTCTACCGACAAGTAAATCATCACCAAACTATCATAAAAAATCTATACTTTCTCATATGAGAAAAAGATAGAAAAAATAGGGTTCTAATTTAGTAAATTGACTTAACCTAAAATTATCATGTCATGGAATTTGAGGAAGAAGGATTTAAGATTTACCGAAACTATTGGAGGATTTGAAGTTGGTATTTCTTCTTGTCCAAGAATTTCTCCTCCTTGCTTGTGCTCGGCTTGCTACTTCTTTTATGATGGATTGTTGATGAAGAAAAGAGTTTTTAATATAATTATGGAGAAGATGGAGTTCTTCTTGAAGGTTTAATGACGTTTGGATAGAGATATGGTGGAAGGATGATGAAAAGTGGAGCTTTTGGAAGAGTGGAAGGGATATTTGGTGAAGGAGTTGATATTGTGAGGGTGAGAGAGACAAGGGGGGCTATTCCACGTGTGGGGGAGAGAGGAAAGGGGCGGCCAACTATGAGGGAGGGGTTTTTATATGGTTAGTGTTAGGGTTTGTTGATGAGTTGATATATATAGGGTCTTTTTAAATAGATTTAAATAAAGGAGGGGGTTTATCCTATTGCTAAGGGATTCGACCAAGGGGGCTGCTCTTGGCCAAAATTCTGAGGGTGGGGTTGGTTGTTATGGTTAGGATTGGATAAGATTTGGTTGTTGGGTTGGTTAGGGAGTTGGTTAGGTAGTTATTTGCCAACTATGATGCCACCTATACGACTTTTTATAGATAGAACTCCTACAAATAGAAATAAACTAATTTAAATATCATATATATATATATAATATATATTTACATGAGGATATTTGGGTGCACTACATGTCCACATGTGTTTGGGTTGTGTTTGGGTCAAGTTATAGTCAAAAGGAGATAATTTTATGGTAACCGTAATTCTTGACGTTTCTTAATATTTTTGGAGCATGGGAGAGATCAAATAAATACAACATCCATATTTAAACTATATTAGACTCAATTAAAATTATTATTATAAATTTTGTTGAAAGGAAAAAAGTCGTGCATTGCTCAAAATATCGAAGCCATGGCAAAGTGTCATATATATTAAAAAGGATTTTAGAAATTAATTCTTTAAATCTATCTAATTAAATAAAATAATAAAAATAATTATAGATTATCAAATTATCGCTATTCTAAAATGAGGGGACTTACAAGTAGTGAGCAACGCCTAGCCTACGCCACAACATCGACGGTAGAATACTGTCTAGGTCAACAATACTAAATAAATATCTTACACAATATATATAAGGTACCTGTCAATGTCATCTCTACTCCAAACGGTAGAACAAATATAATGGCATGATAATGATATCCATACTCAATCACAATATCAAACTAAGGAAGATAAAGCATGATATAGAATAAGAAATATGAAATAGGAATCACAATACAATCACAAGTCCACAATAATATATACATATCAAAAGTCTCAATAAAAGTCTAATATAAGTTTGAACAATAAGGCTAAGCCTCCTCAGTATCTAGCACTATGTCCTCCTGCTCTAAAGAAGTATCCTCTAATGGTACGTCATCCTGCGGCCCATAGTAAGTGGGACACTGGTCTACAAGCTAATCATGTGAAAAATATATCCAGTTAGAATTGGAGGGAAGTACATACCTTTAAAAGCAGTTTCAAATACATAATCAAGCATATATAACAGATAATAGAAAACGATACATGATAACTAGCCATAAGAAATGGAATGAACTAGAGTGAACAGGTAATGTATTGGAATGAAGAATAGGAAATATGAATAACTGCAATTTAAATGGAAAAAGATAAAACTAGCTAATGTGACATTAAGTACATGTTCATTATGTGATCGGTTTGGGTTGAACACGAATACAATATGGTAACTCAATTACACGTATGATATATAATCGACATATACATGAATATACTTGGGTTTGATCACATAACCAACTCTTACTCCCCCATCCCCAATCAATACTAATGGATCCAATTACGATACGTTACAAACACGAATATGGGCACACTGAACACGATCAGTGTGTGAATACGAAGTACACGATAATCAATACCTGATACACACGATAAAATACATGTGAAGGAGTACCCGCTGAACATGGTAAGAGATAACATCTCCTGACAAGATTCATATAGTACCAGTCCGTGTAACCGCTATGTCGGAATCAAATATACAGTTCTAGAAGATGCAATATATACACTATCATGAAATTAAAACTATTAGAGAGATGTACTCACCTCTGATCCTGAGTAAAGGTATCTTTCGATGCCTAAGCTAGTGCCACTCAATCCTATTTAGGAGATATCAAGTTAAAAGATATAATAGAAGATAATTGAGTTATCAATGCACTAATACATGCTCTACTAGGCCATACTAGGTCCACACTAAGTTATTCACCAATTTCTAGTTCTATACTAAGTTTATAAGTCTAAATTGGTCATTAACTAGTCAATTTTAACTACACAGGATCATTTCCTACACTTTTAAACTACTACTAGATAATACCTTAGGTTAGTCTAAACTTAATACTATAATACTAACAGCTACTAACTCTAACTGATAAGTTAAACTAATACTTAACTGACCAAAGACGGACCTCTTACTGATATACTGATCATACCCTGCTTTCTAATATTTGACACTCATTGTTACGCCCCAGTCCCAAAATCTATGAGACCAGACACGTGGCAATGGCCAGCTGGTACGACTCCGTAAGGCTTTCCAATTTAATGGACCCGACGAAGTGCACTTACGCTGTCCATGGTCAAGTGATCCAAGTAACAATCTATTTCTAATATACAACAACTAATTCTAAATCTCAATCCAGGGTAAGTAATCTCAAGAAAGAACGATACGCATCATCAGTCTGCAGCCCAATAACACATCCGTTCGAATAGACCAGAAGAACAATATAGGTCTATAAACACTAGGCTATATAAGCAGAATAAAATGGAAGGAATACAAGACTGAAATAGCTGGAAATGTAAATATACCTGCAATGATGTCCACACTCTATCAGATCAAGTATCCTGCAACCGCACAAACAACCTGGAAGGGAACCAGGTCCTCAGAGGGACGTAACAAGATACAAAAAAATATATGCCATAAAGTAAGTACTGAGTAAATAAAGAGGGGTGTGCTAACCATCTAAGTGAATGCAAATTTAAAGACCTGGTAGTACGCATGGGAATGTGTAGGCTCAGACATATGCTGACGTAATTCACCAATCATCGGGACTGGCTAGTATATGCCACATATGCCCCCGGTTAAGGGCATTGATGCTATCCCCATCTCCGAAGAGCATGGTAACTCGCTATAATCCCCATCTCCGAAGAGCATGGTAACTCGCTATAATCCCCATCTCCGAAGAGCATGGTAACTCGCTATAATCCCCATCTCCGAAGAGCATGGTAACTCGCTATATATACTGTAATCCCCATCTCCGAAGAGCATGGTAACTCGAGTATATATCAGGGGGGGTGTTCCATACGCCTACTAGATGTCTTTCCCGCCCAATGTAGATGTACAAATCGTGAAAACAACGTGGACATCTCATACTATGATGCAAGTCTCTATGAAATAAACAACTGAGCTACATACCGCTACACGTGTTGCTCATACTGATGGCCAGTCGTGCATGAGGCACGCGTCCCTACATGAACTCACTCTGTGACGTGTAATGATACGTGTCAAGGCCTGGGAAGTTATATCAATAACTTCACAACTTTAGGTGGGTCTACTAGACACTAAGTTAGATACTACTCCTAACGTCAACGCCTTCGTTGACTGCACCCGAGTCTGCTCGGACGCGCACATTTATATAATGAATAAATATGTAACCAAATATAATTGAATTTAAACAGTACAACAAGGCAAGGTATACTTTCCTGTCCCGGGTAGCTGCGAAATCCAAAGCCCTGCTCCTGATGCCTCGGCAGTAGTGTCCAGCAATCCTATATAGGATACAGTAATATCCAAATTATTCGCTACAATAGCACGACTAGGACACACTGTCCGTATCTACAACTGACACGGGGTCGGGGCTGTATGTATATATAGCTAACACTATTATTTATATATACACTAAAACATATTTAAATATATTAAATAATATATTTGTTTATTAGTACAAAAATAATATTTATGTATTATTTAGCAATACACTGGTAATTATGTTATATTTAATAATTACATATATATGTATATAATAGATAATATCCATAACATCATTTATTTATACATATTCATATATAGTATGGTAATTTGAAATATATACATTTATATACATATCAAGTATTCAAATAAAATTAGGGTATTTAAAACTCATGTATATATATACTATGTATATACATACATTGTTATTTATAAAAATACGTACTTAGATATTTATTTTATATACAAAATATACCAAAAATAGAAATACAGTATATACACAAAAAAAATAATACTTGATTTCCAAAATGTATTTAATATTATAGATATTAGATTATTTTATATTCTTTGTATTTAAAAATAAGATACATACATACATACATACATACATACATACATACATACATACATACATACGTACATATAATATAAATTAAAAAGAAATGATTATAATATATAATATGAAATTTATACAGGAATATAATAAATATAAATATTGTTAAATACATACAATATATTATATAGTTTAGAATACGTATAAAAATACGATATCCGTATATATGAAGCTTGCAACTGAAATTTCATGTATAAAACTTAATAATTTCACATAAAATATTATACCTTATTGCTCGACAGGTCGAGGGGGTCGAGCTGGTCGGTCGTCGCCGGCGGGGGTGGTCGGTCGGCGCTCCGGTGAGGCTTGGGGAGGTCGCGGGCAGCAGCAGCAGTCTCGTATAGCTCCCAGCTGCGGGCCCGATTTTACCTCGATGCGGCGGCGGCGGCGGCTGAGATTTTGTGGGGTGGTGGAGGACAGGCTAGGGGAGGCTCCGGTGAAGTATGGTGGTCGGAGGTGCGGGGGTGGAGGAGTACGAGGTCGAGGGGTGTTCGGCTGGGCTGTGCAGGCTGGGGAACTCGGGTTGGTGTGGGGCTGTTGGGGGGTGGCTGCCGGCGGCGTCGTGGCCGGGTGGCGGTGGCCGTGGGTAGGGGAGGGTCCGGCGAAGGGGTCGGGTTAGGGTGGCGGTGACTGGTGGTGGCTGGTGGCTGTGGTGGAGCTCGGGGTGAAGGAGTTGGGGTCGGCTGTGTGTTGAGCTCGGTTGGGATTTTAGTATTTAGGGTTTGCGTTTTCTCATTTAATGTAGAAATGAAGGTATATGTAGGAGAGAGAGTGAGGGGGGGCTGCCTAGGGATTAGGGCCAGCTGGACAACCATTTTTGGGGAGTGGGGTTGTCCATCAAGATGAGTGGAGGGCTAGGAATAGGCCATTCAAATTTGTAGGGTCAAGATGGGTTCTCATAAAGGTAATGCAAGGACATGAAAATGGGGGAAAAATTTAATGCTCACGATTGGTCATGACCATTACTTTTCTCCATGATGGTTTGGGCCAATGAGAGGGGGGCACCTCATTGCAATTTTGCAATTAGGCCCTGACAATTTGGTATTTGCACAATAAATAGAATTGGGGATTTAATGTAAGCAAACACCATGTTTGGTTTTCCTCATTGGACCATGATGGTGTATGGTGTTTTGTATGAGGCTTGTGGGTGTGGGTGGGGGTTTGGGTTGGATTTGGGTCCAATTTAATTTAGGTTAGGTCTCCACATTAATTAATTCATAATTAATGTAACGGTATTTCTAATTTAATTTAATTAAAAACCGGGAGTCTAAATTATGTTGGACAAGGGTCATTGGTGTAGTAGGCTCAGTGTACAATATTATCGTGATCTGGGTTGGTCAAAACTGGTTGAGGTTGGGTCTCAATTTCGATTGGAACGGACAACGAACGTAATTACGCAAATTTAATAATTTGTGCACGGACGTTTGTAACGACTTTTGTGCGTCTAAAATCAGGCACGAAAATCGGTATCTGGAGTTTGTTCCTGGTTCAATATGATGGGTTTACAGGTCTAGGTCAAATATGTGGAATTTGTTTTAGGGCAACAGCTAAGGTAGTATCCTAAAACAATAAATCATTGCACAAGTATTATAATACTATATATTAAATCTTAATTAATTTAGGTTAACCCTAATTAGGCTAATTAAACTAGTAAACCCTAATTTTTGGTCGAGGGGGTTTACAACATACCCTCCTTAGAGCATTTCGTCCTCGAAATTTAAAACAGACATATAGAAAAACTGTTGAATGAAATAAGTACTATCACATACCTAGGCCTTCGAAGAGATGGGGAAAACGTTGCCGAATATCGTCCTCTCGTTCCCAGGTTGATTCACCTGGTGCATGATGCCTCCATGCGACACGAACTAGAGGGATAGTCTGGCCTCGCAGTACCTTCTCGCTTCGGTCTAGGATCTCTACCGGCTCCTCCTGGTATGATAAGCTTGGACCAACGGTGATCTCCGAGTGGTCAAGCACATGGCTCGGATCCGGTATGTATCTCCTCAGCTGGGATACATGGAAGATGTCGTGAACTCCTTCTAGTGTCTGCGGCAAGGCCAATCTGTAAGCAACTTCTCTGACGCGCTCTAGCACATCGAAGGGTCCGATGTACCTCGGACTCAGCTTCCCTCTGCCTCCAAATCTGATGGTTCCTCTGGTAGGTGAAATCTTCAGGAACACATGTTCTCCCACCTGGAACTCTAGGGGTCGTCGATGCACATTAGCCCAATGCTTCTGCCTGTCCTGTGCTGCTCGTAGATGGCTCTGAATCTGCTTGACCTTCTCTACTGTCTGTGTCACCAATTCTGGACCAAGTATCTGACGCTCTCCCATGTCACTCCAACAAACTAGCGGCCTACATTTCCTGTCGTACAGTGCCTCTTAAGGTGTCATCTGTATGTTAGCCTGGTAGCTGTTATTGCAAGAGGATTCCACCAAGTGTAGGTGGTCCTCCCAAGATCCTCCAAAATCAATCATGCATGCTCTCAACATATCCTCTAATATCTGTATCGTGCGTTCTGACTGACCATCAGTCTGCGGATGATATGCAGTGCTGAACTTGAGACGAGTTCCTAAGCTCTCCTGCATACTCCGCCAAAAATATGACATGAATCTGGAATCACGAGCTGATACGATACTGCCAGGCACTCTATGTAGTCGTACTATCTGTCTCATATACATATCAGTTAGTATCTCTGTGGATTGCCCTACTCTGAAGGGCAAGAAATGGGCAGACTTGGTGAGTCTGTCTATGACAACCAAACTGCATCCTTCCCGCTAGGGTTTCGCGGAAATCCTGTGACGAAGTCCATGGTAATGTGTTCCCACTTCCACTCGGGAATGGGGAGTGGCTGCAATAGTCCTGCAGTCCTCTGATGTTCAGCTGTGACTTGCTGACAAACTAAACACTTCGCCACAAATCTTGCAATTTCCCTCTTTATCCCTTGCCACCAGAAATGCTGTCTCAAGTCTCGGTACATCTTCGTACCCCCGGGATGAATGGAATAAATCGAGCTATGAGCCTCGGTCATCAACTCTTGGCGTAGCTCGCCACTCGGAACATATAGGCGATCTCTGCACCTCAGCGTTCCGTCTTCATGAATCCTGAGTCCCGTCTGCATGCCGGCTTCTGTTCTCTCTCGCAGACGTCGAAATCTCGCATATGTTGGCAGGGCTGCCCTGATCCTCTCAATCAGGGTAGACTGAACCTCGAGGCTGGCCATTTGTCCATCCATGCCTGGCAATACGATCTCTATCCCAAGCTCCTGGAGATCCTCTAGCAACCGTCGCTGCATCGTCAAAAAGTATGCCATGGGCTTCCTGCTTAAGGCATCTGCTATGACATTCGCCTTGCCAGGGTGGTACTGCAACTCAATGTCATAATCGGTCATCAACTCTAGCCAACGTCTCTGCCTCATGTTGAGCTCCTTCTGCGTGTAGACGTAGTTTAGGCTTTTATGATCTGTATAAATCTCAACACGCTCACCCTAAAGTTAATGTCTCCATAGCTTTAGTGCAAATATCACTGCAGCTAGCTCCAAGTCGTACGTCGGATAGTTCTTCTCATGAACTCTCAGCTGTCTCGATGCGTAGGCTATCACCTTGCCATGTTGCATCAGTATACATCCTAATCTACTCCCAGACGTATCACTATACACTACAAATCCTCCTGATCCTGATGGTAGTGTCAAAATCGGTGTTGATGTCAGACGCTTCTTCAGCTCATCGAAAGCCGCCTGACACTCGTTGGTCCAGATAAACTCCTCGCCCTTATGCGTCAGTTGCGTCATAGGCGCAGCTATCCTCGAGAAGTTTTCCACGAACCTCCGATAATATCCGACAAGTCCGAGGAAACTCCTAACCTCTGTAACTGATGTAGGAGGCCAGGTCTCTACTGCAGCTATCTTCTCCGGGTCAACTGATAGTCCATCTCCGGTGATTATGTGTCCCAGAAACGGTATTCTATCCAAGCAGAACTCGCATTTGCTGAGTTTAGCGTACAGCCTCTCATGTCTCAGCGTCTCCAACACGATCCTGAGATGCCTCTCAGGCTCCTCATGGCTCTTGGAATATATCAAGATGTAGTCTATAAATACCACCATGAACTTATCCAAGTACTGGTGGAAGACATTGTTCATTTGGCTCACAAATACTGCTGGCGCTTGGTTAAACCAAACGTCATGACTAGAAACTCATAGTGTCCATACTACATCCGAAAAGTCGTCTTAGGAATGCCCTCTCTCCGTACCTAGATCTGATGATAGCTGGATCTGAGATCGATCTTCAAAATACATATGCGCCACTTAGCTGATTCAACTGTACCGTCCCATTTTTCTTCGGCATAATTAAGATGGGTATTGCCCCATGGAGCAACACTAGTCCGACCGAAACCCTTGTCTAAAAGATCCTCCACGATGGACCCACAACTCAACCAACTCTATCGGTGCTAGTCTGAAGACGAAAAATTAACTGGCTCGGCTCTTGGAGTCAAGTCTATAACAACTCTATCTCTCTGTCAGGTGGCAGGCCTGGAAAATTATCTAGAATCACATCCTCAACCCTGATATAATATGGTGGTACACTGGTTCACCTCATGCGTTGTATACTCCTAAGGTAGATGGGCACCATGCTCCCAGGCTCTTTGAAGAAACTCAAACTCAGGGTAATATGGTGGTCATAAATAATGTAATCGCGTCGACAATCTCGCGTCGTGAGGTATTGGCTCAACCAATCCATGTCTAGGATAAGGTCATAGTGTAGAGTAAACCTTAAAATAATTTCTTCCGTTCTGTTTCCAACATCAATCCTCAAAAGAAAAATTTTCTCGCCTAATGTATAATTCTCTTCTCCTCAAGGTTTTTCCTAAAATTTCATTCCTCAAATTCCTTCTTTTCGTTATTTATCTCCCCAAGTCACATAGTACAATAATGGTATCACTCAAGTACATACTAGAATTCCTGAAATCAGATTATTATCTTCCAAGTGAGATCCTAAAATTTCATCTCCTCTAGTCCATAATATCATTCCTGATATTGTTATCATATACAACCACTAGTTTCCAGCATTGGGCTATGCATTCCTTAGATTATTCTAGGTCTTGATCAACAATCTTTCCAGCTTCTTGTACTTCCAAGATTACTGCTATCTCGAGTACGAATAGGGTACTATTGGCTCCAATTCTCTTGCTACCCTTCCATACTAGTTCTAGGATCCAAAAGAACCTATCAGCCTACCCTACTGAGGGTAACATTCTTCTCAGAGATTATTGCACAATCATGTCTTCTGCCGTCTGAACTGCGATCTTCTTCTGGAGGAACCCATCAGGCGCAAGCGTCCGTCTTCCAAATAATAGGGGATGAGAAACAATAATAACGATATTGACGGAAATTGAGCGAATACAAATTGGAAGTCCAAGGGCGATAATCATATACAAGAGGAGTTTTAAATTCGGTTATGGATTGAGATCTTATTCACATTAATCCTAAGTTGCAGGCTCGTTCGCTACAGTAACGTAACCGAAACGATTTGCTCAGAGGACCTGTATGGGCCACCACTAAAACCATGTCATGCCCCAGTCCCAAAATCTATGAGACCAGATACGTGGTAATGGCCAGCTGGTACGACTCCGTAGGGCTTTCCAATTTAATGGACCCGACGAAGTGCACTTACGCTGTCCATGGTCAAGTGATCCAAGTAACAATCTATTTTTAATATACAACAACTAATTCTAAATCTCAATCCAGGATAAGTAATCTCAAGAAAGAACGATACGCATCATCAGTCTGTAGCCCAATAACACATCCGTTCGAATAGACCAGAAGAACAATATAGGTCTATAAACACTAGGCTATATAAGCAGAATAAAATGGAAGGAATACAAGACTGAAATAGCTGGAAATGTAAATATACCTGCAATGATGTTCACACTATATCAGATCAAGTATCCTGCAACCGCACAAACAACCTGGAAGGGAACCAGGTCCTCAGAAGGACGTAACAAGATACAAAAAAATACATGCCATAAAGTAAGTACTGAGTAAATAAAGGGGGGTGTGCTAACCATCTAAGTGAATGCAAATTTAAAGACCTGGTAGTACGCATGGGAATGTGTAGGCTCAGACATATGCTGACGTAATTCACCAATCGTCGGGACTGGCTAGTATATGCCACATATGCCCCCGGTTAAGGGCATTGATGCTATCCCCATCTCCGAAGAGCATGGTAACTCGCTATAATCCCCATCTCCGAAGAGCATGGTAACTCGTTATAATCCCCATCTCCGAAGAGCATGGTAACTCGCTATAATCCCCATCTTCGAAGAGCATGGTAACTCGCTATAATCCCCATCTCCGAAGAGCATGGTAACTCGCTATATATACTGTAATCCCCATCTCCGAATAGCATGGTAACTCGAGTATATATCAGGGGGGGTATCCCATACGCCTACTAGATGTCTTTCCCGCCCAATGTAGATGTACAAATCGTGAAAACGACGTGGATATCTCATACTATGATGCAAGTCTCTATGAAATAAACAACTGAGCTACATACCGCTACACGTGTTGCTCATACTGATGGCCAGTCGCGCATGAGGCACGCGTCCCTACATGAACTCACTCTGTGACGTGTAATGATACGTGTCAAGGCCTGGGAAGTTATATCAATAACTTTACAACTTTAGGTGGGTCTACTAGACACTAAGTCAGATACTACTCCTTACGTCAACGCCTTCGTTGACTGCACCCGAGTCTGCTCGGACGCGCACATTTATATAATGAATAAATATGTAACCAAATATAATTGAATTTAAACAGTACAACAAGGCAAGGTATACTTGCCTGTCCCAGGTAGCTGCGAAATCCAAAGCCCTGCTCCTGATGCCTCGGCAGTAGTGTCCAGCAATCCTATATAGGATACAGTAATGTCCAAATTATTCGCTACAATAGCACGACTAGGACACACTGTCCGTATCTACAACTGACACGGGGTCGGGGCTGTATGTAAATATAGCTAACACTATTATTTATATATACACTAAAACATATTTAAATATATTAAATAATATATTTGTTTATTAGTACAAAAATAATATTTATGTATTATTTAGCAATACACTGGTAATTATGTTATATTTAATAATTACATATATATGTATATAATAGATAATATCCATAACATCATTTATTTATACATATTCATATATAGTATGGTAATTTGAAATATATACATTTATATACATATCAAGTATTCAAATAAAATTAGGGTATTTAAAACTCATGTATATATATACTATGTATATACATACATTATTATTTATAAAAATACGTACTTAGATATTTATTTTATATACAAAATATACCAAAAATAGAAATACAGTATATACACAAAAAAATAATACTTGATTTCCAAAATGTATTTAATATTATAGATATTAGATTATTTTATATTCTTTGTATTTAAAAATAACATACATACATACATACATACGTACATATAATATAAATTAAAAAGAAATGATTATAATATATAATATAAAATTTATACAGGAATATAATAAATATAAATACTGTTAAATACATACAATATATTATATAGTATAGAATACGTATAAAAATACGATATCCGTATATATGAAGCTTGCAACTGAAATTTCATGTATAAAACTTAATAATTTCACATAAAATATTATACCTTATTGCTCGACAGGTCGAGGGGGTCGAGCTGGTCGATCGTCGCCGGCGGGGGTGGCCAGTCGGCGCTCCGGCGAGGCTCGGGGAGGTCGCGGGCAGCAGTAGCAGTCTCGTATAGCTCCCAGCTGCGGGCCCGATTTCACCTCGATGCGGCGGCGGCGGCGGCTGAGATTTTGTGGGGTGGTGGAGGACAGGCTAGGGGAGGCTCCGGTGAAGTATGGTGGTCGGAGGTGCGGGGGTGGAGGAGTACGAGGTCGAGGGGTGTTCGGCTGGGCTGTGCGGGCTGGGGAACTCGAGTTGGTGTGGGGCTGTTGGGGGGTGGCTGCCGGCGGCGTCGTTGCCGGGTGGCGGTGGCCGTGGGTAGGGGAGGGTCCGGCGAAGGGGTCGGGTTAGGGTGGCGGTGACTGGTGGTGGCTGGTGGCGGTGGTGGAGCTCGGGGTGAAGGAGTTGGGGTCGGCTGTGTGTTGAGCTCGGTTGGGATTTTAGTATTTAGGGTTTGGGTTTTCTCATTTAATGTAGAAATGAAGGTATATGTAGGAGAGAGAGTGAGGGGGGGCTGCCTAAGGATTAGGGCCGGCTGGACAACCATTTTTGGGGAGTGGGGTTGTCCATCAAGATGAGTGGAGGGCTAGGAATAGGCCATTCAAATTTGTAGGGTCAAGATGGGTTCTCATAAAGGTAATGCAAGGACATAAAAATGGGGGGAAAATTTAATGCTCACGATTGGTCATGACCATTACTTTTCTCCATGATGGTTTGGGACAATGAGAGGGGGCACCTCATTGCAATTTTGCAATTAGGACCCTGACAATTTGGTATTTGCACAATAAATAGAATTGGGGATTTAATGTAAGCAAATACCATGTTTGGTTTTTCTCATTGGACCATGATGGTGTATGGTGTTTTATATGAGGCTTGTGGGTGGGGGTTTGGGTTGGATTTGGGTCCAATTTAATTTAGGTTAGGTCTCCATATTAATTAATTCGTAATTAATGTAACGGTGTTTCTAATTTAATTTAATTAAAAACTGGGAGTCTAAATTGGGTTGGACAAGGGTCATTGGTGTAGTAGGCTCAGTGTACAATATTATCGTGATCTGGGTTGGTCAAAACTGGTTGAGGTTGGGTCTCAATTTCGATTGGAATGGACAACGAACGTAATTACGCAAATTTAATAATTTGCGCACGAACGTTTGTAACGACTTTTGTGCGTCTAAAATCAGGCACGAAAATCGGTATCCGGGGTTTGTTCCTGGTTCAATATGATGGGTTTACGGGTCTAGGTCAAATATATGGAATTCGTTTTAGGGCAACAGCTAAGGTAGTATCCTAAAACAATAAATCATTGCACAAGTATTATAATACTATATATTAAATCTTAATTAATTTAGGTTAACCCTAATTAGGCTAATTAAACTAGTAAACCCTAATTTCTGGTCGAGGGGGTTTACACTCATCACTTATAAGAACAACTAATGCCAAAACTCACTTGCCAATTTGCTAACCAACTAACTCATAGACTAACTCTAACATATCATTAACTAATACTTACAAAATATATCCAACTAATGATACTTAACTATCTTCTAATCATTCACTAACATTACTGACTGTGATACACTATCACCTCTCAATTGAGCTAAAAATAAGTTGATGTTTGTTCAATTAATTTATACCAGCAGCTGAACCTACATAAACTGATATTCTATAGGAATAACTGATACATACATTTTGACTTATAAAACTAACTAGGACTTACACCCACTTCTTCTTGTAGCAGCCACTGATACCAATTGATATCAGTCCATCCTCACATGTTCCTGATGACTGAACATCTTCCCTAATCCATGCTAAACTTGCTGTCCAGGTAGTGCTCGAGCCACAAGCCACACATGCACCAAACACAGATATATTTCACACTGACCAATTGAACTCAAACCTTAACTCCTACTATTAGAACTAAACAATGCTACTTACAACTTAACAACTAACTGTTAATACATATATCTAACTTAACTTAGTATAATATCACTAACTAAACAACTACTAACACTAACCTACTAACTGAGTATTCTAATTGTCAATAAAATATCAAGTACAACTAATACCTGAAATATCACTATCGGAGTCCTTCACTGCATTTGATTTCTAAAGCCACTACTGATACTCCTAACCCGAGCCCCTCACAATACCCCGAAACAAGTGCACAAGGCACTACAACCTCCAACAGCAGGCAATGTTTACTAGTGCTGCTGATACTTGGTTCTCTACCTCCCCATATAGGTAGCAACACATTCTACATCACATAAAGATACACCCCTCATCTAATCTGAATATATATTCTTTGCCTGCACTCGAGTTTCACCCACTGATACCCCTATATACCATGCTATAAAGCCACTGTACTCATCCAAACATCACTCATACATGCTGTGATTGAAACCAACTGAACCCCTCACACTCGAGCTTTCCCTCATTCCTACTCAGAGCAACACACCACTCTACATCACCTTACATGTACGCCAATACCAATATTACCAGGGTCCATTACCCTTCCTAGAACTGGGGATAACTCCCCGGCCCCCAGCCCGACTGCCACTCAGTGCACTACTGATACCAAATAACAGTTTCAGTCTGAACTGAACTCTTAGCCTTCCCCTCTTGTCTGCAACTACTACAGTCAGTAGCACACATGCTCGAGTAGTTGCTTCCTTCCCAGTTGCACTTTTTGCACTCGTTTCCCTCAATGCATAATGGTTTGCACTTCCCCACTACTACCACTATCAGGTACCACTGTCCTCACAGTCAACAACACACTCACACACCACACTATACATAGCACACACTGATATATATAGGTAATTATATATATATATATATATATATATATATATATATATATATATATATATATATATATATACACACACACACACACACATATACACACACACACACACCACACCTATGTATTTATGTGCACTAGTGTCAATTAGTCGAACACCTATGGTGTATAATTGAGAAAAATCATGATACATGTCCAAATGAAGAACCAAAACCCAAGTTCCTCCACATATAAGATTTATATATATCAAATACAATCTAATACAATTAAAGTAAATTGCTACAATGAAAATTGAGAAGTAATTGTACAAAACACCCAAAATAGAACTCGGTATCATACGACATCATAAAATACCATCATACGGCCTACACGTATCAATTTGTGGACACGTACCTAGTCCCACAACCCCGATCTAAGTCCAATATGACTAAATTGGTGTTATGACATGCACTTGGTGTGCTCACCTCGTAATTCCTCCAAAATTAATATAAAAACCTATGTAGAGACTACAATACTCAACCAAATCAACTAGAATTTGTTCCTAATGGTAGTCCTATGCCATAGGATCATTCCTAATGGTCAAATATACGATTTGGGAGATAGAATGAAAAAGGAATTCAAAATTTACCAATTGGAAGATGGATTCTTAATAAAAATACAATTGGACACGATCCGGACACAATCTCCACACCAATGCTCCTCTTTCTTGTGCTCCTTGCTTCTGTAAGCTCCAAAGCTCTTCTAATGGTGAAAGTGATAGGGAATGCAAGTGAATTAAGAGAAAAATTGATGGAGAAAATATGTGAAATTGGGGATTTAATTTTTAGATATAAAATGAATGCAAATGAGAGAGAGAGAGAGAGAGAGAGAGAGAGAGAGAGAGAGAGGAGAGCCCCCTCTAATAGTGGCCGTCCCCCTTCCCCCTTTTCTAAGTCACATATAATATCTCATGTACCCCTCCATGATGTATTATGGAGAAATAATTAGGGAGGGCTATTTGGGTAGTTTCTAACTAATTATAATTAAGCTAATTCTTCTTAATTAATTAGTGAGAATGGTCTAATGGGCTTGGGTCTAAGTTAGCCTCACTAGTTGTCATGACAAGTCTAATTGGCTTACAAGTGATAAGTCTAACTATTGGACTAGCCTCCTAACAAAAATAATTACTACAAGTCATAATTAATCTATTAACTAATTAATACAATCATCAATTAATTACTATAACAACTAATATTAATAAATTTATTCCTAAATTTTTTTACCCATGCCTAATTACCAAACTATTCCTAGTTGGAAAAGTGAGGGTAACAAAAGATGACATATAAAGGAGTCATAAGAATCAAACTTAGAGGTTTTACGGATATCGCTATTGCATCTAAGGTGGGGTCTGGTTCAGAAGCCACTAGAGCAAGGGTTCCTACCTCATATCTTACTTCCTCCGCAGAAGGACCAGATTCTCCTATAGGCCCCACCTCAGGAACCACCTTAACTTGTGCCCGCTTGGAATGACTAGGGTGGTGAGCCACAGTTGTCTTGCACTTAGGAGCAAGATTGCCATTAGAAGGAGTCCTCTCCTCGTGAGACGGTGGGTCTGAATCAACGAGCAAAGGTCGGGCCGCACTCTTGCCCTTCTTGGGCATTCGTCGACTTTTTAAAGAGGGAGGCACAAAAATGGTACCCGCCAGATAACTCGTCCCAAGATCATAGTCATCTAGTGGAGCATTGATTGTGTAGTAAAAACTCCCTACGACAAACGACATGTTCGGTACGATGCCTGCCGCCGGCAACCCGAACTCAACTTATGTTCCGACGAAGGCATAATAGCTCCACACACGAGCTCCATCAAGAAGATTGCCACAATGCCCAAAGGAAGCACTAGGAGTATCCAGCAGGAGTTGGCTGGACCCAAATTTACGGGCAAACCGGCTTGGTAGATAAGGCTCCAAATAAACGTTAACCCGATTCTGATCACCAAGTGGGAAGGACGGATAGAAACAAGCTAGCGGTAAAGTTTCGCTGACAGCAGGTGATCAAAAGTCCCGTTGTCTCAATGAATAACACCTATATCTCCCTTAGTAAATTCGAGAACAGTATAAAAAAATGTCCAACCATTCAGATAAGCAAGCTCCCTCTTATAGGAGGGCACATCCTCGTACTTCCACTTTATCCCCTGATAATGGCGGATAGCAGCATCCCCCTCCAATATTTCTTCCTAGGTGTCGGAGAGCATTAAAGACCGATGGTGCAATAAAACCCAACCCATCAGGTAGTGATATGGTAACTCTACCCTATTGAACTCTTTGATCCCTTTTGGTGCTTCACCTTGGAGGCAAAACTGTCACGCCTAGTCCCAAAATACATAGGACTAGGAATACTTAAGCATGCCAGCCGTATGTATATGACAACTCCAATATATGTAAACTATAACACATACGTACGTTGTATTATGAATAACAATTCACAAGTGCTATAGATTTTATGTCATAAGTCACAGGGCATAACTAGATATCTTCCACAGAATCAAATAAAAATGAATAACCAATCAACTATATAACTGAATCAAGTATAAAATGCTTGATAAGAACAAGTAGTTGGGTGGAGAAAATCTACTACCAACTATAATATAAGAGAAACCATATAATGTACATCTAATGAACAATGAGACTCGAAGAGAAGACCTCCTCGAAAGAGAGATAAGTAGCAAGTCCTGATCCGTGCTTCTGCGAATAGTCAAGATCGTCTACACCTGGAAAGGGACCAGGTCCTCAGAGGGATGTAACAAGATAAATAGAAGCATGCCAATTGAATACAGTAAAACATGCATAATAGACAGAAAATATATAAGTACACTGTACTAGACAATCTATATGAATATGCATAATGAGGACAACCATTTTAATGTATGGGTAGGTGTAGGATACTCTATCTATCTCATAACTCACACACACGTCCATGAACATCAAAAGCCATCATACCTCGAGGGTAGCGACCATCGCGACACCAAAAATCGACATACCTCGAGGGTAGCGACCAGCGCGACATAACTACCATAGTGTGTGCTAGTTACTACGGTTTACCAGAGTGGGTAGCCCATACGCCTACTAATTGTCCTCCCCTCCCATGATACTATGTGTCAAGTGTGTGTCAACATATATAGTATATAATTATGACTGAAAGAAAAAATATATATAATGAATATATAAAAATATGATAAGTATGCAAAGTACTATAAGCAATTTAGCAAGGTATCTTGCCTGGCAAGAAAGTTACGAAGTGTAAGCATCCAAACGTCAAGCACTAGGGATCAGAAACCATGGCATTAGAATAAACGTCTCCAGATGCTGAAATAAACATCCCGAACGTTCCCAGAATAAGCGAGATAGCTAAAAAATTCTACCCTTTCGTCCAATTTGGACATAGGAGCAAAACGGTAATTTCAGGTCAAAACGGGGTCTATATGTGTTCCACTTTGTACCGAAATATGTTCCAGAGGTAAAGGTCTCTAAATGGGACAAATTATAGGTCAAACAAATTTTAAACAACAATACGAACTCAACGGTATGTCCAATTTTTGATTTCGGTGAGCCGATCACAATTTCGCTCTACATGTCAAACCGTGGGGTCCGCGAATAGGTGGCTTAGTCAACTGACTCAAAATTGCGTGAAACTTGGATCACAGGACCAGCGTGATACCATGAATTCAATGGCATAAGTTTTGTCGTATTCTGACGAGCGTACACAAAATGGGGTGGTGTTTTATAAAAGTCGCAATACGGGAACTTTTTGCGGATACGGGTTGATTTCGACGCACACACACGTCCGAATCAACTTTTGCAAAAACTCTCACATCAGGATATACCATACGCGCCTTTTGATGTAATTGGTACGTGATGAGACGGTTCCGTTTGGCGGGACGCACTCCATATCATAAAATTTTATTTTTAAAATATCAAGTTTTTGGTCGTTTTGGAGGTCGAATAATTTAACGAATAAAATAAATTTATAAAAAGTAAAAGAATAATTAAATTCTCGTTTATATTGGGAAGAAAACCTTTCAAACATATTTTAAAAATATTAAACAGATTGGTGGCAAATTAGGCATGAACATGGAGGTTTGGTGTTAAAATTCTTGACTATTTTTTGTTAGTTTTTCGACCATTTTTCGGTCGATTTTTCGACCAATCCGGGACACAAAAACTCGTCCCGCTTGAAGAAAAATCCTAGAGGGTTAGGTTGTGAACGTACACAGATAAACCGCTCAAGAAAAGGACGAGAGATGAGAGAGATATCATACCGCGAAGAAAGGGGCAGAACTGCGCTGCTGCTGCACTTGCTGGCGCGCGCGCGGGCTGCCGTGGCGGTCGCCGGCGTCGGCGGTACGGCGGTGCGACGGCGGGCTGCGGTCGGCCGGAGGTCGGCCGAAGGAGGAAGGAGATTAGGTTTAGGGTTCGGTTTAGTATATATATATATATATAGACCGAGAGAGAGAGACATGGGGAGAGCGGGGGGGGGGGGAGGTCCGTAGCTGCAGGAGGGGGGGGGGGAATTAGGATTGGTTTAGGAATATTATTAGTTTCTTTAGGTTAGGGTTTTGTTTAGGGAATAGGTTAGGGTTTAGGTTTTTTTTTATATTTTTTTTCTTTTTTTTGTGTTTTTTCTTTTTCTTTTTCCTTTTCTTTTATTTATTTATTTATTTATTATTATTATTATTATTATTATTTATTTACATATATTTACATATATAAATGAGACTATATGAAAATTCAAAAAGAACATTTAAACATAGAATAAATTCTAGAAAATCTTTCATCCTTTAACAAGACTAAAAAATAATAAAAATTATTTTGTGGAATAATTCTAATGTGTAATTATATAATTAAATTAATCAATAAATTTTATTTTCTAATTAACTATGAAAATACTCTAAGAAATTCAATAATTTAATAAAATTTACTTTAAATAAAATTTAAAATTTTAGGGGCCTTACATTCTACCCAACTTACAATAATTTCTTCCTCGAAATTAACACTAACCCATATTCGTAATAAATCACTATAGCTATTAGCACTTTATTGCTGGCTAGTAGTGCTTTCTAAAAGGTTATGGTCAGTCACCATAATACTTTTCTTATTGTCTATACACTATTCTTTTATTCTCTAACTCGTCTATACTACCCAACTTACAAGAATTCTACTAGTAGTCAAGGTCTTTTAAGGCTATTGTTTAGGTTGTAAGGCGAGTTTATTTATTGGGTCAAAATTTTGGGATACTTGTCTGGAATCTCATAACCATAATTTTTTTCTGTAACCGTCAAGTATCGTAGTCTAATACTCCCATGCCACCTAGCCAGTATGTCTGCAAATAATTCGACTACTCTATTATAATGGTTTAGCTGCAGTTGTCGCTACCTCGCCAGCAATTTGTCATAGTCATCAGTTAGTAACAAGTGCCTTCAACTCTTTCCTAAGCTTAGTCTAAGTTTTTAGCGCAATAATTAAGGTCTTGACTAACTTTATAAAACTATTTGAAGTATGAACCATTTCAACAATCCAACTAATTCATGTTAGACTAAAGGATGCTACTCAAGGTTTAATAATAATAAGAGAATACATATATTGTTATAGTGCATATACATAAGGGTTATCATTAACTCATCTTTTTAGTTATTAATCATTACTAACCCGGTTATGTTTTAACTAACAAAATAACGGTGAGGTTGAAGTAAATCAAACAATTTATGTTGGCACGAAAAGATGCAACTATGATAGGAAGAATTAAACATGGGACAAGGAATGGATATAGAAGAGAAGATGAGCCACCCAAGAGGACGAGATGGTGATAGAAAAGAGACTACTGCTACCCGTGTCATCCATTAGCATCGTGGGTATGCCATCTAGTTAAAATATTACCCTCAAAAGTTTTAACACCAAATATATCACATTATGATATGCCCTTAATCACAAAAGATTGTCATAAAGTAATGTGATTGGCCTATAGGGTATATCTAGTACTCTCCGTGTATCAAACTTATACTAATCACGAGCGTTCATCTTTCCGAAATAGGAGAAGACGAAAAGTAATAATAAAGAATTCAATGAGGAGGTGATAGAATATAAGTACGGGGTTCAAGGCGATTTAAAGAATTCAAAAAGAGAGTTGTCAGGGCAGTTGTGGATTGAAATCTTATTTTGATAAATTCTGATTGGCATGCTTATATCAGTACAGTTATATAACTGATAAGATATGCTCGGACATTTCTAAAGGGCAAGTATATTCGTCTAACAAGATGAGTCAACTATATCTCAATCCACGTAAAGTAGTCATACGAAGAGTGAACCAAGTGCATTAAGGTTGATCAGACCGTAATATACTGATTCTGATTTTAGACAATGTATTAGTAGGCATCCCCAATAACACATATGTCATAAACAAGCTCGATAAAAGAATAAGCTTGCAAAACTAGGCTATAAAATAGCAGCATAAGCGGAGGTAGTCCAGAAATTATAAGTACGCTGGATTATGATGAAGGAAGGTACAAAATAATTTAAGTTCACCAAGAAGATAAGACTTTTCTGGTGTTGTGCCTCCACAGTTGCCATTCTAACTTCTTGTCTAAGTCTCTAGTCAACCAAATGGGGGTATGGGCCTCTGAGTTCTACAGTCTGGGTAAACACTAGCTTCTTATGTAAGCCTATAGTTGGTGTCATTCAATTATACTTCATTAATGGGTTAAAAGAACTATGTGATACTAGGTTATGAGGCATACTACCCAACTTACAAGAATTGAATTGATAGTGTTATCGAATAATAGAGCGTATATACTAGTACAAGTTAACTTCCTAACCCCTATCGAGCATGAGAGAAAAGATAAGATTAACGTTGTAAAAGGATCAAGCAAGATGTAATGCAAGCAATCAAATAGGAATACAAAATGGAATCAAGGGCGGTGATTAGATAAGTGGATGAGATCTTATACTCTAATCCTATGCGCAGGCTTGTTCGGTATAGTAAAGTAACCGAGATAATATGCTCTTGACCTGCATGGGCCACCACAAAAATATGTCACACCCCACACCCAAAATACGTAGGACTAGGAATACGTAAGCATGCCAGCCGTATGTATATGGCAACTCCAATATATAGAAACCATAACACATACGTGCGATGTATTATGAATAACAATTCACAAGTGGTATAGATTTTATGTCATAAGTCACATGGTATAACTAGATCTCATCCACATAATCAAATAGAAATGAATAACCAATCAACTATATAACTGAATCAAGTATAAAATGCTTGATAAGAACAAGTAGTTGGGTGGAGACAAATCTACTATCAACTAGAATATAAGAGAAACCACATAATGTACATCTAATGAACAATGAGACTCGAAGAGAAGACCTCCTCGAAAGAGAGATAAGTAGCAAGTCCTGATCCGTGCTCTTGCGAATAGTCAAGATCGTCTACACCTGGAAAGGGACCAAGTCCTCAGAGAGACATAACAAGATACATAGAAGCATGCCAATTGAATACAGTAAAACATATATAATAGACAGAAAATATATAAGTACGTTGTACTAGACAATTTATATGAATATGCATAATGAGGACAACCATTTCGACATATGGGTAGGTATAGGATACTCTATCTATCTCATAACTCACACACACGTCCATGAACATCAAAAGCCGTCATACCTAGAGGGTAACGACCATTGCGATACCAGAAATTAACATAACTCGAGGGTAGCAACAAGCACGACACAACTACCATAGTACGTGTTAGTTACTACGGTTTACCAGAGTGGGTAGCCCATACGCCTACTGATTGTCCTCCCCTCCCATGATACTATATGTCAAGTGTGTGTCAACATATATAGTATATAATTATGACTGAAAAAATACATATATAATAAATATATAAAAATAGGATAAACATGCAAAGTACTATAAGCAATTTGGCAATATATCTTTCCTGGCAAGAAAGCTGCGAAGTGTAAGCGTCCAGACGTCAAGAACAAGAGATCAGAAACCATGACATCAGAATGAACATCTCCGGATGCTAAAATAAATATCACCAACGTTCCCAGAATAAGCGAGATAGCTAAAAAATACTATCCTTTCGTCCAATTTGGACACATGAACAAAATAGTAATTTCATGTCAAAGCGGGGTCCACACGTGGCCCACTTTGTATCAAAATATATGCCAGAGATAAAGATCTCTAAATGGGACAAATTATAGGTCAAACAAAATTTAAACGATGATACGAACACGACGGTATATCCAATTTTGGATTCTGGTGAGCCGATCACAAATTCGCCCTTGAATTCAAACCGTGGGGCCCGCGAATAGCCGGCTAGGTCAATTTTATCAAAATTGCGTGAAACATGGATCACATGACCAGCGTGATACCACGAATCCAATGGCGTAAGTTTTGTTGCATTCTGATGAGCGTACACAAAATGGGGCGATATTTTATAAAAGTCGCGATTTGGAGACTTTTTGCGGATACGGGTTGATTCCGACGCGCACACACATCCGAATCAACTTCCGTGAAAGCTCACACGTCAGGATATACCATACGCGCCTTTCGATGTAATTGGTATGCGATGAGACGGTCTCGTTTGGCAGGGCGCACTCCATATCACAAAATTTTAGTTTTAAAATATCAAGTTTTTGGTCGTTTTTGAGGTCGAATAATTAACGAATAAAATAAATTAATAAAAAATAAAAGAAAAATTAAATTCTCGTTTATATTGGGAAGAAAACCTTTCAATCAGATTTTGAAAATATTAAACATGTTGGTGGCAAATTAGACATGAACATGGGGGTTTGGTGTTTAAATTCTGGACTATTTTTTGTCAGTTTTTCGGCCATTTTTTGGTCGATTTTTTGACCAATCCAGGACACGAAAACTCGTCCCGCTTGAGGAAAAATCCTAGAAGGTTAGGTTTTGAACGTACAAGGACAAACCACTCGAGAAAAGGACGAGGGATGAGAGAGATATCATACCGCGAAGAGAGGGGCGGAACTGCGCTACTGCTGCACTTGCGGGTGCGCGCACGGGCGGCCGTGGCGGTCGCCGGCAGTGGCGTTGCGGCGGCGGGCTACGGTCGGCCGGAGAAGGAAGGAGATTAGGGTTAGGGTTCGGTTTAGTATATATATATATATATATATATATATATATATATATATATATATATATAGACCGAGAGAGAGAGAGAGAGAGAGATGGGGAGAGCGCGGGGGGGGGGGGGGGGGAATTAGGATTGGTTTAGGAATAGGATTAGTTGCTTTAGGTCAGGGTTTTATTTAGGGAATAGGTTAGGGTTTAGGTTTTTTTTATATTTTTCTTTTCATTTCTTTTATTTGTGTTTTTTTCTTTTTACTTTTCTTTTATTTATTAATGGTTTTACTATTACTATTACTATTATTTTTATTATTTCTATTACTATTACTATTATTATTATTATTATTATTATTATTATTATTATTATTATTATTATTATTATTATTATTATTTATTTACATATATTTACATATATAGATAAGACTATATAAAAATTCAAAAAGAATATTTGCACACAAAATAAATTCTAGAAAATCTATCACCCTTTAACAAGACTAAAATTAATAAAAATTATTTTATAAAATAATTCTAAATGAGTAATTATATAATTAAATTAATAAATAAAATTTATTTTCTAATTAACTATGAAAATACTCTAAGAAATTCAATAATTTAATAAAAATTACATTAAATAAAATTTAAAATTTTAGGGGGCTTACAAAAATGTCGAAGACCGATGCAGCAGATCATCGCCAGTAGTAACGCTAGAGGGTGACCAAATGCTAGCCGCACAGCTGGAAGAATAAGGTTACGACTAATTCTCTCAATTGAGTCAGAACCCCCTGTGAACACACAGCTGCGTAGCCAGATCATCACGTATTCCGCTAGCAGTGCCTTCTCAAATAGCTCGTAGGTATCCATAAAGAAGTAGCTCAATTCCTTGCTCTAGACAGATGAGTCGCAAGCGATAGACGCTTCTCTATACTTCTGGATGAAAGTCGCGATAGCCTGGTGGGATTGCGGCCCACGGACATAAACCTCATCCGACTTGGGATCCTCCGAAAAAAGATAGTGCTTCCAGATAGTAATATAGGGGATATCCCCTTCGGATGTCTTCTCCTCCTTATACATTCTCCGACAGATACTATGAGGGTACAGTAGCTCCGCGTATACGGTTACGAGCTCCGGATCCTCCTTTTTGAGGTCCTCCAGTTTTTTGTTACTCGGGCATATTCCTCGTAAGGCACTTCGCCCTAAGGAAGCTTTGATACCGAATGCATCTCATGCAAGGCAAGCCCCATCTCACCTCAGGGTGTGAAGAAAGTCCCCATATGATAGTTGTATATCTTCATCAGGACGATAAAGAGGCAACGATTCATCTCCAGGCTATAACAAGTACCCCTCACAATATAAAAAATATTAGCATTTTGTAATTTTTGCTCATAGTGCTTCAGCACCCATCGGGTCAACCGACACACGAGGGACTATAATGGGCCCAGCCAAGAATCAGTAAATACTAGAAGGGTACCCCCTTTTTGGCCACTTGGTAGAGGAACGTATCCGCAGCATAAGCATCGAGATTTGGCTCCAAGTCACTACTGACAACACTGGGTGCCAACCCACGAGAGGAGTAGGAAGTCGACTCCTTATGACATGAGAAATCCCCCATGCTCAGACTTGGTTCATGCCAGATATTACCAATAAGTCCCCCCTATTACTCAGGCGTCATATTCTAGTTCATCTTCCTTCGGCTCATTACAACGCAAAAGTTTGACAAAGGCATATGATGCTCGAAGGAGGGCATTGACATCCTTGTCCCACAGTGGTTGATGGTCCAGTTCTCCTTTGACTTCCCCAAGTCAGAGATAGAAGTTGTCAGCACGTCCCAAAAAAAAGTAGGGTTACTTAAAGGCATAATCCTGCCCAGTAAAATTTTCCTGCGTTTATCTGACTCTGAAGATAAAACTCGCTCTGGTTAGCGATCAGCTTTTGCCTCTCATATGGGAAAGCCCTGTCTAGTTGGACTTGTAGGGAGACGATAAAATCAGTAAAATTCATACTCAACAGGACCCGCTCGGGGTTGAGGATCAACTCATGGAAAGGAGTAATGGGTTGGTTCACTGTAAAACATAAAAAAAGTGTAATTAGAACATATGCCAAAATATCACAATAAAGAGCCACGCGGGTCATCCACACATGGCGCATACTAGATCTGCATAGGGCAGAGCTATCACCCATGCAATAGATCCAAGGATTCTGCATCACAGGATCGCGCATGTCCGCGTCTCTTACCCATGCGACAGTCATGTGGGAAGTCATCATATGTCCTCATTCATGCAGCAAGACTTGAGAAAAGGCTGGGCATGTCTCTCCATCCATGCGACGAGTCGAGCAAAGGGTGTGACTATAGGAGGAGGGGTCATCGTCCCCAGATGGAACCCTACCTTTGACGGGCTTCTACACGTCAAAAGGGATTTTATAGGTGTCACGCCCCGATCTCCCGCAGGCTAATCGGTCGTCCCTGCTAGGCGGGAATCACCCTCGCCAGTGCTCCCGCGGGACGATCGCTTCGACCCATCTGGGCGTGATGCCGCACGAGCATGATCCACGTCCGTGCAAGGCCGTGGTTCATTGGCTGGCGGTAAGAGTTCTAAGCCACAGAGTCGCACAGATTGTCCGAGTGCAGCGGAGTCATGAACGCATAGCGATTCGGTAACAAGTTCTCTGAGTTGACAAATATAACGAAAGCATTGAAACACAAGTCGAAGCAAAGCAAGCTCTTTTATTGATATGAACATGTGTTACAGGCGGCGTATAGCCGAGATTATAAGTCGCTCATGTCACGCCCCAATCTCCCGCAAGCTCGATAGTCCCCGCTGAACGTGAATCACCACGTTTACAGCTCTCCCGCAGGACAATCGTTCTCATCGGGACGTGATGCCGTACGAGCCTGGAGTTGCGCTCGTACAAGGCGATGTTGTCAAACACCAAATGTTATCATTGAAACAACCAAGTTGCAGCGGAAGTCAAGTGTTGTGTACCAAGCACACAATCAGAGTATACGTAGCGAAGCTCACGATAGGGTCCAAATGAGATGCCCCGAGTCAATGCCACAAAGGCGATGCCACGGAGACGATGAAATAACTCTTGCTCTTTCTCTAGCCCACAAAGGTACTTACAGTTCATACATCATGTCCCGTATATCCAAGCAGCGTCACTACGCCTGTGTACCTGAAATAATGCCCACAAACGTGGGTCAGTACACAACCGTACTGGTGAGCGGGGTAACCCACTCGCCTAAGCCGACACTAAGTAAAATAGTGAATGCAAACAGTTATATGGTGATCTTTCTAGTTGAATCCTAGATTCATTTCATGGCATATGGATGACATGTTAAGGAAAGCAGTAAAGCATGCTAGCATTCAATCTCAAACCAAACGACAAGCAGTTATATAAAGCCGACCCGTCTAACTCAATGTCATCGCTTGCACGATAACATATCGAACCATCAGTCTTGCCTCATTATCCATCCAGAACCAAAGTTATAAATCCCACTCTCGAGTGCACACTCTTGCCAAGGCAAGGTGGCCGCGCCTACACGATGCACAAACCAACCAAAGTAAAGCAAGCCAACATCTATTCTTATATGAAGTCACTGGCCAAAGGCCATAAAGGACGTTGATCGGACAGATCAATGCGGTTCTATTCGAAACAGCGCTAAGTAGCTAACCCACCTGAATCGCATCCAACCGCTGGCACCGCGCCCAAGACGCGTTACCCAATTGTCTCCTCCATGGCCGAACGGTCCCGGTGCCCCGGAGCACTCGTTCGAGGAAACCAAACCCTGTGCCACTCAGGTTGTCCGTGACTATGCAGACACGTAGGTATGACGAGAGGATCGAACATTCTCGCCCCACCAAGCGATCCTAGACTCGTTCCATCAATAATCCAACCAACACATCCATAACCATTCTTCCAACATGTCCTTCCAAGAACCCAAAATCTCGACCTCAAAACATAGCCCGAGGCATCAAAATATCAAGTGTTTCATAGGCACGAAGCCTCTTCTCAACACAATCCAAATTGGTGCAACACCTATGCTCAAAGCTAACCCATGGCACAATGCCCCAAAAGAGGCATAATGCCCGCGCCGATGCAGTTGTTCGGTTTCGAACCACAACTGCTCGCTTTGTAGGACAAAGCGACCAAGTGATACTCGTGCACGGATGCACGCTCGCTCGACCGAATCCCGATATTCTCAATGTTCCCATTGCCTCAATTGTATCATTCCAACTTGTATATTTCCAACCGTCCAAGCATAATCCCAAGTAATCCAACCGATCGCCTCAAATGAATAATCCAGCTATCGTATCCAACTAACCAACGCGTAAACCAAATCAAGCCACAATCCTACCAAGCCAACGACGCACACTCTATGCACGCCTCAGTGTAGTGCTTCCCGATGTTTCAGTCCAAGTGTTCAAACCATTACGTGTTTTCCATATTATTAGGCATGAAGGAGTAGAGGAGAAGGGAAAGAGCCCACTCACAATGTTCGAATCCGTTAGGCATCCTGTCCTGCCGATACGGCCAATCCCTTGAACCCGTGGTCCGATGCAAGCGCGATCTACTCAACTGGTATGACCGTGCGAGCAGGCCGTGCTCTCCAAATCATCCGACCGATCGGATTAAGGAAGACGGCATTATCGCTTCCATTCAGCTATTCAGTACTGTTCGGAACGAACACCTGATTTCCATCGAACCCGCTAGCCATCTGCACATTGAAACCAACTCGATTAATCCTTCTTCCCGAAATCCAACATTTCAAATGTAACCAGCATTTGATTCATTCAATCCGACTCAGCGTAACGCTCCGAGCGGTTGCGGGCGTTACATAATATACCACTTAGAATCAGGTTCGTCCACGAACCGTGCTGGTACTCATTCCTTACTAGCATGCCACAATCCAATTCCATATATCTGCTCTATGCAACTCTCATATTCACTATATCTGACACAACATCTCGTTCTGCTGAACGCTCGTACAAGTTCCAAATTCCCACATCCTCCTTGCAGCTCAATACGAATTCTTCGTATCGCTTAGTTTTGGATCGTACACATATTTAAGGCGTCCCTAAAATACATGCATTTCAGCCGAGCTTTGCGATAGCGAATTTGGACAAGTTACAAGGGTATCTTTATGTTCGAGGCGTCCATTTGCTTTGCTCCCAATTGAACCAAACACAATTTCCATTCCAACACATTCGCTCGAGAACTATTCTCAATTATGCAGATCTTCCACCGATCAATCAGTTCGTGTTCCAACTCAATCCATCCCACCTTTTCTGAAATCAGTACTAGCAACACCTCCAAATATTATCTCGTGCACCGAACGATCATCTCAAAACTGATCTACCCCAACTATGCGACTTACCCAAATATCAACTTGTTTAGATCAGCTCAGTCCAACACATTTCCTGCCATCTCAATATCTCACAGGGTGAACATCTATATTGAGGTTCGTGTGATCCACGAAGATCTCGCCGCCACGCCAAAGGGATTTGTGTTGCCACGATTTCAACGTGGTCACACTCGCCACAATTCTTAGGTTGCGCATGGAATAGTTCTTCGTGCTGCTTCCACTGCCTCGAAGCAGAGAATATCACCTTCACCTTCCGAATGAGCAAGCTTCCCAGAATAGTTCCGAGACATCTTGTAAATCTGAAGCAAATCTGTCCCTTCCAGTATTCGCAAGGATTTGATCTGAATGAACCGCTGCTTTAACTTCACGAGCTAGTTTCACAGTCGTCAATTCATATGAATGCTATTCCCTTCCAGGGCACGATGAGTCAGAGGCGATGCCATCGATAAAAATCTGTGACTCTGAATCTCATCAGTTGACAAGGCTACTTCCACCATTGCTTCGATCTTCCGGCTGTATCTTCAGCTGAAGGCTATCCCAAGGATCTCTCAAATCCAACACTCAGTCAATCAGTCAAATCTTATTGCTCACATCTGCCCTCGACGCATTCCCAAATACGCCGCCTCAAGGGTCGTTCTATGGGTCTACCATATTCATATCCGATTCTGCGGGCAAGGTCGCTTAGGGTCAGCTGTCCCGAAGCTACGCTTGATAATTGTAATCATCACGATGGACAGTTACTATAAACCATGCTATATCTCATCTGAAAATCTGACTCAAATTCCAACCATTCATCCGAGCGAAGTTTCCGAATCCGGGAACCGCGCTCGTTGAAACCTTATTTCATCAATCCGCCTTTCTGTCCTGAATCCATCAAATTTCTAAATTGCATATTCGATTCTCGTACTACAAATTGCAATGATTCTCAAAACCCAAGACTTGCTCCAATTCTTATCCATTTGCTGCATCCCACAATGCACTTCCAACTTACTCGAGCAGCGCAGTGATTTGTTCCGACGTTGCTCCCACATTTAGCTATCTTCAAACGTCCGTCCACGTCTTCCGGAGAATCCGTTTACTATCGTTGCACCATCTTGCCCAAAATTCCATTTCCGCTAAACCTGAGTCAACTTCACGAGCAGCAACATCCAAAATCTTCCAAGTTTGTGTGAATCCATCTCATTGTCCCTCCAAACCAATATCGTGTTTCTTTGCTCAACCAACAGCTCAAATGCGTCGCCCAAAATCGTAGTTCGTGCTCGCTATCATTTGATTCACCCATTGCTCGTTCAAGCGCATCCCAGTTGTTCGTTCCGATCTCGTCCATCACTTAAGCCCAACGATGCTTTCATTTGCATCAGTCCGTTCACGATATGCTCAACTCAATATTCGCTTGCTCCATTTTCATTCTTCCCAACTCAACCGACGTGCACCAACCAACTTGTATTCTCGTTTCACGAGTCCGTTCAGGCAATTCCCATAGATGTCCAACCAAAATGTTTCCAATGCCTTGCTCAAAAATGTGGTATCCCATATACCACTCCGAATTAAGTCGCTACTCGCATTACAATTTCCTTCACAGATCCAAGATCCGTTCGAACCATCCCTTATGCATAAACATGTCTTTCCCAATTCGAGTCTGACCCAAAACTCAGGCAACGCTTGAATTATCCAACTGTTTCTCAACCCGTCTGATACCTTCTCAACACGAGCAATCGTGCAATGATCGTCTTCCAAGTAGTCCAACCCAATACCCAACGGTTTCACACTTTTGTTGTACGAGCAACTCGTACCAACTTATCCATATATTCCCGAGCCAAACTCAAACCTGCTCAACCGATGCGCCACAGCCAAAGTTTCAACTTGTATCCAACACAATCACTAGACGAGCAACTCGTGCAAGGATCCATTCTCTTCGAATGCTTCTACTCAAAACATGTCGCAAAACCAAATCTTGTTAGCCAACCAACTGATCCATTGAGGCAATCAGAAACTCCCGAACGCTAAGCCAAGCCAACCCAACAAAAGCCCACACTTGTTGCACAAATGCAACAACGCCAACCAACTTGCTGCACGAATGCAACAACGCCTAACGAGACTAAGCGATCCTACGAAAACCAACCAAGGCAACCCAACCAAGAAATAACATGCAGCCACAACTAGCAATAAATAGACTTATTGCATGAAACATCCGATGCGGCACCGAGTAGAGTCAAGAGCTAGACGACACGCGGAAGCTATTTAGAGTTTGTGATGAAGCGAAGGACCAAGTCCGAAGAAGTGAACCAGGCGCTCTGATACCAATTTGTCATGCCCCAATCTCCCGCAAGCTCGATAGTCCCCGCTGAACGTGAATCACCACGTTTACAGCTCTCCCGCAGGACAATCGTTCTCATCGGGACGTGATGCCGTACGAGCCTGGAGTTGCGCTCGTACAAGGCGATGTTGTCAAACACCAAATGTTATCATTGAAACAACCAAGTTGCAGCGGAAGTCAAGTGTTGTGTACCAAGCACACAATCAGAGTATACGTAGCGAAGCTCACGATAGGGTCCAAATGAGATGCCCCGAGTCAATGCCACAAAGGCGATGCCACGGAGACGATGAAATAACTCTTGCTCTTTCTCTAGCCCACAAAGGTACTTACAGTTCATACATCATGTCCCGTATATCCAAGCAGCGCCACTACGCCTGTGTACCTGAAATAATATCCACAAACGTGGGTCAGTACACAACCGTACTGGTGAGCGGGGTAACCCACTCGCCTAAGCCGACACTAAGTAAAATAGTGAATGCAAACAGTTATATGGTGATCTTTCTAGTTGAATCCTAGATTCATTTCATGGCATATGGATGACATGTTAAGGAAAGCAGTAAAGCATGCTAGCATTCAATCTCAAACCAAACGACAAGCAGTTATATAAAGCCGACCCGTCTAACTCAATGTCATCGCTTGCACGATAACATATCGAACCATCAGTCTCGCCTCATTATCCATCCAGAACCAAAGTTATAAATCCCACTCTCGAGTGCACACTCTTGCCAAGGCAAGGTGGCCGCGCCTACACGATGCACAAACCAACCAAAGTAAAGCAAGCCAACATCTATTCTTATATGAAGTCACTGGCCAAAGGCCATAAAGGACGTTGATCGGACAGATCAATGCGGTTCTATTCGAAACAGCGCTAAGTAGCTAACCCACCTGAATCGCATCCAACCGCTGGCACCGCGCCCAAGACGCGTTACCCAATTGTCTCCTCCATGGCCGAACGGTCCCGGTGCCCCGGAGCACTCGTTCGAGGAAACCAAACCCTGTGCCACTCAGGTTGTCCGTGACTATGCAGACACGTAGGTATGACGAGAGGATCGAACATTCTCGCCCCACCAAGCGATCCTAGACTCGTTCCATCAATAATCCAACCAACACATCCATAACCATTCTTCCAACATGTCCTTCCAAGAACCCAAAATCTCGACCTCAAAACATAGCCCGAGGCATCAAAATATCAAGTGTTTCATAGGCACGAAGCCTCTTCTCAACACAATCCAAATTGGTGCAACACCTATGCTCAAAGCTAACCCATGGCACAATGCCCCAAAAGAGGCATAATGCCCGCGCCGATGCAGTTGTTCGGTTTCGAACCACAACTGCTCGCTTTGTAGGACAAAGCGACCAAGTGATACTCGTGCACGGATGCACGCTCGCTCGACCGAATCCCGATATTCTCAATGTTCCCATTGCCTCAATTGTATCATTCCAACTTGTATATTTCCAACCGTCCAAGCATAATCCCAAGTAATCCAACCGATCGCCTCAAATGAATAATCCAGCTATCGTATCCAACTAACCAACGCGTAAACCAAATCAAGCCACAATCCTACCAAGCCAACGACGCACACTCTATGCACGCCTCAGTGTAGTGCTTCCCGATGTTTCAGTCCAAGTGTTCAAACCATTACGTGTTTTCCATATTATTAGGCATGAAGGAGTAGAGGAGAAGGGAAAGAGCCCACTCACAATGTTCGAATCCGTTAGGCATTCTGTCCTGCCGATACGGCCAATCCCTTGAACCCGTGGTCCGATGCAAGCGCGATCTACTCAACTGGTATGACCGTGCGAGCAGGCCGTGCTCTCCAAATCATCCGACCGATCGGATTAAGGAAGACGGCATTATCGCTTCCATTCAGCTATTCAGTACTGTTCGGAACGAACACCTGATTTCCATCGAACCCGCTAGCCATCTGCACATTGAAACCAACTCGATTAATCCTTCTTCCCGAAATCCAATATTTCAAATGTAACCAGCATTTGATTCATTCAATCCGACTCAGCGTAACGCTCCGAGCGGTTGCGGGCGTTACAGCTCAAGCCTCTCTCTCTGAAACAGTAAAAGCGTGCCAAGTGGCTACAATTGTGGAATGATTGTACAGGCGATGTTCAGGCGAGTTCGGTCTATGTTCCAACATTATGCCTTGTATATGTGCTTCTGACCCTGACGCACCGTTGCTTCGGAGTGATCTTCACGCCTTAGCACGCACGTTGGAGGCATCCGCACCGAACGAGGTTCTCCCGCACCCTGCATACAAACTGGTGGATTATTAGTACATTGAATGCACTGGTGGGGAAGCTACTCGCCCGCTCGACAAATCCAAACACGTAATACAGGTTCCGTGCACCAACTATTAAGTTGTCTTTCTAGTTGCCTTAGGATCAGTTTCATGCAAATATTGAATAGCCTAACGTGTCGGGCAGTGCGTCGTGCAATATGAGAGAAAACACGGCGAGACTTACCAACTTACCATCTCCTTCCCTGTCCAAGGCAAACATTGAGGCAAACATTATAAATTCAAGCACGGCAAGTATAAGCATTCAGGGGCATAGCATATGCAAACACGAGGGTCGTTTTAACATGATCGTTCAGGTGTTTAGTTGTTCTTGATGTGATACAATGACTCGCACGCGGGTAGCCGCTAAGCGAGGATGACTTATCTATATGAACACGAGTCGCTGGCAGAGCCATTACTGGAGACAAGGATAGCATGCTACGAGAGTACACGAGGCACACGAACACGATGCGTTGCAAACTATCCTCCCTGAACACGAGACTACACACGAGCTCCATCCGGACCGGATCGGCCCCAGTGCCCCGGTGACCGTCCGTGGAACTAGTCCGCGACATGCACTTTCTTTTGGGTCTTTCAATTATCACGAGATACACGAGAACACGAGAACGCGCGTGCACTAGAACACGAGAACATGAGAACACGAGTGCACGGGAACATGAGTACACGAGTACACGAGATACTTGAATCTTGTTTCTGTACAATAACTTGCCTTGATGCATTCCCCTGGCTCGGGGCTGCTTGGTGACCCAACGGTCCCGGATACTTGCAGGTTTAATCATGCACGGGACGACTACTTAGTAGTCTTCCGGGGTTTGGATGAAAATAAGGCAACATTCAAGCAGACAAGCATGCGTTTCTAAGGAACATAAGTAAACACGTTTGCTCGGGCCCGAAGGTAAACCGAGATTTAGATCGTTAGGGGACTTGGCATGCGAGGGTCTGAATATAAGCAGTATTTCAATTTCCATGTTCTAGCATAAGCAATACAAGTTGGGATTATTCCCTTAGCTAGGTGCGTTGGATTTATTAGCATGCAAGGGGTGAATCACCTAGAAACTAGCATGAACATTCCAGATTTTATGTGTGTTGGCTAAGCAAAGACAAGTTCACCGTAGCCACCCACCTTAGCGATGATTCGCCTCGGTAGAGCGATACGTCAAGCGAGCCTCTGAAAGCCTAAGCCGAATTCCTGTAGGGACAAGTCTGGATATCTTTTGCATTCTCTTTGAGGCAAAGCGGGTCGGGACAGTTGCACTTTTGCCGATTGAGTCGGCAGTCCGCTTGGGCGGAACGAGGTGTTACAATAGGAGCCGCCCTCGGAGACGGGGGTCTTCCTCTTTCTTTTGTCCTTCATCGTTAGAACCGCTGCCTCAGTAGCTAAGCCCTTGCACTTGGCAGCCATAGAAGAATAAGGATCTCTGGAGGCCATGGCAGTCATCAGAGATATCAACAGTGGGAAAAATATAGAAAAAAAGAAGACTTTCTCTCTCAAAACTCTCCTTTTTTTATAGACAAGAGTGTCACAGAACCCGAGTTGTCTTAAGCCACGTGGCAATCTAGGATAAAGAGCGACAGTTGAGTTTTTGATCTGATATCATCAATGAGTGAACTGTTGCCTCGGCGAACGTGTATAAAGGCGGCTCAAAATCCCTAAAAATCTACTGAAGGATCGAGCTGAATCCTGCATTAAATGGAGATTGGACAGCCTGGCAAAGACTCGTTCATGCGGCCCGCCATCTATTCGACCCAAAGTCATCTCCTCCATGATTCTTATACAAAGTATTCCAAACTTATCAGTTTGAAAACTTTGAAGGGGGTCTTATAGAAGCATGAAAAATCTAGCTTTCATGCGCTCAAACAAACATGCATCCCAAGGCCGACTCAGAAAAAATCTGGGCGCAGAATAACTATGTGGTCAAGAAAAAGCAGCCCCCATGCACCCCAAATATTGGCTGCATAAAGGCATGACACAAAGATTATGTCTGACACATAATCCTGAAAAAAAATATTTTCTTAACGCTTCAAAAAATGTGAACGCACTAAGCGACAAGAAGCTCTTGTCAGACTAATAATAACTCTTGACATGCGTGCAATGCCACATGTACGAGGCCACATACGTCCCATAGTCCATGCGCCTCTGGCCTCATGCGCCCTAAACTCCATGCGTTCTATGCATCTCGGGCTCTATGCGTTCCAGACTCCATGCGTTCTATACGGCTCTGGCCATGCATTCCAGACTCCATGTGTTCCATGCAGTTCTGGCCATGCATTCTAGACTCTATGGGTTCCGTGCGGCTCTGGCCCTATGAGTTTCAGACATCATTCTTTCTATACGTCTCTGGCCCTACACGTCCCAGACTCCATGTGTCTCATGTGTCCCTGACACCATGCGTCCAACTTGCCAAGGTTCCCTGAGACAAAAAATTTCTATTGCGATTAAAACGATTCTCTGCAACTAAATGTGGGTCATGTGTCAAGCTGACCAAGTCATGCAAATAAAAGGCAAGAACTGTCCAGATACTCTGCAACATCAAATCCTAATAAACGCTCATGTGGCAGCCCAGCCTGGTCTCAACTACATCCCATTAAGCATAAAGTACACATGGTAACCTGCCCATCGAATGCGCCCACAGTTGCAGCTGCGTTCTATTGTAGGAGCCCCTTGCGGCCACCAAACATAAGCATATGCGACACCAATAGTCCATCACAATAACGGCTATAAATAGGAACAACTTGGACGTTCCAGAGGGGAGGCGAGATTTTTTCTGCTTCAAAGAGACTATACACTTCCAGACGAGCTACGTACGTGCACACAAGCTCGAGAGAGAGAGATAAAAGAAGAGTACATCCCTCATTCACTCGTCGGACAGTCAACGGAGTAAAGGAATCGCTGCAGCACTCAATCGATATTGTCACATTATCCAGGTTAAATATTGTACTTAGATTCTCTGTTTAGGGCTTTTTTGTACATTTTGTTTGTTATTAAATGAAGGTTTTTTTTCAATTGAATTCAATGGCAAACAGCCATGAGCAAACCTGATTACATGGATGGTCCAAAAATTATGTGTCCATGTGCTCATTGTCGGAATAGACGTTACGAAGAAGTGGTGATTGTGAGGAAGCATCTGACCCTTAAGGATTTTGTACATGATTACAACCTGTAGGCATCGCAAGGTGAACTTTATGCGGAAAGGCAATCTACTTTTTTTGGAGATGTTGCTACCGATGTTGCCGTCGAAGAAGATGTAGACTATGTTAAATATAGAGACTACAACTTGGCACGAGATATGATGTATGATGTTGAAAGGGCTAATTTTAATCCGGAGGATCCGAATTCTGATGCAAATGAGTTCTATGATATGTTTAAGGATGCATATACTCCTATATATCTTGGTTGTTCAGTATTTTTGGTAGTGAATCACTTGTTGAACATAAAGTCTTATTTCAACTTAACGAGACCTTGCTATGATCGGATATCATAATTAATCAAAGAGGTGTTAGCGAAAGAATCTAAAGAGCTTCCTAGAAACTTCTATAAATCGAAGATAATGGTCCGACAGCTCGGACTGGGGTACGAAAAGATAGATTGTTGTCACAATGTATGCTTATTGTACTATAAGGAGAATGAGGACAAAGAAAGATGTAGTTTCTGCCACGCGGATCGTTACAAACCAGTTCGAAAAAAAGAAAAGTCAACTAGAATAAAACAACGTTTGTACAAGTATATGCATTACTTGCCTACCACGAAGCACTTACAGATGATGTATATGTCCCTTAATATAGCAGAACACATGAAGTGGCATAATGAGAAACGTTCAAAGGATGATGGAGAATTGTCACATCCTTCCGATAGAGAGGTGTGGAAGTATTTTGATCGGTGTTATCCAAAATTTTCTACAGAGCCTAAAAATGTTCGATTGGTGCTATATTTTGATGGCTTCGATCCTTTCGGACAGTCGGGTTCTTAATACTCCTGTTGGCCGGTGATTCTCACCCCCTTACAATATACCACCATGGATGTGTATGATGACTCCTTATATTTTCTTAATAGTTATCATACCAGGACCTAGAAATCTGACAAAGAATATCGATATATGTATTTGCAGCCGTTGGTGGGTGAGCTGAAACAACTGTGGGATTTGGGTGTCACGACCTATGATATTTCGAGAAAACAAAATTTTCAGATGAGAGATTCACTTATGTGGACTATTAATTATTTTTCTGCATATAGTATATAATTGGGATGGAGTGCCCACGACACTAAGCCTTGTTTGATATGCATGGAAAAGAGTAAGGCGTTCTGTCTTAAGCATGGAAGAAAAGCCTCATTCTTTGATTGTCACCATCAATTTCTACCTGCGTCACATACTTAAAGAAAGAATAAGGAGGCATTTAGAGTTTAAAAGTAAGAACTTTCTAGTCCACCTACCAGATTGTCGGGATATGATATTTGGAAAATGTGAAGGATTTGCCGGTCATGATAGAAGATCCAATATCCAACAATTGTGTCGAGGGATTTGGACATAGACATAATTAGACCAAGGGAGTATCTTTTGGGACTTACCTTATTGGAGAGATAATCTTATAAGGCATAATCTTGATGTCATGCATATCAAAATGAATGTATTCAATAATTTCTTTAATACCGTTGTGGATATTAAAGGAAAGACGAAGGATAATCACAAAGCAAGACATGACATGGCCGAGATATGCAAGCATCCTCAGTAAACTTAATACAAAGGGGAGATAGTGGACCTGTGAAGCCAATAACGCCATTCATATTATGCAGGGAAGATAGATTATTAATATGCAACTGGATATCCAGTTTACGATTTTTCGACGGCTATGTATCAATTTTTTCTAGATGAGTTGATCTTAATGAACGCAAGCTAACGGAAATGAAGAGTCACGACTGCCACGTGTTCATGGAAAGGTTATTACCTATTGCTCTTAGAGAGTTGTTGCCTCTTGCTATATGGATTTTGTTAGCCGAGCTATCTATATTCTTCAAGGATATTTGTTCAAGTAAGCTAACGGTGCAGCATATGGTTGAACTTGAGGATAAAATTATCTTGATAATTTGTAAATTGGAGAAAGTAGTCCCTCCTGGCTTTTTCGACAATATGGAGCATCTGCCGATTCATCTACCATACAAAGCACATATCAGTGGACCTGTTCAGTATCGATGGATGTATCCATTTAAAAGGTAAAATATCAATATAAGACGCATTTTGATTAACAAATTAAGTGGATTTTGCACTCTAAATTAATTCTAAGTAATGTGTCTTTCTAGGTACCTATACCATCTTAAGAAGAAAGTTGGAAACAAGGCTCATATAGTGGCTTCGATATGCGAAGCATATATTATCGAGGAGGTCTCAAGATTCTTCTTAATTTATTTCGATACTCATGTCGAGACAAATCGAAATAAAGCTCCAAGGAATGACGAAGACGTAGGAGATGAACGCTACAATGGAGGCTTGTCGATATTAAATGTGAGGGACAAGCCTACTGGGGCTAGTAAGAAACGGTAATTGGATAACGATGAGTTGGATCTACCTCATCGATATGTATTGTTTTGTTTACCTTGCCTTGTTTACCTTGCCTTGTTTACTATTTAAACTTAATTAATATTTTTTATATGCTTATGCTCTGAATATAATATATTTAAACGCATCTGAGAATGCCTCGGGTGCAGTCGACGAAGATATTGATACTTAATCTTGTGTATTGACTTAGTTACTAGGGGACATACCTAAAATTGTGGATTTATTATCATATCTCCCAAAATCTGGACACGTACACGGCATTGTGTGAGTTCATGTTAGGGCACGGACTTACGCACTCGACCGACTATCGATACGAGTAGCATATGTGATGGTACATCGTATAGTTGTTAATACTCTATTTTATTTGTGACCTGGCATTGTAGATATGAGATGTCCATGTCGTAGTCACGACTTGTATATTGGTAGTGGACAGAGAAGATAATTAGTAGGCGTATGGGACAAAAAACTATCTACAGTAGTCTCCGGATGGAACTACAGAGTTATGAGCCTTAGTGTTACACGGTTATGGACTATTGTTACCCAGTTATGGGCGTATATGCTTGTCAGTATATCAGACAATTGTCACTAGCTGCGTACTATGTTGATCGATGATATAGGCCAGCATATATATGGCCTCTAGTCTTGGACTATGCCAGATATCCTATTTTATCTACCCATATGTTCCAAAGTTATTTTCAAATTGAATTTACTTAGTTGGTTAGTTCACCGTTATGTTTACACAGTATTTACATTATGGCATGTACTTTTGTATCTTGTTACATCCCTCTTAGGACATGGTCTCCTGCCAGATTTGCAGTGTTAGTTGACGTTATTTGCTGGAGCTGCGATTGAGTATCATCTCGATTTACAGGTATCGTTATTAGGTATTGGTATTGTGTCTTTCATTGTTCATCTATTATCTTCTTATTGCTTATTACCTGATGTTATAGCCTAGTTTTGCATGCTTATTCTTTTCTCAAGCTTGATCGATCAAAGTGTATTATTGGACGGCCGACTCTAATGTACTTTTGTTCTTTCTTGACTTTACTCATTATGTGGATTGAGATATAGTTAGTTGTTGGATCATAGAGATATATAGCTTGATCATTTGACCTAGGACAGCGCAAGTACGCTTCGATGGGTCCATTAAATTAGAAAACCCTTCGTAGTCTTACCAGCTGACCATTGCCACGTGGCTGGTCCCGTGTATTTTGGTACTGAGGCATGACAATGTTAGATTTTTTTTTTTTAAAGTATGTGATTGTTTGTTGACGTGGGTGAAAAAGTATAACTTTTTGTTGAAGTAAAATTAATAGTAATTTTTTTTTTGTTAAAGTAGAGAGGAAGTGATCCTCCGACCAAATGCTGGATGTGGGAATGATGATATCCTACATCTGCACTCTATTTCGGAAAAATAAAAATTTGATGTCAACATTTTAATTTCGTGGCAGACAAAATTTACTATTCATATTAAATTACAGTAAATCTCGCTAAATTCTCCAATCAAACACGTGGAATGGTCCAAATTAAATTTTGATCAGTTCGGTGCTCCAAACCCACGAACAAAATAGTCTGTTGTCAAACTTTTCAAACAATTTCAGAGAAAAAAAATTTCATCATTGTGACCCAATGCTTTCCATAAGAGCTTATTGTGCAAGTGAAACTATCACTAGAAATCCACACTCACGGTGTAACCATGAAACTAGTACTTTATTCATGCATGTTAGGGAATGCTTCTTCACTAGGGAAAGGGCTAGTGGGTTATATGGCTTCAGCTGGTCTGCAACTAACATGATACCTTTGTAATTTTTGGGCACATAGGTCCGTGCTTAGATCGTCTAGGCTTGTAGCCATTTCTGCAAACATGGGATGGGAGGTGAGGGGGGTTAGAAATTTAGTAAGTCAAGAATGATAAATTGATCAAAAAATGTTATAAAAAAAAACACTACCATAGGATAGGTAATTGGAAAATTTAAAATTTTATGGTAGAAAGTTCGGACGTTCATAGTTACTGGACATAAAAGTGAAAGTTCAAGGTAAAATGGCAGCCATAGAATCAAATTTTATGATAAGCATCAACCTACATGAGGTTCTATGTTTGTGTTAAATTTCTAACCAAGATATATATAAACACAAGGAAATTAAGCCATAAAAAAAGCCCCAAAGAAAATATGCTGTGCCTTTTGAAGCCTTGCCTGCAATAAGAAAGCCAACAGGAAAATAGGGCAAGAGCTGGCAGAAACAAGAATGGGCTCACACTCCATGTGAGGAGAAGGGCCTCAAAGTAAACCATAACTCACCTTTCAAACATTTAATGTTTCCTGACCAACATCACGTGGGACTGCCTAAAACACTTCTAACATGATCATTTAGATGCAACAACTTCGAGACAGGTTTGGTGAGGCTGGAGTAACTGGACCTCAATCCTTATCATAAAATTTGATGCCTAACTTTATTTCAAAAAAAAGGCTAAGCTATGACTACAACCAAATGCATACAATCCTCTGACAATCGCCACGTGACGGCCACGTGGAGTCCACGTTGCGGCCGTCCATTGGAGAAGGGAGGAGAGGTGAGATCCGGTGGCTGTCTGGGTGGCCGCCACGTGGCAGGAACGTCACGTGACAACCGTTCATTAGAGGGAGAGGTGGGACGGGATGTGGCCCACATAGCAGAAGGGAGAGAGGGTTGTAAGAATGTTGTAAGCATTCGGTAGTAAACTTAGCATTATTATTCCAAGAAATATGAGACCAACCAAACAGTATTTCTGAATGAAGGTAGGTAACCAACGTGATGGAAACAAAGAAATTTCAATAAACCATCTCAGACTTAGATCTTAGCTATTAGTATTAGGAAATGAAAAAGAAGAACGCAAAAAAAAATAGCGTGGAACAGAGATCAAGAACTAAATGATAGAACTTAAAAGAAGAAAACATAATAATCTTCAAGGATAAGATGGTAAAAGAAAGAAGATGGGCTATAAAAGTGGATTCTATAATGTTATATGATACAATATGGCAATTGTATAAAATAATAATAAAAGAAATATAAGAGTCTTAACCGTAATAGTTCGACCTCGAAAGAAAGTTGGTGTGGAATGAGTAAGTTTTAAAAGTTACTAATTATGGTAAAATGAATTGTACATAACGAATGTCAAAATTGTAAAAATGAGAATTTTTCTGAGATGTATAAAGTAACAAAAAGAAGGAAGCTAATCGATTAGTTAGTGAAACTAAATCTAAGGTTAATGATTATTTATATAGGAGATTAGAAATTAATGAGAGAGAATAAAATTATAGGCTTGCTAAGAGTAGGAAAATGACGAGTAGAGGCTTAGTAACGTTAAGTGTATCAAGACAGAGAGGAACAAATGGTATTAGTAAGAAAAAACAATATTAAGGAGAGGTGAACGTATTATTTTCACAAGCTATTTAATGAGAGAAATCTTGAAAAACTTGGTTTAGATTTATAATTAGTACATGATAAGTCATATTATTATTGTCATAAAATTAGAAATTTTGAAGTTAAGGATGCACAAAAAAAAATAAAAAATAGAAAAACGTTATGACGTGATGATTTTTCTAACTTTGGAATATCTAGAAGGAGGTTCGATAATATTTGTTGATGATATTGTGTTGGTTGATGAAATTTGAGAATGATTACATGATAAAATATAAGTGTACGAAAACAGACTTTGAATTAACTAAAGAATTTAGTATTAGTAGAATGAAAACAATGTATATAAAATATAATTTTAAATCGAAGTCAAGAAGAAATGAGAGGAGAGAACATATAGATGGACACGAGATATCTAAGAGTAATAGCTTTTAATGTTTGGATCAATCATTCATTATAATTAAAAGATTCAGAAGGACGTCATGCGTATAATTAAAACAAGATGATTGCATTGGAGAAGTGCTTCTGGATCAAGGTGTTGTGTAAATAGAAACAACATATCTAGAAAGTTAGTGTACTTGAAATGAGAATGATAAGACGAATGGGTGACAATACATTAATTATAGGATATAAGGAGAAATGAGTGTATCCAAGAAATATTTGAGGTGGTGTCAATTTAGGACAAGATGAAATTTTTTTTTAACTTAGTGCAATGGAGATCAATAGATTTCTCCTTAATGAGAGAAAAAAATAAAGTTAGGTGATTTGGATATGCATGCGCATTATGAACCCAAAGATACCTCAGTAAGGAGGAGTGACAATATAGTAATTAATTGAGATATTAGGAATAGAGCTAGAACTAAACTATCATAGTCTGAAATGTTAAAGAAAGATATGGATCTTATTAGTGTTACAAAAATCAGCTTTAAGAGAGTCGATTGGAAAAACAAGATTCAAACATCCAAACCCAAAAATCTGAGATAAATTCTTTGTTGTTGTTGTTGTTGTTGTTCCCAGAATTTGATTTAGATTTAGATCCGGCAGCATATGAAGCCCATGACACCACAAAGCACTTACCTGGAGTTCTGGATTAAGTTACAAAACAAATGACATAATTTCAGTGATCAATAATAGAAGCACTAGCGTGCTAGACCACAACACTAACAACATTTTGATACTGATTTCAAGGTGTTATAGTCCAACAGATCCATCAAGACATTTCTTGGCAGTTACTTTCATCTCTTTTTCTAGCAAGGAAGGACAAATGAAGATAGATTCATCGTATCCAAAGGTGAGCAACATAACAAGCATAGGATAAGTAAACCAGGCATTACCACAAATTGATGAGGCACACAGACATCAGTCATTTATGGACTCCAAACTTCACGTGTTGGATAACATTTGGTCACGTATTGCACAACATAACAAGCATAGGATAAGTAAACCAGGCAGTACCACAAATTGATCAGGCACACAGACATCAGTCATTTATGCACTCCTGTACTTTTATAGCTAGAAAAGCAAAGTTTGGGAGTTGTCATTCAGAATAGTAATGGGAAATGGCATCCAGAATAGTTTTCCGTGACGACTGGATTATATATAGAGGTTCAATCTGAGGTTCAGTTTATAAGTAAAAAAGAAAAGAAAAGAAAAGAAAAGAAAAGCAAATGACTACTACTTTCCTTCTGTCCCATTCTTGTAAGCCTATTACTACCCTTCCTAAACTCGAGGAGCCAAACCCGAGTTGTAGCTACAACCAATGGACAGAGATCAGTTGCAATTCCATTCCCAAGATCAGCAAATTTCCAATTAATTAAGTTGTGGGACGACAGCTACATAGTCTTTGAAGATCGACCCGATGGTAATCACGACAAATTATAATGCACATAAAACTTTACAATCTCTCCAATTAATTAAGTTGCTATAATTTGAATGGTTTGTAGGAAAAAGATGTTACGAGGATCAACATACTGAAGGAGTATGTCAAGCGAACGTTGGATGAGGAGAAACAGAGTACTTATCTCAGACTCGAGGTCATTGACACCCTTCGCCAACTTGTTGTGGCCTATCATTTTGAACAGGAGATCGAGAATGTCTTAGGAACCATATATAAATCAGGAATTAAATCATTCTCGTCCGTGGAAGTAGGTATCTTGGCCGAACCACGTAAATCCTTATCTTTGTGATGAATTCTGAGGTGTTTCTCTAATTTTTCTTGATCTATTTCCGCTGTGTGCTCAACATTTTCAATGAAAATGATATAGGTATAGTATCAAGATTGACTCACTATCATGACTTTCATTGGTCGACGAAAGCAATTCTTTTCTTTCCGGCTTGCAGGAGACTTTGGCCAGAATTTATCCCCAATGAGACTACGCTTTCTTCCCGGACAAAGAAAAACCTACTTTGAAATAGGCCTAATGGGAAACTTTCTGAAAAGACGAAAGAAAAGAGCATCAAAGGAGAGTATTTGTATTGTAGCCAGCAATGGGTCTGTCGGCGGCGAGGAAGTCTTAATAGAGGAATTGGCCCGCTGCACCGTCAAGCTACAAGTGGAAAGAATGAGCCACACCACTGGACTCTTTCAGTCTAGCGTATGCCTTTGTTTGAAGTCAAGTGCGATAGATTTTTCCGTTCGCCTGCCCACCCCATCTTTCTTGCCTCGGCCCGGTCTCTCTTTGCCTATTATTTATAGGCGTTGCGCACAAATGGAACATTGATCATTCATTGATGGAAGCTTTTTCTTAACTGGTAGTCAATGTGCATTTCTGAAACTCCCTATAACCACACTCATCAGAACATCCGTTTCCGGCAACATAAGATGTACAAGCAAGGCCATTAATTTTAGTAGCACTACCGAGCTCGATCCCAAGGAAAAAAAGGAAGTAGGCTTCTGTTCAATCTGGGATCGAACTCTCGTCTTTTCTTTGGCTATGTCAAGCCAGTTCTCTGATCCTTCCTGGGAGCGATAGCCACCGTACCGATTGCTACAGTTCAATTCTAATATTCTTCGTTGGATTTTCTCTATGACTGCTTCCTTCTTTACTTCATTTAAAAAAAAATTCCTACTTAAGATTCATATGCCTATTTTCTTGCATTTATGAATATATGTCCGGATTAGCTGCATATCACATAAGAACCATTAATGAGTGGAATGAAGGCAGGGTTCTTTGACACCTCTATTAGATAGATGCCCAGAGGAGGATGCTAGTAAGTTGTTAAGGAACTTCTTGCATTGTGTTGAAGCATGATTTTTTGCTTCTTTTGAATTACCCACTTCACAGAAAAAGTCTCCGCCATCCTTTGAAGAAAGAAATGAAGTGAATACTCATTTTTTGACAAGCTCGTAGTGGAGAAATCAATCCAATTTTGCCATCTGCTAATTCTTTATGGAAGGCGGACGCGAGAAAGCTTCTAGTTGAAGATGCAGTCAACGTTCTTCTCCCATTAGACTTGTAAATCCTTTGTTCTTACTTCGCTCGCCTTCTCTCCTCTAGTTATCTCTTTATTTGACAGAGGCGAATAATACCAATATATCAAGAACAAGAAAAAAAAGAAATCATTTTACGACGTCAACTTAATTCATTGCTAAATTAAAATAAGTTAGCGACGTATACATATGATGGCGCTAAAAAAGTCTCTAATATACCATATTTTGATAGTGAAAGCACTCATTGGGCGTGGAGCAGCACGAATTTTTGCGTGAGCTTTCGCATGGGCACTATGTTAGATTTTGCGCTTTGGATGCTTACGCAAAAATTGCATTGTGTGGCTGTTTGAGTAAATTTTCTATTGTAACCGGTCTTTATCTTCTAGGATTTTGAGATGATGATTAGTAACCACCGATTATACGAGGGGATTACCTCTAGACTAAGGGGGGTGATTGCTGTTTGGGTTTAGCGTGTGCATTCCTTTTTTTATATATATTCTTTTTCTCCTCTCTTCCGAGATATAGACATAAAATATATTGCTACGTGAGCAGCCACAAAAATTGACGAAATGTCGTTCGTTCGTCCAGTTCGAGTTTAGAAACGATGGTGACAAGAACATTTCTGAAGTTCAATATATTGAAATTACTAGTTTCTGAAAGCAAATCGACGAAAAAGATCGAATCTTATTTTGAACAATGGTGATCTTCTTTACCCCGGAAGTAGTCTTTTTCTTCTTTTCTTTTTTTCGAATTTTATGTATCTTGTAACAACTATATTTACTAGAGTTTTTCAAACTAATTTGTTTTCCTTATAGTGAAATTATAATCTGATTAGAAATGACCAATAATAGCTGTAATCATTAGTTGTGCAAGTTATTCTTACTTTTTACCTACTACTTTGTACGAGCTCTCCTTTCCGGCCTACAAAATATCTCGACGTGCAAATGGCGTGGTTTTTGAAAAAAATGTGAGAAGGACAAATGGGACAGCATTGTCCCACTAAGATCCTCATGCAAGTTGCAACTACTGCTATTAGGTTTATTCAAATACTGTGATGGTCCGTTGTGGGACATGGGTAGGCAGGTCGGGGGATCGAACATCCGGAAGAGTGTAGAAATTGGAAATTCACACTCAAAAAGTAAAAATAAATAAATAAATAAATAATACTATGATGGGACACTTCAGCTACTTCTGAGTATGAACACACAGAAGGCTTCGTATAGGAAGCTACCTTTGGCACAGAGGAATTGTAGGTGATGATGCTTATCCTTTGCATGATACCAAACTTCTTGAGAAAGAAAGTGTGAAAATTGTTTTTCAAATCAGAGAGTATCTACAAGAGAACCGAGCAAAACGTACAAACCAAAAATGCCAAAAATAAATCATAGACACATAAATTTTTGTCGCGACCCACACCCGGTGTAAGGGTACAAGTCGGAAACAACGTCCAGCCTATGCCGCAGAATCGGTGGTAGAATACTGTTTGGATAATCTATCTAACAATATAATGAGCCACCAACAATATCAATATACTCAATCACAGATCTAAGATGGAAATGAGCACAAATATGATAAAGAATAGAATAGTCACATACAACTCATGAGTCAAATAATAACATCAATGAGTCTGAAGAAATACTAAGCAATAAGCTGGAGACAAATCCAGTACAAGAGAAATCTAAGAAGCTACAAGTCCCGGGTCATCTGTCTCAGTCGGGATGAGTCCCTCCTGAGCCAGGGTCTCTGACTCTAAGCCCAAAATATCCTGAGGTCCGTAATGAGTAGATTACTACTCCCCAGTATCATCTAGAAAAAATATATCCAGTCAGGAAAGAAGCAGAGTACATCTCTAACAGCAGTTCTAATCAATGATAAAAACTATGTAACAGTAAATATGTGTGAATATACAAGATGCAACAATAGATACGAGAGATATACAATAAAGGAAATACTATAAATAAATACGAGAATGAACAATATGACAATGAATAAGAATACTAATGACTAAGTGTATGAGTACTAGCTTTAACATGTGATCGACTTGGAAACTTGTACAAGAGTAAAAGGCCTGGTTAATCATACGTGCGGTGTATGATCAACACTCACAAGGAACAAGACATGCACAAGGAGGTTATGATCACATATCTATACTAAAATACTTTCCACTCCCGACTGGTATAGGGGATCCAACCATGGTACGCTATGGCACGAGATTCTCCAGAAAGATAGCGACTCTCCCTGAGAATCAGTGTCTGTACATGTACAAGATAAACAATAAAATAAGACTTGCACAAGATACACCATATACCAAGAAATAACATCTTATGACGAGATCCGGATATACCAATCCGTGTAACCATCGTGTCAAGAAATCATGGATATCTATACTAGATACAATCAACATAGAGGATATCATAAATAAAAAACTACCAGAGAATGTACTCGCCTGAAGTATGATAAATAGTCTCACAGATGTCTGATACGGTACCTTTAAGACCTAAATATGGAATATAATATCAATACAAGGTTTTAGAATGAAAATAAGTTAAACTAGTCAACTTCTAGGTCAAAGAGCCATTTCTAAGTCAAAATAGTCAAACTAGGTCAACATAAGTCAAACCGGTCAAACTTGGTCAAACTACCTATTTCTAGATTGCATGAGTCTATCTCAAACATGTTGGGTTCATAAACTATGAAACTATGTCAAACAAACTAGATCTAGGATACTAAGATATCGTATCTTAGGATACACAAATAAAAGATAGAAAATAGTGTATATATATATATATATATATATATATATATATATATATATATATATATATATATATATATATATATATATATATTAAATATAATAATCTTAATTATAAATACTAAATGGATACCTTGGTTTTGAACCAACTCGATATCGCACAACTTAATTCCCATCTTGATACCCAAATCCAATACCTTGAGTATCCTCAATACCTTGGCATTTACCTTGGTATCTCAAGGTAAATGTGAATCTAATATATATAGTAGCTACCCAATCTAATAACTAACATATATAGTTACTAACTAAACTAGGTACTAATAATGAGATAGTTCAATAACTAGTTAACTAATTATAGTAACTAGCTTACTACTAAGGGCTAATTATTAATAATAACAAGTGTATCACTAACAATTACCCAAATCTAACTAGTTCTAACTGTTAGATATACTAGTTACCATCTAATATACATTCAATACAAGAATACATATACTACATATACCAACATATATATATATATATATATATATATATATATATATATATATATATATATATCCAACTATTAGCTAACTATTAATTGCTAAACATTAATACTAGCTAACTGTACTTACCTTACTATTGCTGTAAGCAGTTGCTGCCACCGCTGGTGCTTCTATAAGCCACTGCTGTCGCTGCTGAAAGCTGCTGCTGTTGCAAGCTACTGCGGCTACTGTAGTTGCTTCTATAAGCCGCGGCTGCCGCTACTGAAAGCTGCTGCGGGAAGCTGCTGCTCTACCGAGCCTCATGTCACACCCCGATTTTGCCCAATCGATAATCGTCCCCCGGGCATGATATCGTGCACGCGTAGGGCGCGCGTGCACAAGGCCTAGGCATAATGATATTCTTTAGAACACATGCAACGGAGTACGCAAATAAGATAACACACATTGAGGCATAAAAAAGTTTTTTTTTGTTGATAATGAATATCTAATTACAGACACTTGACCCAAAAGTGATAAGGATGCCACACGGGCTTACAACTTGGATACAAAATGAGATAGTCGTTCCATACATCATATCCCTTACTGAAACTTCAAAACAATATAGACACCTGTAAGATCCCTAATCCTGAAAACCCTATTTTTTAAGTAGTTATGAGCTAAATAGAGGAGATAGATTTTATTCAAAGTATTTGTGCATCTAGAGGATTTTATGGAGCCATTATAAATTCTTCCTAAATTATTTTATGTAGAAGACCCATTGGACAGTTGCTAGTTTAAACCATATGCACCAATATAATTTTTAGAATATTATATGTATAATATGTATATATATATAGATATTATTAATAAGAAAAAGGAATGAGAAAAAAGAGAAAAGAATAGAAAATAGAAGTTCCTATTAAAACCAAACCCGCAACCCGTTTAGTTATACGCGTAAACTTTGCCTCTCTTCCCCTTGCGTAATTATAAATAGCAGCAGTTGCAAAAACCCACGCGTATAACTCATACGCGTAAACTCTTCTTAACACCCCTGATTAAACTCTTCGTTTGGCCGCGCGTAAAATCTCCTCAGCAGCAACAGAAACCCCGCGTAAACTTTTTGTGTTTTTCGCGCGTAAAAACCCGAAGCCACTACCCGCGTAAAACCTAAATCCGTGTAGAAAAGATCAGCAAGAAGCAAAACTCAATTTTTCTTTGCTTTGCTCCACTGCGCGTGTGAACCATCACATCCCACCATCATTACTACTAAACACTTTCCAGCCGCAAACCAAGACCAAGAAAGAATGGAAACCAGCAGCAGCCAATGGTTTTGAAGCCTAATGTACTAAACTAACCCTACGTAAATCAACTCAAAATCCCTATATATATTCATGCAACTCACCCCAAAAACCCTAACTCTACTTCTACTTTCACTAAAATTCGGAACCCTGTTTGGACGTGCACTATCCAGAACTTTTGCTCGGCAAGTATACCTTGCTATTTACATTCCACATGATGCTCTCATTCTGTTTTATTTGTGTAATTATATTAGACCTATTTTATAAGACTATCCATTAACATGTGTCATTGGTTAGGACACAGTTATTACAAAAATTGTGAGTCTCATATAGATCACGGACTACGTGATAGGTCTGGCCTCCTGTACGTATGGGCCGTACGTTAGGGATGACTGCTGATAGAAACTTTGTATGCTAGTAGACCTGGCAGTTATTTAGAGGTTTTTATCGTGTCATGGATGTGGCATACTTAGAGCATGGGATGGGGAGAACAACAAGTAAGACATTTGGACACCTTTGCACTTTTCTTATATGTAACCCGTACGCTCCACCGGAGATACGCGAGATAACCCCTATACTACTTGGCGGCCTCTGTCGTTCAAAAGACGACATGCTTTGTAGGCCTCTGATTCTCCAAGAAAATCATGTCAATTCCATTTATGGCCAGATAGTCCACAGGTTGGAAAGTTGTTCTCAAACTGCATTCACATAGACGGTTAGGTGACCCAGTGGATGTTTATATTTTTCAGTATTTATTGGCATATTTATATGTATCTTGTTACGTCCCACCGAGGACCTGGTCCCTTTCTAGATATGGACGAGCAGGAGTACCCACAGGAGTACAGACCTGGACCGGACACTATGTACCTGGCTAAGGAGGCCTTACCCTCAGAGTACCTATGATTTTATTACCGCTGTTTAGATATGTTGCTACTTCAGTATAGTCATTTTGTAGTGAATTTGTTTCCACCTGACTATCAGACTTGATACTCATTTTGGATATTCAGTATTATTTCAGCTCTTTATTACTACTGATATATTGTGCTGTGGATGAGATATAGATTGTGTATAACTTGTTGTGACAATATATTACCACTGGTGGATTGGATATTCTTGTACAGCGTACGTATGTATATGTTTTCCATATATTGGAGTTCGTATACATACGGTTGGGCATGTTACGTATTCTTAGTCCTACGTATTTTGGGACTGGGGCGTGACATATTTTTAGTGGTGGCCCATGCAGGTCCAGCATATATTGTCTTGGTTACGTAACTGTACCAAACAAGCCTGCATATAGGAATAGAGAATAAGGATCTCATTCACACTGGACTGAAACCTCATTCCTCCTTCCAACCACCCTATTTTTGGATAACCAGAGTTCACGCCAGAAACCCTTTACGCTGACCAGAGATCTCTATTTTTAGATCAAACAGAGTGACTGTTGTTGGCGTAAAGGCCAAACAACCGTCTAGTGGGCATAAAAGTCGAAAGACTGTCTTGTTGGCATAAAAAGCCAAGATATGAAGAAGATTGCCAACTTTACGTCACGGCAAATGACAACTGCTATCCACGTTTCCTTAGTCTTCTTAATCCTGCGTATGAAAAATCATACAAATACCCAGTGTAAACTTGAGGAATTATGAATAATAGTTAAACCAGTGTAGAATAGCCTGATTAGGCGTAGAGTGTAAAGATGGTAATGTGATGCGTATTTGTCACAGACTTAGCTTTTCCAGCCATGACCAAGTAGAACCAAATCTCATGCATTAAATGCAGAGATATGCCTCGAGCCCTGTGCAAGAAACAACTTTTTGACTTAGCATTTGATTTTTGTCTTCTCCTGCGCGTAAAACTCATTTATTTAGGCAGCGTATTTCGAAGACCCATTTCCTTCCTTATAGATGCGTAAAATAACTTATATCCAATCTGTCACTAAACGACAACCTGGATCTCCGTACAAAATCATCATTAGCCGTCCTCTCGACCATCTGCAGTACTTTTGTCAGATGTCAAGTTCACTGATTTGACTGACAAACTCATCCGAGGAAAAACGAAGAGTTACTCATACAATTTTATGCTGCAAAGTATGCTATACTTACGCAGACAATTTTACGCAGATTTTATGCCCGGGTAGATTTTTTTGTACAGACTTTACACAGCATAACTTTACGTAACCGATCTTTTCCCGCACAGAGCTTTTATGCATATTTTACGCGGGCAAACTTTTACGCAGACTTTTCCCAGAGCCATGTTTTACGCCAAACTTCCTTGATTCTTTGCTTTTATGCGGACAGTTCTGAAATCATGTTTTACGCTGACAGTTTTGAATCTATATTTTTTCGAGGACAGATTCCTCAGCGTATTTTATGCTACTATACCCTATTTAATATTTGTATCCTGTTTGATTCATGTACCTCTTCTAAATGCGTAGTATACATCACCTACAGAAAGATGAATATGTAGAAGAGTAGATGTACTATCACCAATGATGGCACAACCCCTGGAGTCAATGGTCAGACTCAAGGAGGGACCTCAACAACTCCTAGACTTCCGGGACCAGATGGACAGATTCACAATCCAGTTCCATCTGATCTTCCCGTTCCACCTAATGGGAACCTGTCACGACCCGCACCCGGATATTCGGGCACGAGTACGTGGGTACGTCCAGCCTACGCCGCAGTGTCGGCGGTAGTACGCTGTCTAGGTCATAATCACAGGAAATTAAAATCTATCTCATCCACAGTAAATAAATAGACAAGGAAAATAACAGGGAATAGCAATGTTAAGTTTTCATAAGACAAATTGTGATATACAGATCCATGGTTTAATACAGAATCCAGAAGATAAATCGGGGACAAACCCGATTGCTGTGCTGAAAGAAAAAGGATAACTAACTGCTAACTACTCCTCAGAAGTAGTCTCCTGAGTGGGAACCGGCTTCTCAACTGTATCACCTGCTACCTCATAGGGGCCAATATAGGTGGGGGCATAGTCCTCATCATCGCCTAAATCAATGGATCCAGTCAGGAAAGGAGCAAAGTACACAATGCACAACAAAGATTAAACTAAATATTTATGACAAGTAGAAAAGAACTGACAAGTATCATGTTGAGAATATGCATAAATAAGTAATAACCATATCTAGGAGTTAAATGCTGTAAAACAGGGATATGAGTAAACAGGAAATATAATGAGACAGGAAAAAATGGAACTACAACAAGATAACAGGAACTGCAACAAGACAAGAAACTATGTGTGTGAACTTGTGTATTTAGAATACATAGTTGGCATGTAGGGGTTATAAGACTAATCCGGCCGTCATAGACGGCTATTAAACAATATAATCGAGATCCGGCTGATGGACAGTAATGTACCAACAGCTATTAAACAATAGAGGGAAGGGTAAACTACATGCCTCCTAGTATTCTCCCACCCGACACGAAAAGCAAGACATGAAATCCAATAGTCTAACACTACGTGTAAACATCCAATGGTGCTAGTAGAGCAAGGAACTAATTATCACAATATAAAGATTAAACTTGAAGTGCAGGTACTTGCCTGATGTTTGGATCCAATTATAGTTTGTATCTCGAGGAAATTTCCAGAAATGAGTCCAGATGCTGAAATAAACATTACCATCATGCTCAGAAGATATCAATCAGCTAGAAACGCCTGTCCTTGAGTCCAAATCGGAGACAAGGGCAAAAATGGCAATTTCGGGTCAATACGGGGTCCGCATGTGGGCCCGCTTTGCACCGAAAAACGTGTCAGGGTCAAAGGTCTCCAAATTCACCAAACTTAGTGTCAACATGTCAGGAACGATGATACGAACCCAACGGAACTTCCAGAATTAGATTTCGATGAGCCGAACACAAAATCGCCCGTCGAGTCGGGCCTATGGGGCCCACGACACGCGATTTCGTCAACGTTCTCAGGATCGAACCAAACTTGACCCACAGGACCAGCGTATTTCTACGAGTCCGATGGCGCAAGTTTCGTCTCGATCCGATGTGTGTACAAGAAGTTAGGACGAATTGCAGAAAAGTCGGATACGGGGCGATGTCCGCGGATACGCGTTGATTCCGGTGTGCACGCACACCCGAATCAGCATCCGCGAAATCCCACACGTCCGTATCGATGGCGTGCACGTATCTGTGAAGATCGCACGCGACCAAGTCGTCCCGTTTGGCGGGGCGTACTCAGTTCCGGGGTGAAACAGGGTCTGGTTTTTCCTGTTTTTGGATCGCGGTGTGCGATCACCACAGGACGCGATGCCCCGAGCGGTTTGTCCGGACACCGAGAGGGTCGTACAAGCTTCGCAACATAATTTACGGAATTGAAAACAGGGCAGCGATGAGAAAGATATGAGTACCTGAACAGGGCTCGAGGAACCAGGATTTTTCGTGTCCGTGTCGTGTCCGACACGCCGACACGAAGATTCGGGAATTAGGGTTAGGTTTAGGGTTTTGCTGGCCGTAGACGGCGGGGGCCGGCCGGAGGTGCGCCGGAGAGGGCGGGGGACGGTTCGCCGAGGTGAGGCGGAGATGCTGGCGGCCGGGCGGCGCCGGATTCCGGCGGAGGCTGCTGCCAATGCTGCTGCTGCTGCTGTGTCGGGGCGCCGGAGACGTCGTGAGGTGGCGGAGGAAGGAGAGGAAGGAGGAGGAGGGGGCTGGTCGGGGCGGAGCTGTGGCGAGGCGTCGGCCGGGCACGGGGAAAGGAGGGCCGGAGTCGGGTCGCCGGAGTTTAGGGTTAGGGTTAGGGTGAATTGAGGGAGGAGGAAGAAGAAGAGGGGGATTTTATAGGGGGTGCCGGGGGCGGACGTGGCCGGGTTAGTCGGGCGGTCGAGGGGGACGTGGCCTTTCCGGCGGAGGCGGCGGAGAGCCCGGGCATCGCCGGAGAACTCGGTCGTGGGGAAGGGGAAAGGGGACCGGGTCGGGCGCGGGTTCCGGGTTGGGCGGACCCGCCCGACCCGCTGGGGGGCTGGGTTGGGCTGCTGGGCTCGGCCCACTGGGCCGGGCCGGGCCCAAAATAAAATAAAAACAATAGTAATAATAATAATAATAATTAATTAATTAATTAATTAATTACCTTAAATAGTTTTTAGGCATTTAAAAATAGGTCTGAGGCCCAATAAAATCCAAAAAAATTACCCTAAGTCCGGTTTTCTATTTTACACCATAAAATATTATTTTTTTAATATTTTAATGTTATTTATTATCTATTAAAAATCATTTAATATTAAAAAACCTGATTTTAATTATAGAAAATTCTCAGAAAATTCCAGAAAATTGTGAAAAAATCCAAGTTTAATATTTTTTTGAAAATTCAGGGAGTTTACAATCTACCAAACTTATAAAAATTTCGTCCTCGAAATTTAAGAATAAAATGGCACGAAAAGGAAGGGCCGAGAGTTAAAATATACCTCAGGGTTCTCTCTATCCAATCTCACTTGATTACAGTCTAACGGGTTCCTCTCAGGTGAACATGGCGGTCGCTACCCAACTTAGAATTTTCCCATCTATCCTCTAAGGCTAAACAACTAGTAAAGCTATGTCCTAACTTATTTAATCATGGTATCGAATCCTTAAGTCTTTACACAAATACATCACATATGGTATTCCCTTAATCATAGAGGGCCATCAACAATTCGACCGGTCTGAGGGGTATATCTAGTACTATATATATATCAAACTTATATCAAGCACAAGATTTTGTCTCTCCGAAAAATAAGGGAAGACGAGGATCAATAATAAGAGTCCAAGGGCGAGGTGGTAGAACAGAGGTATAGGGATCAAGGCGTTTAAGAAATTCTAATGGGAATTGTCAGGCGGTTATGGATTGAAATTCTATTCTGGTAATCATTTATTCGCATGCTCGTATTAGTATAGTTATGTAACTGATACGATATGCTCGGACATATTTAGGGGGCAAGTATACTAGTCAACTACATGTCTCAATCCACGAAAAGTAGTCGTGCAATGAGCGAACCAAAATGCACCATGGTTGATCAGACCGTAGTACACTGATTCTGAAATGTATCAGTGTGTTAACCCACTTATACATATGTCATGATCAAGCTCGATAGAAGAGTAAGCTTGCAAAACTAGGCTATAAAATAGCAGCATAAGTCAAGTACAGCAAAATTAAGTGCGCTAGATGATGATGAAAGGAGATACAATTTATTTAAGTTCACAAAACAACACATAATAAGCACAATAGCAAAAGACTCTACAATCTCTATAGTTATCAAATATAAAAGCATACCAGGTTATTAGCAAGTTTAAAATTTCTAGGTTGGGGCTGAGGTCACGAACCAATAGGCACGAGCTAAACAATACTAGGAACGGTATCTACAAATCACTTACGCGCATTAGCTGCTCCAAGAGTCTGCGCGTTCTCCACGGTCATGCTGGTAGAGCATCTCGTGGTGATCTTGTAGGAACCTCGTCGCTTGCTGGTAGATCCTTTACTCTGCATCCAAAAATAAACGATAAAGGCGCACAGGAATCAAGGCATGATGCAAGTCAATAAAATGATTCGAAGCCGATATGAATATCAAGAACGATTCAATCAAGTGGATGAGCTTTTCCTAAAATCCTCAATCTTATTGCAGGCCTGTTCGGTCCCTAAGTTAAAACCGAATAATTTAGTCGTTGGACCTGCATGGGCCACCATAAAAACGTGTCACGACCCGCACCCGGATATTCGGGCACGAATACGTGGGTACGTCCAGCCTACGCCGCAGTGTCGGCGGTAGTACGCTGTCTAGGTCATAATCACAGGAAATTAAAATCTATCTCATCTACAGTAAATAAATAGACAAGGAAAATAATAGGGAATAGCAATGTTAAGTTTTCATAAGACAAATTATGATATACAAATCTATGGTTTAATACAGAATCCAGAAGATAAATCGGGGACAAACCCGATTGCTGTGCTGAAAGAAAAAGGATAACTAACTGCTAACTACTCCTCAGAAGTAGTCTCCTGAGTGGGAACCGGCTTCTCAACTGTATCACCTGCTACCTCATAGGGGCCAATATAGGTGGGGGCATAGTCCTCATCATCGCCTAAATCAATGGATCCAGTCAGGAAAGGAGCAAAGTACACAATGCACAACAAAGATTAAACTAAATATTTATGACAAGTAGAAAAGAACTGACAAGTATCATGTTGAGAATATGCATAAATAAGTAATAACCATAACTAGGAGTTAAATACTGTAAAACAGGGATATGAGTAAACAGGAAATATAATGAGACAGGAAAAAATGGAACTACAACAAGATAACAGGAACTGCAACAAGACAAGAAACTATGTGTGTGAACTTGTGTATTTAGAATACATAGTTGGCATGTAGGGGTTATAAGGCTAATCCGGCCGTCATAGACGGCTATTAAACAATATAATCGAGATCCGGCTGATGGACAGTCATGTACCAACAGCTATTAAACAATAGGGGGAAGGATAAACTACATGCCTCCTAGTATTCTCCCACCCGACACGAAAAGCAAGACATGAAATCCAATAGTCTAATACTACGTGTAAACATCCAATGGTGCTAGTAGAGCAAGGAACTAATTATCACAATATAAAGATTAAACTTGAAGTGCAGGTACTTGCCTGATGTTTGGATCCAATTATAGTTTGTATCTCGAGGAAATTTCCAGAAATGAGTCCAGATGCTGAAATAAACATTACCATCATGCTCAGAAGATATCAATCAGCTAGAAACACCTATCCTTGAGTCCAAATCGGAGACAAGGGCAAAAACGGCAATTTCGGGTCAACACGGGGTCCGCATGTGGGCCCGCTTTGCACCGAAAAATGTGTCAGGGTCAAAGGTCTCCAAATTCACCAAACTTAGTGTCAACATGTCAGGAACGATGATAAGAACCCAACGGAACTTCCAGAATTGGATTCCGATGAGCCGAACACAAAATCGCCCGTCGAGTGGGGCCTATGGGGCCTACGACACGCGATTTCGTCAACGTTCTCAGGATCGAACCAAACTTGACCCACAGGACCAGCGTATTGCTACGAGTCCGATGGCGTAAGTTTCGTCTCGATCCGACGTGTGTACAAGAAGTTAGGACGAATTGCAGAAAAGTCGGATACGGGGCGATGTCCGCGGATACGCATTGATTCCGGTGTGCACGCACACCCGAATCAGCATCCGCAAAATCCCACACGTCCGTATCGACGGCGCGCACGTATCTGTGAAGACCGCACGCGACCAAGTCGTCCCGTTTGGCGGGGCGTACTCAGTTCTGGGGTGAAACAGGGTCTAGTTTTTCCTGTTTTTGGATCGCGGTGTGCTATCACCACAGGACGCGATGCCCCGAGCAGTTTGTCCGGGCTCCGAGAGGGTCGTACAGGCTTCGCAACGCAATTTACGGAATTAAAAACGGGGCAGCGATGAGAAAGATATGAGTACCTGAACAGGGCTCGAGGAACCGGGATTTTTCGTGTCCGTGTCGTGTCCGACACGCCGACACGAAGATTCGGGAATTAGTGTTAGGTTTAGGGTTTTGCTGGCCGTAGACGGCGGGGGCCGGCCGGAGGTGCGCCGGAGAGGGCGGGGGACGGTTCGCCGAGGTGAGGCGGAGATGCTGGCGGCCGGGCGGCGCCGTATTCCGGCGGAGGCTGCTGCCAATGCTGCTGCTGCTGTGTCGGGGCGCCGGAGACGTCGTGAGGTGGCGGAGGAAAGAGAGGAAGGAGGAGGAGGGGGCTGGTCGGGGCGGAGCTGTGGCGAGGCGTCGGCCGGGCACGGGGAAAGGAGGGCCGGAGTCGGGTCGCCGGAGTTTAGGGTTAGGGTTAGGGTGAATTGAGGGAGGAGGAAGAAGAAGAGGGAGATTTTATAGGGGGTGCCGGGGGCGGACGTGGCCGGGTTAGGCGGGCGGTCGAGGGGGACGTGGCCTTTCCGGCGGAGGCGGCGGAGAGCCCGGGCATCGCCGGAGAACTCGGTCGTGGGGAAGGGGAAAGGGGACCGGGTCGGGCGCGGGTTCCGGGTTGGGCGGACCCGCCCGACCCGCTAGGGGGCTGGGTTGGGCTGTTGGGCTCGGCCCACTGGGCCGGGCCGGACCCAAAATAAAATAAAAACAATAATAATAATAATAATAATAATAATAATAATAATTAATTAATTACCTTAAATAGTTTTTAGGCATTTAAAAATAGGTCTGAGGCCCAATAAAATCCAGAAAAATTACCCTAAGTCCGGTTTTCTATTTTACACCATAAAATATTATTTTTTTAATATTTTAATGTCATTTATTATCTATTAAAAATCATTTAATATTAAAAACCCTGATTTTAATTACAGAAAATTCCCAGAAAATTTCAGAAAATTGTGAAAAAATCCAAGTTTAATATTTTTTTGAAAATTCAGGGAGTTTACAGAACCTTCCAGCCTTATCGACACCGCAGGATAGCCAGACACAACTGTTCCAATTTTTCCAGATAATGATACAGGAACAGAGACAGCAAGCAGCAGAACAGAGATAAGAGTTCCTAGCAGCACTTGAAAGGATGGCTGCAAAGACTACTGTACCAACTCAAGCACTAGCTCCAGCTAGAGTTGGTTCAGTAAAGGACTTTGTACAGATGGGTCCAAGGCCGTACAAGGGCATTGAGAGCCCAGAGAAAACTACCAACTGGATCACACACACTCGAAAGCTATTAGAGGTATCACAACTGCCTGCAGATCTATGGATGACAGGTGTAAGGACACTCCTAGATGGTAATGCTCACCACTGGTAGGAATCTATGGAACGCCAGCTGGGTACATACTAGACATGAAAGCAGTTCCTGGAGTGCTTCGAAAGGAAGTACTTCCCGGACACCGTCAGAGATGCATTGTACGATCAGTTTCTCCACATGGACCAGAAGAACAGAACAGTTGACGAGTACGATGCCGAGTTTAGTTGTCTTAGTAAATATGGCGCTGCCCTGATACCGGATGACTTGGCCAGAGCTAAGAGGTTTCACCGTAGACTGACTAAGGAGCTACAATACTACACTAGCTCCCAGTCCCGCATCTCTTATGCCGAGGTACTGACAGAAGCAAGATTGCAAGAAACTATCAGTCGAGGAAAAGGAGTTCAGCTGGGGACGCAACAAGGACCAGCAAGGACACATACAGGACCGACAAGGACACAACAAGGAGGACCTATCAGACGTCCTCTAGCTCAGCAATAGCAGTACCAGCACAGAGCAGGACCGTACCAGGTCCCGGAGAAGCTCCAGTGCAATTATTGTGGGAAATACGGACATATTATGAGGGGCTGTCAATCTCGCCTAGGACAGTGTATGAGATATGATTTCGGACATCATATATTGAAAGACTGTCCTATGCAACAAGCATCAACACTTCCACCGCCAGCACAGAGGCTAGCGTTTACAGCACCAAAGCTAGCTCCGCAAATGATGAGACAAGGAGCACCTCGACCTCCGGTAGCAGGAGGATTTCAGCGAGGACCACCGCTACCTGCCCAGGAGGATCAATTCGCGAGGGCTAGACATGGACAACTACAGAGGAACGGGCAAGCTTTTGCAATGGAAGTGGATGACCTGGATCAGGAGATTGATGTCATAGCAGGTATCACTCTTGTTTTTACTTTTCTTGCTGTGCTATTGTTTGATACGGGAGCCACCCACTCATTCATATCATCTAGTTTTATTGCCAAACATAATATTGCCTCTACACCTTTACCTAGTTGTATTAGAATTCTTACCGGAGGAGGAGTAGTACCTGTTAGTAGAAATTATAGATCATGTTCTATAGTGATACATGGTAGAGAAATGAATGCCCGACTCTTAGTCCTTCCTATGCCAACTTTTGATATTGTGCTTGGGATGGACTGGCTGAGCAAGTACCATGCTTTCTTCGATTAGTTTGGAGGAAGCATTCTTTTTAAGATACCCGGCCAGCCTGAACTTGAGTTTGTACGAGGATCCACAAAAATCCTTGATGGTATGCAGCTCATAATGGACGATGTTGTCTATCATCCCATTATTTCAGAATTTCCAGACGTTTTTCCAGAAGAATTACCAGGCCTACCCCCAAATAGAGACGTAGAATTCTCAATTGAATTGACACCAGGAGCAGCACCAATAGCATCATATGTTTATAGACTGGCGAAGAGGAAGATGGATGAACTGAAAACACAATTGAAGGAACTAGAAGATAAATGTTTCATCCGACCAAGTGCATCACCCTGGGGAGCACCGGTATTGTTTGTACCAAAGAAGGATGGGTCTGTGCGTATGTGCATTAACTATAGAGCTTTGAATGCAGTGACAATGAAGAATAAATATCCATTGCCACGCATTAATGACCTATTTGATCAACTCAGTAGAGCCAAGGTGTTCTCAAAGATAGATTTGAGATCAGGATATCACCAGGTAAAAGTACGAAAGAAGGACATCCTGAATACCGCATTCCGGACAAGATATGGACACTACGAGTTTTTGATCATGCCATTTGGATTGACCAATGCTCCAGCTATCTTCATAGACTTAATGAATCGAGTCTTCCATCAATATTTGGACCAATTCGTGGTCGTCTTCATAGATGATATACTTGTCTATTCAAAAAGCCACGAGGAGCACGAAGAACACCTACGGATTATTCTAGAGACCTTGAGGAGAGAACAGTTATATGCAAAACTCAGTAAATATGAGTTCTTCTTGGACAGAGTTTTATTTCTTGGACATGTTGTTATAGGAGATGGTATTTATGTTGATCTAGAAAAGATCTCGACAGTCAAGACATGGCCTGTTCCTAAATCAGCAGCAGAGGTGAGAAGTTTCCTTGGACTTGCGGGATATTACCGACGGTTCGTGGAAAATTTCTCAAAGATAGCAACACCTATGACCCGATTAACTTGCAAAGATCAAGAGTTCATATGGACCAACGAGTGTCAAGCCGCTTTCGAAGAATTGAAGAAACGACTGACTACAGCACCCGTATTGACTATTCCATCAGGATCAGAAGGCTATGTGATCTACAGTGACGCATCAGTGAAAGGCTTGGGATGCGTATTGATGCAGCATGACAAGGTGATTGTATATGCATCTAGGCAATTACGAGTACATAAAAAGAATTATCCAACTCATGACTTGGAACTTGCAGCCATTGTATTTTCTCTAAAGTTATGGAGACATTACTTATATGGGGAACGAGTGGAAATCTATACAGACCACAAAAGCCTCAAGTATGTCTTCATGCAGAAAGAGTTAAATATGAGACAACGTAGATGGCTCGTATTGATGAAGGATTTCGAGATAGAACTACATTATCACCCCGGCAAGGCTAACGTTGTAGCAGACGCGTTAAGCCGAAAACCAGCAGCTTATTTCTTAATAATACAGAGGGAATTATTAAAGGACTTGCAAGGTCTTGGCATTGAAGTAATTCTGCCCGGAGCAGACGGGACACTAACCAATTTACAAGTACAATCATCACTAGTAGAAAGAATCAAGGCAGTGTTGCCCACAGATGCCAGATTCAGAAGATTAAAGGAAAGGACAGAGGCCGGAGAGCAGACCGGACTGCGCATCCATGATGATGGGACATTACGATATGGTGATCGTCTTTATGTTCCAAACGGAGAGATTCGACAAGAGATGATGACAGAAGCTCACAGTTCAATATATTCTATTCATCCTGGAGGCACTAAGATGTATCAGGATTTACGACAGCACTTCTGGTGGCATGGAATAAAAAGAGAGATAGCTCGCTTTGTAGCTAAATGTTTGGTATGTCAACAAGTAAAAGCAGAGCACCAGAGAATTGCAGGGTTATTGCAACCACTTCCGATTCCAGAGTGGAAGTGGGAGCACATCACTATAGACTTCATCACGAGTTTTTCCAAGAGTCCAAGTGGAAGAGATGCAGTATGGGTAATAGTGGACCGACTCACCAAGTCAGCCCATTTCTTGTCTTTTAGAGTTGGCCAATCTACAAAAGCTTTGGCTGACTTATATATGAGGCAGATCATGAGACTGCATGACATACCAGTAAGCATTGTATCAGACAGGGATTCACGCTTTATATCACACTTTTGGAGGAGCATACAAGACAGCCTTGGAACTCGTCTGAAGTTCAGTACATCCTATCACCCATAAATAGATGGGCAGTCCAAACGTACTATCCAGACATTGGAGGATATATTAAGGGCTTGTATATTAGACTTTGGAGGATCCTGGGAGGACCACCTACATCTTGTAGAGTTTTCTTACAACAATAGCTATCAGGCAAGCATTCGATGGCTCCGTTTGAAGTATTATATGAAAGGAAGTGTAGGTCTCCTGTATGTTAGAGTAACATGGGAGAACGTCAAACTTTGGGACCAGAGTTAGTAGTGAACACCGTTGAGACAGTTAAGAAGATACAAGGGCACTTGCAAGCAGCGCAAGACAGGCAGAAACAATGGGCAAACCTTCATCGTCGTCCATTGGAGTTCAAAGAGGGAGACCATGTCTTCTAAAGGACATCACCTACCAGAGGCACTATCCAATTCGGAGGGCGCGACAAGTTAAGTCCAAGGTATATTGGACCATTTGACGTGCTAGAGAGAGTGGGAGAAGTGGCTTATCGACTTGCACTACCGCATTCACTTGAGGGAGTACATAATATATTCTATGTGTCACAGCTCAGACGATATGTGGCAGATAGCAGTCATATTCTTGACCATTCAGAGATCACCATTGGGCCAAGCTTGTCATATCAAGAGCAACCCATAGGAATCCTTGATCATCGAGAGAAAGTATTAAGGAACCAATCTATTTCTTTCGTCCGCATCGCCTGGAAGCATGGCTTGCCGGGAGAATCTACTTGGGAACGATAGGATGACATGCGTGAACATTTTTGGGACCTATTCACAGACCAAGGTATAAATTTACTTTGATTAAGTTATATCTTACACCATTCTTGATTTTCTACAGTGACTTAGTTTTAATTTCGAGGACGAAATTTTTATAAGTTGGGTAGAATGTAAGATCCCTAATCTTGAAAACCCTATTTTTTTTAAGTAGTTATGAGCTAAATAGAGGAGATAGATTTTATTCATGTGTATCTAGAGGATTTTATGGAGCCATTATAAATTCTTCCTAAATTATTTTATGTAGAAGACCCATTGGACAGTTGCTAGTTTAAACCATATGCACCAATATAATTTTCAAAATATTCTATGTATAATATGTATATATGTATAGAGATATTATTAATAAGAAAAAGGAATGAGAAAAAAGAGAAAAGAATAGAAAATAGAAGTTCCTATTGAAACCAAATCCGTAACCCGTTTAGTCATACGCGTAAACTTTGCCTCTCTTCCCCTCGCATAATTATAAATAGCAGTAGTAGCAAAAATCCACGCGTATAACTCATACGAGTAAACTCTTCTTAACACCCCTGCGTAAACTCTTCGTTTGGTCGCGCGTAAAATTTCCTCAGCAGCAGCATAAACCCCGTGTAAACTTTTTGTGTTTTCCGCGCGTAAAAACCCGAAGCCACTACCCGCGTAAAACCTAAATCCGTGTAGAAAAGATCAGCAAGAAGCAAAACTCAATTTTGTTTTGCTTTGCTCCACTACGCGTGTGAACCATCACATCCCACCATCATTGCTACTAAACACTTTCCAGCCGCAAACCAAGACCAAGAAAGAATGGAAACCAATAGCAGCCAATGGTTTTGAAGCCTAATGTACTAAACTAACCCTAAGTAAACCGACTCCAAATCCCTATATATATTCATGCAACTCACCCCAAAAACCCTAACTCCATTTCTACTTTCACTAAAATTCGGAACCCTGTTTGGACGTGCACTATCCAGAACTTTTGCTCGGCAAGTATACCTTGCTATTGTACTGCTATTTACATTCCACATGATGCTCTCATTCTGTTTTATTTGTATAATTGCATTAGACCTATGTTATGAGACTACCTATTAACATGTGTCATTGGTTAGGACACAGTTATTACACAAATTGTGAGTCTCATATAGATCACGGACTGCGTGATAGGTCTGGCCTCCTGTACGTATGGGCCGTGCGTTAGGGATGACTGCTGATAGAAACTTTGTATGCTAGTAGACCTGACAGTTATTTAGAGGTTTTTATCGTGTCATGGATGTGGCATACTTAGAACATGGGATGGGGAGAACAACAAGTAAGACATCTGGAATCCTTTGCACTTTCCTTATATCTAACCCGTACGCTCCACCGGAGATACGCGAGATAACCCCTATACTACTTGGCGGCCTCTGTCGTTCAAAAGACGACATGCTTTGTAGGCCTCTGATTCTCCAAGAAAATCATGTCAATCCCATTTATGGCCAGATAGTCCACAGGTTGGAAAGTTGTTCTCAAACTGCATTCACATAGACGGTTAGGTGACCCAGTAGATGTTTATATTTTTCAGTATTTATTGGCATATTTATATGTATCTTGTTACGTCCTACTGAGGACCTGGTCCCTTTCCAGATATGGACGAGCAGGAGTACCCACAGGAGTACGGACCTGGACCGGACACTACGTACCTGGCTGAGGAGGCCTTACCCTCAGAGTACCTATGATTTTATTACCGCTGTTTAGATATGTTGCTACTTCAGTATAGTCATTTTGTAGTGGATTTGTTTCCACCTGACTATCAGACTTGATACTCATTTTGGATATTCAGTATTATTTTAGCTCTTTATTACTACTGATATATTGTGCTGTAGATGAGATATATATTGTGTATGACTTGTTGTGACAATATATTACCACTGGTGGATTGGATATTCATGTACAGCGTACGTATGTATATGTTTTCTATATATTAGAGTTCGTATACATACGGCTGGGCGTGTTACGTATTCCTAGTCCTACATATTTTGGGGCTGGGGTGTGACAACACCTGCTGGCGAAGCTATCGCCTTGCCTCGGAGCTGCATATAAGGGTTGCATGAGCTCCGGGTGCTTTGTACAAGCTCCAAAAAGTCACGAACGGGGTGCAACGAATAGTGGACTAGTTTGGGAAAGAAGAAACTTCATCTCCTCGCCATGTCGCTTGGGCTTGGAGAACCTGCTACAACGAGGGTCAGTACTTTGAAAAGTATCGGTAAGGGCGAGCTAATCCAACTAACCAAATCTATAGTTGTTTATATGAAGCATGCAAATTATTTGTGGTCTTTCTATCTTGCCTTAGTTCATTTTATAAGCAAGCATTGTATATGCAATTTACAGAAACAAATATGCCACCGTTAGGTGACTTTTACCTTCCCGTCTGAACTGCCTGCACAATACTTACCATGTCCTTCTCTGCCACGAAGACATTATTAGCTTGATCAAACAATGCAGAAACATATATATATCTTGGGTCTTGGCACATCATTGCCACCGTGGATAATAGCTACAGTAAGACGGTGACCCTTGCAGCACGGGTAGCAAGCCCCGTTATAAGGTCCCCGTATTACCCATGCTAGGCTTGCTAGCGTAGCTATCCGAGTTTTGCCCGAAATGAATCGGCCCCAGTGCCCCGGGCACCGTTCGTAGGAACTAAACCTTGTGCACAAGTTGTCCGACTGAACCACATATTGACACTAAGTTAATAGATAAAGCATTAAAGCCAAAGGAATGTACATATCTACTTTAGCACAGTGCATTTGGCATAGTCGACCTGTCCAAGTGATTGCATTTCAATTAGTTTGCATAATACATCTGTATAGTTATATAGAATAAGTTCTAGCTACAACTGAAACATGAATATATAAATGCATAGCGGACAAGCACGCATCAATGTGATCGTTTGAGAATTCTAGGTGACAGGCATTATTAGTGTTTCAAGTCTAACTCTTCTTTTATTTGACTCAATTTATTCTTATTATGATATCGTTAGAGCGGGATGCACAAATGAGCCAATTTATTAAGAGTGAAGACTTGGAAGAAGGGTGCTAATCAAAATAAAGTCACTCACAAGTTGGTGAGCTAGAAGAGAAAATGAGAGAACTTCAAGACTTCGCTTGCGCGTCGCCTACCCGATCACCTGCACGCACCAACAGATGATCAATATCTTCTGCTTCGGTCTCTGAGGTTTGATACGAAATACTAAATCCTAAGAATGAAGGCAATAAAATCCATCAAAACCGTTCAAGAAAATGCAAGTCATAAAACCAACGAGAAAGCAACCAAGTGGCATCAAAAATGGGCAAGGAAACCAGCACAACGAAAAGGCCCCTCTCGAATCTGCCGTCGAGTCCTTCCTTGAGGCACGATCCGTTGAATATGGGACATGATTCCGAAGAAACCAATCCATAGCAAGGAAAGAATCTTGATTCAATCTGTCCCGACCGAACGGTACCAATTATTTCTTGGCCGCGCTCCCTGAATAGGGGGAACGGGGCATTACACCTTATCCCCCTTCTAATGCACACACACATACAACAACACATATATATATATATACCAATATATATCAACTATATAAATATTCATACATATACATATATATACACACCTATGTACTTTAGATATAGTATACCATTCATATATATACATAGCATCACATACACGTATACATATAATATAACATACAAGTTATATATAACATAACTTATTCAATTAGCTATTATATATATATATATATGATACACTAGCACATATCAATACATATGTATACATAACAATACACATATATATAAATGCATATGAATATATTTACTATAATAGTTAAGAACAATATAAACTAGATCTAGAAATGAAATACAACAAACACGTGGAGTGCATCGCACACGTATCACACTAGATCTATGATACGCTTGGGACATGAGTCTACCACACAACCAAACGTACCCCGAAGGACACGAGCAAGTCTAATATATTATTAATGAATAACACGAAGAGTCAAACATATATCAACGTGTCCGTGTCAAAATATAACATGCACAAAGCCCCATATCGGAGAAAAAACCTCCAAATTAACACGTATCACCAATTTGTTGGGATACGACCTACTCGTACCTAATTGTGGATACGACACTAGCCACAAACACACAAACACATACCAAATTGATCTATAGGACCAATTGACAAACACAACAAGTGTCAATCTCGGAATTTCCTCAAAATTGACACAAAATGTACCATAACTTCCTCAATAGACCTCCTATGAACTCAATTCCAAATTCTATGGGTAGCCTATGCATATGGGTTAATTTTTCATGGTTAATTCTTAGATTTAGAACCTAAAAGAAGGAAGAAAAATTAAATTATATCTATTGGAAGATAGATTCCCAATGCAACCTCCAAATATGATAAAATTGGTCTTCAACTTGTAGATCCTTGCTCCTTTTTATAAATCTTTGCTTCCTCCTTCTAGATCCTTGCTCCACTAGCCTTCAATGGTAATTTGGAAAGGAATTGAAATAAAATTTGGTAGAGAATTGATATGAGAATGAGGGAATTTGGTTGACAAAAATTCTAGATCTAGATTTGAAATAAAAAGAGGAGAGAGAAACTTTTCCCACTCTTTAAGTAGGTCGGCCCCCCTTTTCCCTTCCTTAAGCTACTATATAATATCTATTATACCCCTTGGGGCCTCTTATGAAGAAATAATTAAGGTGGAATATGGGCTACTAATTGGACTCAATTCTAACAATTAATACCTGTTGGTCCATAAGTCTAAACTAAACTAGTTAGGTCCACTAACACAAGTCCAAAACAATAAACTAACATCTAACAATAATAAAATAAAATAATAAATAATTATTCACATGCATAATATTTAATTAATTATAAAATGACCAAAATATTCTTTCTAGAAAATGTGGTAGTGACAAGTCTACCCTCCTTAAAATAATTTTATCCTCAAAATTTAAAGACGAAAACTATCCCCAAAAAATACCAGAATAAAACAAAAGAATAGAACATAATTAGGAAAGAACATATCGGAACATACCTCAAGGCACAAACAAATATGGATAACGCTCTCGTATTTTATCTCATCTCTCTCCTAGGTAGACTCTCCCGGAGAGTGATGCCTCCATGCGACGCATACCAAAGGAATAGTCTGGTTTCTCAGCACCTTCTCTCTTCGATCCAGAATCTCAACTGCCTACTCTGGATAGCTGAGAGTAGGGCCCACCTCTATCTTCGAGTGATCCAACACGTGACTAGGGCCTGCCACATACCGTCTCAACTGTGACACATGAAACACGTTGTGCACTCCCTCCAATACAGGTGGCAAGTCTAGTCTATAATTAACTGTACCGATCCTCTCTAGAATAGTAAAAGGTCCAATGAATCACGAGCTAAGCTTCCCGTTTCCACCAAAATGAATCGTGCCTCGGGTCGAAAAAATTCTCAAAAATACCAAACCATCCACCTAGAACAAAATACCATCTTAAGAACTTAATCTAAAACAACAACCAAATACTAGCACAAAACAAAAATCTAAAACTATACCTCGAACTCCAAAGGTCTCCGGTGGCTATCGGTCCAATATCGCTGTTTGTCCTGCGCCACTCGAAGTCTGTCTCTGATCATCTTAACCTTCTCCACTGCATCCACAACCATGTCTGGCCCAAGCAAAACTATCTCTCCAATATTGTCCCATGACAAAGGAGTAAGACATCTCCAACCGTACAGAGCTTCAAATGGTGACATCTCTATACTAGCATGGTAGCTGTTGTTGTAAATAAACTCTACTAAATGGAGATGGTCCTCCTAAGAACTCCCAAAATCTAGTACACATGTGTGCAGCATATCCTCGAAAGTCTGAATAGTCCTCTCTAACTGCCCATCTGTCTGGGGATGATATGCAGTACTGAATATGAGCTGAGTGCCCAAACTCGCCTGCAAACTCCTCCAAAAATAAGAAGTAAAATGACTATCCCGATTCGAGACTATACAGACGGGAACTCCACGTATCCTAACGATCTGCCTTACATACATATCTGCAGGCTTCTCCGTAGACAAACCCACCTTAAAAGGCAAAAAATGGGCTGACTTGGTTAACCTGTCAACGATGACCCAAATCGTGTCTTTTTTTCCTAGAGATCGTGGAAGTCCGGATACAAAATCCATAGTAATGTGCTCCCACTTCTACTCTGGAATGGGTAATGGCTGAAGTAAACCTCCTGGCCTCTGCCTCTCGGCTTTCACCTGCTGGCACACTAAGCATCTGGATACAAACTGTGCCACTCTCCTCTTCATGCCATACCACCACGCACTCTCTCGCATATCCCGATACATCTTATTAGCACCTGGATGTATGGAATACTGAGAGCGATGTGCTTCCTGCAATACCTTCTCATGTAGCTCCCTACTAGGCACACACAATCTACTCTATGCCGCAAAGAACCATCCTCAGCAATAGTGAAATCATCCTCCAATCCTGCTCTCACCTGAGCTCTGATGCTCCTTAGAGATAAATCCTCATACTGTGTTACCTTAATCCTGTCCATTAAATCTGAGTGTATCTGTAATCCCCATATCTGCAAAGCAAAACCAGGAACTATTACCTCGATGCCCAAGCTCTCCAAGTCTTCCAACAAATATCGATCCTGCATCAAAAATATAGCTACCGGATACCTGCTCAAGGCATCGGCAACTACATTGGCTTTTCCAGGATGATACTGCAAAGATATATCAAAATCTTTCATCAGTTCCAACCACTGACACTGCCTCATATTCAACTCCTTCTGTGTGAAAATGTACTTCAAGCTTTTGTGGTCGGTGAAGATCTCCACACGCTCTTCGTACAAATAGTATTTCCATAACTTCAGGGCAAAAAAGACTGCTGCCAACTCCAAATCATGGATAGGATAGTTCTTCTTATGAGAACACAATTGTCTGGATGCATAGGCAATCACTTTTTTATTCTGCTGAAGAACATAATCCAAACCTTTCCCCGATGCATCACTATAAATAGTGAAACCTCCAGACCCTGATGGCAACGTCAAAATAGGAGCATACGTCAACATCTTCTTTAATTCCTCAAAAGTAACCTGGCAATCCTCCATCCAAACAAACTCTACATCCTTCCTGGTGAGTCTGGTCATCGGCTCGGTAATCCTTAAAAAATCTTGCACAAACTTCCTGTAGTAGCCTGCCAATCCCAATAAACTCCTGATCTCTGCTACCGAACTCGGGGTCTTCCAAGACTCCACTACTGCGATCTTCTTCGGATCTACTGAAATACCATCACCAGTCACAACATGCCCCAAAACTCTACCTTTTCTAGGAAGAACTCACACTTGGACAACTTTTCATACAGCTTCTCCTTTCTCAGCACCTCCAACACAATTCGCAAATGCTCCTCATACTCCTCCGGTATCTTTGAGTATATGAGTATGTTGTCGATGAACACCACCATGAACCTGTCAAGGTATTGATGGAATACCTTGTTTATCAAATTTATAAATACCGTCAGGGCATTAGTCAACCCAAAAGGCATCACCATAAACTCATACTGACCATACCGAGTTCTAAAAGTAGTCTTCGATATGTCCTCCGACTTCACTTTCACTTAGTGGTAGCCTGATCTCAGGTCTATCTTAGAAAATATCTTGACACCACTCAACTGATCAAATAAGTCATTAATTCGTGGCAAAGGGTACTTATTTTTGATAGTAAGATTATTCAATGTCCTGTAATCAATGCACATGCGCAATGATCCATCATTCTTTGGTACAAACAATATCAGGGCTCCCCACGGTGAAGAACTCGATCTGATAAACCCCTTATCCTGTAATTCGTCCACCTACTTCTTTAGCTCAACCAGCTCGCTGTTGTTTACTCTATAGACATGCTACAAAATTAGTTCTGCACCTGACACTAAGTCTATAAAGAATTCAATATCTCGATCTGGCGGCAATCCTGGCAATTCCTCAGGAAACACATCAAAGAACTCTGCAATCAACTGATGTGGCAACTCCTTGTCTTCCACCATAGCTCCATAAATAATGCCTTCTCCCTGCTCTGCAGCTCCTCTAGCAACTCGAACTCTAGCTCTCCTGGCGGACCAAACAAAACTCTATCTCCTCTACAATCTATACTAGCATGGTGCTTACTCAACCAATCCATCCCGAGAATAATGTCGTATCTCGAAAGTGGCATTACAAGTAGACACGTACTCAACTCCCAGCCTCTTAGAGTAACTCTCCGATCCTTTCAAATATTATTAACCTGGATAATGCCTCCCCCGGTCATGATCTTGTAAGTCCTAAGCAAAGACTCAGCTACCAAACCATGCTTCAGAGCAAAAGAAACAAATATAAAACTATGAGAAGCACCACTATCAAACAAAGCTAAAGCTAGAATGGAATCAAGAAGAACAGAACCTGCGATGACATCTCCGGTGGGCTCGTCCTCCTCGACTGTCATAGCGAATGCTCGTCCCTGACATGCACCTTCTTGATGCTGATGCTAGACATAACGCTGCTGTTGGGTCGGAAGCGGTCCCCTCGGCTGTACTGCAAGTGGTCTTACCTGTGTCCTCAGAGCTTAAGATGCTCCCTGAACTGCACGACGAGGATTGGAAGGGCACTCCCTCAGCTGATGCCCTTCGGTACCACAATACAAACAAACTCTCTACCTCTTCCTGCAAACTTTCCAGATACAGCCGGGCTTTTTGCAGTAGTGGACGGAAGCTTGCTATAACTGTCTCTGTTATTGTGGTTCCTGGTAAAATGGTGCCCTAGCTGGAGTCTGGTGCTGCTGCGGCTGCTGGAAAGGCCTGGACTGTAAATGAGGATGCTTGGCAGATACTGCACTGCTATTGGCCCCCAGAAAAGAATTACGATCTCTCTTGGGCTTCAAACCCAACTCCCGCTCAACCTTGCGTGCCTCCGCAAGTATCTTCGAGTATGTCTCATAAAAAAATGGAATGAGGATCTTTACTTCATAGTTTAGACCCTCACAAAAATGAATAGCCCGAACCTCAGGCTCTCTCACCATATACTCTACAAATTGGCTCAGCCTGTCGAACTCTGTAGCATACTCCTCTACAGACATGCTCCCTTGAATGTGGCTCTTAAACTGCCTCCCCAAGTCTAGCCTGTCTGCCCGAGCGAAGAACTTCTTCTTGAAAAGGTCCTTGAATACCCCCCAAGACTGTCCTGCATTAACCAGAATTGGCTCATTCCTGAAGCAAGTACGGGCGACATCGAATAGTTGAAGTCCTACCGCCTTAACCTTCAGATCCTCAGAAAGACGGGATACCCTCATAAGATGCTCAATGTCCATGAGCCAATCATCAGCATAGATGATGCCCTCCGTCCTTTTGAAGACCCTAGGCTCCAGCTTCTTGAAGTCCTGAATGTTGCCTGACTGAAGCTGAGCAACCTGAGGAGCAACCTGTTGCTGGACCGGAACTCCTCTCTCTACTACGGCACGAGCAAGCTGATGAGCACTCTCGATGCCATATCGTAAGACGTCGGTCTGCCTCTGATGTGCCTCAGACTGGGCCCTCTGTGCCTCCAACATCTCACAAAACAGTGAGAATATCTGTGTCGCATCTGCTGGCATGGAAGGTGGAGGTGGAAGTCCTTCAGATACAGTTGGCACAGTCCTCTGAGTAGGAGGTAGACCTTCGAAAGTAGCTGACACTCCAATCACCGGAGAAGTGACTGGTACAGGCCCTCAGGATATCGTAGACCTCTCAGAAGCTGCTCTCCCTTGTTGTGATCTAGTCTTAGGCGACATCCTGAGACAAAGCGAAAGAAAGAATCAATATGGCACATAATGTAAGACACTCAAGGAAGGACAGATTAAAAGATCAAATATTAATATCAATATCAAGGAAGAATAATTGAATGAATAAAAATAATTTTTTCTAGATGTGATTGAGTATTCTTAGCCTATAACCTATATTCTATATACTAAAACAGGCTCATAATAGCACTCAATTCAGAGCACCACTACGAATCGCACTAATTGCGACCTCGAAGACCTGTATGGGCCACTACTAAAAATGTGTCACGACCCAACCCGGTGTAAGGATACAAGTCGGGAACAATGCCTAGCCTACGCCGCAGAATCGGCGGTAGAAAGCTGTTTGGATAATCTATCTAACAATATAATGAGCCACTAACAATATCAATATACTCAATCACAGATCTAAGATAAAAATAAGCACGAATATGATAAAGAATAGAATAGTCATATACAACTCATGAGTCAAATAATAACATCAATGAGTCTGAAGAAATACTAAGCAATAAGCTGGAGACAAATCCAGTACAAGAGAAATCTAAGAAGCTACAAGTTTTGGGTCATCTGTCTCAGTCGGGATAAGTCCCTCCTGAGCCAGGGTCTCTGACCCTAAGCCCACAACATCCTAAGGCCCATAATGAGTCGGATACCACTCCTCAGCGACATCTGGGAAAAATATATCCAGTTAGGAAAGGAGCAGAGTACATCTCTAACATCAGTTCTAATCAATGATAAAAATTATGTAACAGTAAATAGGTAAGAATATACAAGATATAGTAATAGATACAAGAGATATACAATAAAGAAAATACTGTAAATAAATACGAGAATGAACAATATGACAATGAACAAGAATACTAATAATTAAGTATGTGAGTAGTAGCTTTAACATGTGATCGACTTGGAAACTTGCACAAGAGTAAAAGGCCTGGTTAATCATACGTGCGGTGTATGATCAACACTCACAAGGAACAAGACATGAACAAGGAGGACATGATCATATATCTACACTAAAATATTCCTCACCCCCGACTGGTATAGGGGATCCAACCATGGTACGCTATGGCACAGGATTCTCCAGGAAGATAGCGACTCTCCTTGAGAATCATTGTTTGCATATGTACAAGATAAATAGTAAAACAAGGCTTGCACAAGATACACCATATGCCAAGTAATAATATCTCATGACGAGATCCATATATATCAATCCGTGTAACCATCGTATCAAAAAATTATGGAAATCTACACTAGATACAATGAACATAAAGGATATCATAAATAAGAAACTATCAGAGAATATACTCGCCTGAGGTCCAGTGAATAGTCTCACAAATATCTAATACGGTACCTCGAAGACCTAGATATAGAATATAACATCAATTAAAGGTTTCAAAATAAAAATAAGTTAAACTAGTCAACTTCTAGGTCAAAGAGCCATTTCTAAGTCAAAACAGTCAAAGTAGGTCAACCCTAAGTCAAACCAGTAAAACTTGGTCAACCTACCTATTTCTAGGTTGCATGAATCTATCTCAAAGATGTTGGGTTCATAAACTATGAAACTAGGTCAAACAAACTAGATCTAGGATACTAAGAGACCGTATCTTAGGATACGCAAACAAAAGATAGGAAATAGTATATATATATATATATATATATATATATATATATAATATTAAATATAATAATCCTAATTATAAATACTAAATGGATACCTTGGTTTTGAACCAACTCGATATCGCACTACTAAATCCCCATGTTGATACCCAAACCCAATACCTTGAGTATCCTCAATACCTTGGCATTTATCTTGGTATCTCAAGGTAAATATGAATCTAATATATATAGTAGCTACCCAATCTAATAACTAACATATATAGTTACTAACTAAACTAGGTACTAATAATGAGATAGTTCAATAACTAGTTAATTAATCATAGTAACTGGCTTACTACTAAAAGCTAATCATTAATAATAACAAGTGTATCACTAACAATTACCCAAATCTAACTATTTTTAACTGTTAGATATACTAGTTACCATCTAATATACATTCAATACAAGAATAAATATACTACAAATACCAACAAACCTTACTAATATATATATATATATATATATATATATATATATATATATATATATATATATATATATATATATCCAACTATTAGCTAACTATTAATTGCTAAACATTAATACTAGGTAACTGTACTTACCTTACTATTGGTGTAAGCTGCTGCTGCCACCGTTGGTGCTTCTATAAGCCGATGCTGCCGCTGCTGAAAGGTGTTGCTGCTGTTGCAAGCTATTGCGGCTTTTGTAGCTGCTTCTATAAGCCGCTGCTGAAAGTTGCTGCTGTTGCAAGCTGCTGAAAGATCCTGCGGGAAGCCGATGCCCTACCGAACCTCATCCCCCTTCTAATGCACACACACACACAACAACACATATACATATATACACCAATATATATCAACAATATATATATGTATACCCTCTCCCAACTATACCAATATATATATATATATATATATATATATATATATATATATATATATATATATATATATATATATATATATATATATATATATATATATATATATATACACCTATGTACTTTAGATATAGTATACCATTAATATATATACATAGCATCACATATACGTATACATATAATATAACATACAAGTTATATATAACATAACTTATTCAATTAGCTATATATATATATATATATATATATATATATATATAACACATAGGTATATAGATACTTGATACACTAGTACATATAAATACATAGGTATACATAACAACACACACACACACACACACACACACACACACACACACACACACACACACACACATATATAAATACATATGAATACATCTACTATAATAGTTAATAACAATAGAAATTAGATCTAGAAATAAAATACAACAAATACGTGGAGTGCATCACACCCGTATCACACTAGATCTATGATACGCTTGCGACACGAGTCCACCACACAACCAAATGTACCGCGAAGGACACCAGCAAGTCTAATATATTATTTATGAACAATACGAAGAGTTAAACATATATCTACGTGTCCGTGTCAAAATATAACATGCACAAAGCCCCGTGTCAGAGGAAAAACCCCAAAATTAACACGTATCACCAATTTGTTGGGTTACGACCTACACGTACCCAATTGTGGATACGACACTAGCCACAAACACATAAACACATGCCAAGTTGATCTATAGGACCAATTGAAAAATACAACAAGTGTCAATCTCAAAATTTTTCCAAAATTGACACAAAAAGTACCATAACTTCCTCAATAGGCCTCCTATGAACTCAATTCCAAATCCTTTGGGTAGCCTATGCATATGGGTTGATTTTTCATGGTTAATTCTCAGATTTAGAACCTAAAAAAAGAGAAAAAAACTAAATTATACATATTGAAAGATGGATTCCTAATGCAACCTCCAAATATGATAAAATTGGCCTTTAACTTGTAGATCCTTGCTCCCCTTTGTAAATCCTTACTTCCTCCTTCTAGATCCTTGCTCCTCTAGCATCCAATGGTGATTTGGGAAGGAATTAGGATAAAATTTTATAGGGAATTGATGTGAAAATAAGGAAATTTGGTTGAGGAAAATTCTAGATCTAGATTTAAAATGAAAAGATGAGAGAAAAACTTTCCTTCCTCCTTAAGTAGGCCGGCCCCCCTTGCCCCTTCCTCAAGCTACTATGTAATATATATTATACCCCTTGGGGCCTCTCATAAAGAAATAATTAAGGAGAAAAGGTTCTAATCTAATGGTTTAATTAAACTAATCATTCTCCTAATAAATGGACTTTTAATTGGGCTCAATTCTAACAATTAATACATGTTGGTCCATGAGTCTAAACTAAACTAGTTAGGTCCACTAACACAAGTCCAAAATAATAAACTAACATCTAATAATAATAAAATAATATAATAAATAATTATTCACATGTACAATATTTAATTAATTATGAAATGATCAAAATATTCTTTCCTAGAAAATGTGGTAGTGATAATTTTTGACGTGGAAAATCCTTGCGAAAAAACCCACGGGACGATCGGAGTCCAACCCTGAAAATCCTCCACCAATGTAATAAGAAATATACTAACTTCTTACAAACTTCTCACCGATCCAAACGGATCACCACAAATCTTTTGGAACAGAAAATAGATTATAACTGCGAAGAAGAAAGACAAAGAGAAATACCCAAAACTGATCTCCTTCTTCAAAACGGCCTCCAATCCTTCTTTCTCCTCTTCAAAGTTACAATGGCACTCTTGCCTACTTTTCTCTTGCTATATTTTTTTTAGAGAGAGATATATTTTAGGGCCAGGAGACACCTATATAGCCTCAAACCCACAACTAGCATTCCTATTATAGATAGGAATATCCAATCTAAATCCATTGAGATATTCCTATTATATATAGGAATATCCAATCCAAATAAATTAAGGTATTCCTCTTATATATAGAAATACTCAATCCTACTCTGGGATATTTTTTACATAGGTTGGGAACCCCACCCACTCCAACAAATCTCTCCCTTCATAACTATGTGGAGGGGGTCATTATCCCGACGATCCGCCTGTAGTACTCAAACTTTTCCCTTGGTAGAACCTTTATGAACATATCTGCTCCATTTTTATTTGTATAAACCTTCTCAAGCGTCGCTTCCTTCTTGTCAACCATATCCCGTATCCAATGGTACCGGGTATCAATATGCTTGGACCGGTTATGAAATATCTGGTTCTTCACAAGGTGAATAGCACTCTAACTAGCAAATGATACTGCTCCTACTTTTGCCCAATTTCTTGTAGCAGCTTCTTCATCCACACCAACTCCTTACAAGCCTCCGTCGTCGTAATGTATTTTGTCTCTATCATCAACAAGGCAACACACATCTGTAAATGTGACTGCCACGATACTGCTCTACCAGCAAACATCATTACAGAGCCCGAAGTTGATCGCCTCGTCTCTACATCTTCAGCTATATCAGCGTCAGTATATCTAACCAGCTTTGGCTCATCCCCACCAAATAAAAGTCTCCAATCGGTAGTACCCTGAAGATATCATAGAATCCACTTAACCCACTCTAATGTACCCTTCCAGGATTGGAAGTATACATGCTAACTGTGCCAACTGTGTGAGCAATGTCTTGCCTCATACATACCATAACATACATAAGACTCTCCATGGCTGAGATATATGGAACTCACTCCATATCTTCCTTCTCGTCCTCGGTAGATGGACACTACTCCTCGGCAAACTTAAAGTGAGACGCAAAGGGGGTTACTCACTTTCTTCGGCCTATCCATCTCAAAAAGCTAAAGTATCCAGTGAATGTACTTCTTTTGGGACAAGTGTAGTAGCTTGGACTCTCTCTCGACTGATCTCCATCCTAAGAATAGTCTTTGCTGCACCCAAATCTTTTATAGAGAAGGCCACGCCCAGTTGGCGCTTCAACTCTGCTATCCTGGTGGCATTTTGACCCACCGACAGCATGTCATCAACATAGAGCAACAAAATAATAAAATCATCATCGGCGAAGTTCCTCAAAAAAATACAATGATTTGACGTCGTCCGTGCATAGCCATGCTCCCCCATAAATGACTCAAACTTCTTGTACTACTACCTCAGAGCCTATTTTAGACCATACAAGCTCTTCCTCAATCGACAGACCAAATATGACTTGCTCTTCTCACAGAATCCCTCTGGCTGCTCTATGTACAACTCCTCCTCAAGAACACCATGGAGGAATGCCATCTTCATGTCCATTTACTTGACCTCCAAGTCAAACCTGGCTGCCAATGCCAGCACCACCCGTATAGACGACTGCTTGACGAGTGGTAAAAAGATTTTGTCATAATCTATGCCTTTCCACTGACCGTAGCCTTTAACTACTAGTCTCACTTTGTATCGAGGGCGAGTAGCATCATCTGTCTGCTTCACTCTGAACACCCATCGATTCTTCAAAACCTTTTTGTCCTTTGGCAACCGTACCAGATTATAAGTAAGTAGAGTTGGCCTCCAAGTAACTTATCTCCTCTTGTATGGTCTACATCCACTCCTGCCTGTGTTCGTCTTCTGTCACTACCACATTCTAAAATAGGGGTATTTTTATCTTTTTATTTATTATAAGTATAGTGTATATTTTATTGCATGATATATGTATATATATATATATATATATATATATATATATATTATATTGTGTTCATTAATGCATGGGTTAGTGGACTAGACCTAGAAACCCACTAGATAAACCCCTGACCAAAATATAGGATTATGGATTTAATTAGTATTATTCGGGATTAATTATTGGGGTTATAATTTATTACTGTAATTTTTAATTCAATTGTTGTGTCTTACCGTTGCTTCGATATTTGGAGCGCTACACTAGCTTTTGCCTTCCAACAAATTTTATACTCTTATCCTAGACGTGCTAATCTTCCATTTTGACCTTTGTGTTACTCATAAATACCCTCTTTTGTGTTTTATTTTAGTCGCACAATATTCATTACGGACGTTTATTTTAAAAACCAAATAAATCTAACTTGCATCTTTGTCCGTTCCAATCGAAATTAGAGAAACAACCTCGACCCGTTTTATGCAACCCAAATTATGACAATATTCTATTCTGAGTCTACTACGTCCATGATACTTCTGTTCCACCTAATTTTAACCCCATGTACTTCCAATTAATTTAAGAACACCAATTACACTATTTTTAATTAAATTGGTGTAAGGACCCAACCTAACAAAAAACTAGACCCAACAACAACCCAAACCCTCACTCATACCCTCAAGGTTTATACTAAATACCATACACCCTTTTTATCCACTACATCACACCAAATATGGTATTTTTTCTCATTCAATCCTAAATCCCACTTTTTGTACAATTTTCTAATTGTTAGGGACTTTTATGCAAAAATACAACGAGGTGTCCACCTCCCATTGGACCCAAGACATGAAGAAATACCCCCCTCTTTTGATCAGTCATACATGGATTTTACCCTATTTTTGGAGTGTACAACGCTCAACTTTTTCCCCTAGCCATCCTTAGCCCTCCATTCAAACATACACTATCCTAGCCATCCAATTTCCTTCATGATAATTTTTATTAATTGATAATTTCTATATTTCAAATACTTAGAAATGTTACCTCTGATTCTTGATACTGTGGTACACGGACTAGTATATAGATTGGATCTGTAGTCATGAGATGTTACATTGGTTATCGTATTGATATTGTACACGATATTGATATTAGATATTGTATATGATATTTATTGGACATTGATCGTGTATCATAACATTTCATGGTTGGATCCACTTTACTAGTTGGGGACAGAAGAAATTGCTAATAAAAAATGTGATCATATCCCTATCATACAAGTGTAAAATATTGTTAGTGTTAATCATATACCTCACATATGATTAGCCCGGCCATATAGCTATTGTACAAGTTCTCAAGCCAATCACATATCAAAACTACTATTTCAAACACTTAGAATAGTTATATTTCTTTATTTCAGTTCATATACTATATTACCCTGTATATGATATTGTAGTTCTTTCTCTTCATTTCATATATGCACTGACTATACCATATTGTCTATATTGTCTGTTCTCTTTATTTTTGACATTGCATCTATTTATTATTGTTCTCTCTCAGTATATAGCATCTTTTATTTATTGTTTTATAGTCCTTGTCAATTAATTGGAACTATTATCGGGTTGTACTTTGCTCCAATCCTGACTGGATATATTTTTTCAGACTACGACTTAGAGGACTGGTGTCCGACATATTATGGACCACAGGGAGAGTAGCTGCAGCCTTGGACCTTGTAGCTCAGGTGTAATTTCTGGGAGGTCTAGCCGAGATCACTAGTTATTCAGTTAGAGTCTTTTAGCAGTTTATGGTATCGAATTTGTTTTTGACATACATTGAGACTTGGATATTATTGTTTGAGTTAGATTATTTTGTTGTTTAGACTTGTATTATATTTTAATTATTTATTTTCTTCAATATTTTATCGTGCTTTAGTTCTGTGGTTGAGTATTTTCATATTATATTATAATATCTGTGTCTCCTTATGGAGTTGGATATTCGTGTGTGATCGATTAGATAGTATTATGACCTAGACAATGTTCTACCGTTGATGCTGCGGCATAGGCTGGACATACCCACGTACTCGTGTTCCTATATCGGGTGCGGGTCGTGACACATTTTTAGTGGTGGCCCATGCAGGTCAGACTTCATAATTAGAGCAATGTCGTGGTAGTGTAACGACTTAGTTGTACTACTACGAGCCTGTGATATGATCTAGGGTAGAGCATACTAGGATGAAAGCGAATACTCAATCATAACTAGGAACATTTCCAATCTATTTATCTTGTAATCCTTATTCTTTCTGAATATTACTTCATTCAGAATTTTACTGTTCTTCCTTGATGATATCATATCTATTGCCTTAATTAATTTTTTTCGGTCTGTCTTCAAGATGCCGCCGAAGACTAGATCCTTGGGATTGGGACCATCAACTTCAGAGAGGTCTGCCACCTCTAGACCTGACGGACAGACATCTGGAGTTCCTCCTATATCACCTGTTCTGAGGGTTGCCCCAGCTGTGACGGAGCACCTTCCACAACCACCGACTCTATTTCCCGGAGGTATGCCCGCTGATGGGGCACAGGTTTTTACTTTGATTCAGGGCATGGTAGATGCCCAAAGAGTGACGGCAGAGGCCCAGCGTGTTCTAAATGAGGCTCAGAGGGTGCAGGCAGAGGCGCACAAAGCGCAGACTGAGCTGATGAGAGAGAGCATGGAAAATGCTCACCAAATGGCATTACAAGTAGTTGAGAGAGTTGCCCAATAGTATCCTGGTCAGCAGCAACAACAGAGGCCGGGCACTATAGTTTACTTCAAGAGGATGATGCCTCGGGAGTTCAAGGGCACCGAGGGAATACTCTATGCTGACGACTGGCTGGAGGATATAGAGAGGAACGTACGATTGGCCCAGATTCCAGAGGGCTTACAGATAAAGGTGGCCGGCAGTCAGATGTTCGATATCGCACTCATGTGGTATCGTACGGAGCCGAGACTTACTGCTCATGGACTTACTTGGGAGACTTTCAAGGAGCTTTTCAAGGAGAAGTTCTTTCCGACATGGCCCTGGGAGCTTTGGAGAGTCAGTTTTATGGCTTGGTCCAATGGAACATGTCGGTCGACGAGTACGCCGCAGAATTCTGTCGATTGAGCCATTTTGCATCGTCTATGATTCGGGACCCAGGAGATCAAGTCCGAAAGTTTAGAAAGGGGCTGACGAGGGAGATTAGGTCACGCACTTTTGGTCATCGTACCGCTACCTATGAGGATATCTTGATGGATGCCCAGATTGCAGAGAAGGATCTAGATCTCAAGCCTAAGAGGAGTCACGATAATTCTGGAGATACGAGTGGCGGCGCAGGACCGGCCAAGCGTCCCCATATTCAACAGCAACCGAGGACGTTTCAGCATCACCACCAGCAGCACTAGGCACCGGTTAGTGTTCAGTAGGATCAGCAGCAGCCTCGAGGTAGACATAGCAGGCTTGTCATTTCTATAAGAAGCCAGGTCACCTTTGGGAGAGCTGTAGAGTGAGGCTAGGACTCTGTTTGTACTGTGGCACTGTACGACATCGAGTGAGGGATTGCCTTCTAGCTTCTTATCTTCCCAACCAGCGCGCAGCTCCAAATCATGGAGATCCAGTTAGGCCACCTGTGGAACCGCAGATTGCTCAACACCCGCGAAAAAAGCTACCCCAACAGGACAGAGCATTTGCGATGACGGTCGAGGAGACCGATACTGCAGGTAATGGGTTAGAAGGTTCTGTTCTGTTCTTTCCTTCTGCTCCTTTCCATCTATTTGATTGATTGATTAATTCCTTAGTACCATAGTTTGTGTCTGTGATTTTCTTGCTAGAATGTAGTTAGTAGTATACCCTGACAGAGACTGCAATACCATGACAAAAGAGACCATAACCATGCATGTTTTCTATATTGCATGTTGTATGACTGTAGGTTGGACTTCCTTAGACCTTGGTTGTTGGGGGTTTGACTATAGTGAAGATTAATGAAGATGTTATGACGGGACAGAGAGAGACAGGTGTCTTAAATTTTGAGGACGAATTTTTTCTAAGGGGGGTAGACTTGTCACTACCACTTTCTAAAATAGGGATATTTTTGTCTTTTTATTTTTTATAAGTATAGTGTATATTTTATTGCATGATATATGTATATATATATATATTATATATTGTGTTCATTAATGCATAGGTTAGTGGACTAGACCTAGAAATCCACTAGATAAACCCCTGACCAAAATATAGGATTATGGATTTAATTAGTATTATTCGGGATTAATTATTGGGATTATAATTTATTACTGTAATTTTTAATTCAATTGTTGTGTCTTATCGTTGCTTCGATATTTGGAGCGTTATAATAGCTTTTGTCTTCCAACAAATTTTACACCCTTGTCCTAGACGTGCCAGTCTTCCATTATGACCTTTGTGTAACTCATAAATACCCTCTTGAGTACTTTATTTTAGTCGCACAATATTCGTTATGGACATTTTTTTAAATCCAAATAAATCCAACTTACATCTTTGTCCGTTCCAATCGAAATTGGAGATACAACTTCGATCCGTTTTATGCAACCCAAATTATAACAATATTCTATTCTGAGTTTACTATGTCCATGATACTTGTGTCCCACCAAATTTTAACCCATGCACTTCTAATTAATGTAAGAATACCAATTATACTATTTTTACTTAAATTGGTGTAAGGACCCAACCTAACCCAAAACTAGACCCAACACCAACCGAAACCTGTCACGCCCCAGTCCCAAAACACCGAGGGACTAGCCACGTGGCAATGGCCAGCAGCACACTCTAATGGGCAAACCCAATTTAATGGACCCATCAAGGTGTACTTAAGCTGTAACACAATAATAAAGTCTACTAAACATGTCATAATCTAATCTCATCCATGGAAGATAAATATGATCAATATCAGCAAAATCAAATATAACTGTCATCAAGTCTCAATAAAGTAAATCGAGGAACAACCCGATAATAAGTCTGATACACAGGTTCAACAGACCAGAAAAAGAGTCTAATAATAGCAAATATTGAGTATAGATAACAGATACTCAAAAGAAATCCTTGGCCATCACCTCGTCCTCGGGGATCGGTTCAGCTCCAGTGTATGCTCCTGCTCCTGCTTCTGCTCCTGCCCCGTATACCTCGAGATAGAATTCCTCTGCTAAACTTGGGGACATAATCCGGATCCAGGTCCTCAGGGGACAAAGCAAGGTACAAAATAACTCAAGCCAAAATAAATGCAGTACAATAATAAATAAAATAATAGGGTAAACTATATAACCATCTATGTAAAATGCAAGTGACAGCATCACTAGTACTCAGGCTGAGACCACTACAAGCTCTGTGTTGGGGAGCCGGTAGCAGTAATATCACGTAATGTGCCTAGCTCTGATATAGAGTCTACGGCCTCACAATAATAAATATATATATAAAAATTAGCCTGTAGCCTGTGTGTCTCTCCCCACCCAATATAATCACATGTCTCATGTCCATGTCACGCAAGATCATATCTAATGCAGCAAGTCATACGATAGCTATGAATATAATGACTATGTCATAAATCCTGTAGCCTATACAGAATCACCATTAATATCTCAGGAAGATTCTGTCTCATGAATTGTGTCAGGTGTCCTGTGGTTAAGACGTACTTGATAATGAAAGCACGAGAATATATAGGGTTTCAATATCCATTTCTAGGTGACGTTACACAACTCCGCGTACGGTGTTGACACCCGAATATTATTTGAACGTTAAGTAATGTCACACAGTCCTAGGTTGAACAGATACAATATATAAATAAATCAAGGAAATAACATGTAGTAATTACTGCAAGATTGGCAAGGTACACTTGCTTGGAATTTGGATACCAACAGCTGCTCCGGTATCAGCGGAATCTGCAAGTACTTCTCCGAATGCTGTAATAAATATTACTATCAGGTTTAGAAGATATCAAATAGCTAGAATTGCCTGTCCATATTTAGTAGAAGATATCAAATAGCTATAATAAAGTCTACTAAACATGTCACAGTTTCTGGTCAAAGCGGGGTCCATATGTGGCCCGCTTCGCACCGAAAAATGTGCCAAAGACAATATTCTCCAAATTTGTCAAACTTAGTGTCTACAAGTCCAGAACGATGACGGGATGTCTAGAACTAGATTCGAATGAGCCGATTACAAAATTGTCCGTCAAGTAGAGCCGTGGGGCCCACGATACGGGATTTTGTCAACGTTCTCAGAATCGAACCATACTTGGGTCACAGGACCAGCGTATTGCTACGAGTCCGATGGCGTAAATTTTGTTTCGATACGACGAGCGTACACGAAGTTACAATGAGTTTCAGAACATGGTCGATATGGGGTATTGTTGACGGATACGCGTTGATTCCGGTGTGCACGCACATCCAAATCAACTTCTGCGAAATCCCACACGTCCATATTAATGGCGCACACCTTTCGGTGAAGTTCGCACACGATAAAGTCGTCCTATTTAGCGGGGCATACCAGTTTCGAGAAAATTAGGGTATTTAAATAACCAATATTTTGGTTATTTTCACCCTCGAATTAAATACAAATTACAACACGATAAATTATACTAATACATGGTTTAAAAATTAGTTTATACAGTCTAAATAACTGTTCAGGTGGATTTTGAAAATATTTAGTAGGTTGTACGCAAAACGGTCACGAACTGGGGAGTTTGGGTCATTTTCTAAAATTTTAGAAATAGGGTAATTTTTCTTGATTTTGCGTCACGGTTTGGACCGACACATGGCACGATATGCTGAACCGATGGCACAGGTATCGAGAGGATCACGTAGTCTACTTGCACGATTGAACAGAACGAAAAATGAGGTAGTGAGGAGAGAGAAAATCTCACCTGAACAGGACATCGATATTGAATAAAATTGGCATTTTCGCGATGGCGCGATGCGGCTACGACGAGGTGGTGGTGCTCCTCGACGGCGGGGTGTGGCCGGGTCGACTGGGTCGAGGTTGCCGAGGTCTTCACCGGAGAGGGTCGAGGTCGCCGGGCTGCTGCGGAGAGACGGCGGGCGTCGGCGGGGTCAAAATGGGGTGGCAGCGGGGTGACTGTGATGGAGGGGATAATGGCGGGGCTCGGGGGTTCACGGCGGGACGGAGGTGTCGGACGGATCGAGGTTGGAGAGGGCTGGCCGAAGGGACAGTAGAGACGGTGGTGGTGCAGTGGTGGTGAGGATCGGGGGAGGCCGGGGTTATATAGGGGAGGTCGGGGAGACGGGCGGCCGGCCGGTGGGAAGGCGAAGAGGAGGAGGCGGCGCGGGAGCGGGGGAGATGGGAGCTGGCGGCGGCGGTTAAGGAGGCAAAGCGACACAGCGGCGGGGTAAACGGTCACGGGGGAGCCGGAGGGCCACGACGGCGGAAACGACCAGAGAGGGGAGCTGCGGGGTTGGGGAATTTAGGGATTTACTATAGCAGCTAAAGTAGCAGGTCAGGTTCGGGTAATGGGTCATGTTGGGTTCAGATACGACCCGATGCAATAGGATTTGGGTCTGGTTTGGGTTGGGTTTAAATAATGGGTTCGATTCAGGTTGGTTTGGTTTATTTAGGGTGGCTTAACCCGGTTCATTTTGGGTTTAATTTAAAACTATGTTTTTAGGTCTTTAAAACTAGTTCTGGGGTCCAATAAATTCCAAAAAAATTATCCTATGTCTAATATTTTATTTTACACCCAAAACTATTATTTTTATAATATTTTTATTTTTATTACTTAAAAATATTTAATTCAGAAGAATATTTATTTAATTATTTAAAAATAGCAGAAAATTCCCAAAAATTTATTTTTAATTTCTGAAAAATACGGAAGTTTATAATCTACCCCTCTTAAGAGGATTGCATCCTCGCAATTAAAAAATTAACTACTAAAGAAAATTAAAATATGGTAAATGAAAGAAATGCTTGGTTTATACCTGCATCTTCGAACATGTGAGGATAACTCTGGCGTATGATATCCTCTCGTTCCCAGGTAGATTCACCGGGGGAATAATATTTTCAAACTATTCGAACCAGTCTAATCGTCTGACCCCGTAATATCTTCTCACTGATGTCGAGTATCCCAATTGGCTGCTCTTCAAATCTTAAGCTAGGGCCTACTGCAATCTCAGAATGATCGACTACGTGGCTTGGGTCAGTTACGTACCTTCTAAGCTGTGAGATATGGAATACATCATGCACTCCCTCTAAAGATAGAGGTAATGCAAGACGATATGTCACCTCACCAATGCGCTCCAGAATATCAAATGGCCCAATGTACCTTGGGCTCAGCTTGCCTCTACTCCCAAATCGAATAGTACCTCGAGTAGGTAAGATCCTCAGAAATATGTGCTCTCCTTCTTTGAACTCCAAAGGTCGTCTGTGTGTATCAGCCCAATGCTTCTGTCTGTCCTGAGCTGCACGAAGATGATTCTGAATTTGCTTCACCTTCTCAACGATCTGCATCACCAACTCTGGACCCAGTATCTGATGCTCGCCAACATTACTCCAACATATCGGTGATCTGCACTTTCTGCCGTACAAAGCCTCGAATGGTGCCATCTGGATGCTTGCCTGGTAACTATTATTATAAGAGAACTCCACCAAGTGCAAATGGTATTCCCAAGACCCTCCTAAGTCTAACATACACGATCACAACATATCCTCCATGATCTGAATTGTGTGCTCAGATTGACCATCTGTTTGTGAATGGTAAGCAGTACTGAACTTGAGTCGGGTGTCAAGACTCTCTTGCATGCTTCACCAAAAATAGGATGTAAATCTTGAGTCACGATCTGACACAATACTAACCGGTACTCCATGTAATCTTACGATCTGTCATATGTACATGTCGGCTAGTACTTCTGTGGACTGTCCAACTTTAAACGACAAAAAATGTGCTGATTTAGTGAGTTAATCTACGATAACCCATACTGAATCTTTTCCATCAGGGCTTCTTGGAAATCCTATAACAAAATCCATAGTGATATGTTTCCACTTCCATTCTGGTATGGAAAGCGGCTGTAAGATACCAGCAGTTCTTTGATGCTCGGCCTTAACTTGCTGGCAGACCAAATATTTCACCACAAATTATGCAATCTCCCTATTCATTCCATGCCACCAATAATACTGCCTCAAATCTTGATACATCTCCGTTCCTCCCAGATGAATAGAGTACATGAAGCTATGTGCTTCAGTCATCAACTCATGTCTCAATTCCCCATTCGAAACATATAGGCGATTTCCACACCTTAATTTCCCGTCATCATGAATGCGAAGTCCCGTCTGCATGCTGGCTTCCGTCTTCTCTTTAAGTCTTCGAAATCTAGCATCGGTGGGGAATGCCGCCTTAATCCTCTCCACAAGTGATGAATTAACTTCAAGATTCGCCATCAACCCACTTTGTTGAGGCAAAACAATCTCTATATTGAGCTCCTGTAGATCCTTTAATAGCTGGGGCTGCATCGTCAAGAAATAAGCTGTAGACTTCCTGCTGAGTGTGTCTGTTATGACATTCGTCTTGCCCGAATGGTACTGCAGATCTATATCAAATCGACTATCAACTCAAGCCAATGTCTGTATCATATTGGCTTGAGTTGATGCGATGCTCTCCTGCAGTAGCTTTATTTAATTCCAGGGTATATCAAAGTCGACCATCGCATTCATTCATAGATGCTCTCCTACTGGAATAGTACTGCCTGTTGTGCCAATGGTGGTCTCTTCTAATACCCTCATGGAGCTAGTGGTCTGACTCCTCCAACTCCCATCTGTGGTGCTCCCAATGCTGGATAAGATGGCCTCGGTGCTGGTAAAGCTGGTCAATCTACCGTTGGTTCTTCCTCTCGGCGCTCAGAGCATTCCTTGGCTGGATGCTGGTTAGATCCGTAAATCATGTATAGTCCCAACTTGCGTCTGCACTCCCTCTCGATATGGCCTACCTTGCCACAATAGTGACAAGTAGGAAGGGATAAGGCTCTAGGTGCTGCTTTCTGGGGTAGATTCCTCTGGGGTCGCTTTGCAGACTCTCCATGTGATGCTCTGGATGGTACTGATATGAATGGCCGCTTCAGACTGGACTCCCTCCTAGTGACGTGCTCCATGCATCGTGATGCAGCAAGGACGTCTGTGTATGATATAGGTACAACAGATCCAATCAATCTCTGGAGCTCAAACCTGAGTCCGTCGAAGAACTTCTTCGTCTTCTCTTCTTCTGTCGGAATTAGAGAAGGGGCGAAGCGACTCAGTTGAATGAACTCCACATTGTACTCTTCCACCGACATATTGCCTTGAATAAGGCAGTTGAAATTATCTCGAAGTTCCGACCGAGCAATAGCTAGGATATACATCTCTTGGAATAGTCTGGAGAACTCTTCCTAAGTGACTCGGTAATGTCCGAGCCTCCTCTCTTCAGATAGCCACTAATGGTGTGCATTGTCCGTCAACTGCATCCTGACGGCAGTCATTCATCGCTTCCTCGGAAGTTCAGCTGCTTCCAACTGGTGTTGTGTGTTCGTGAGCCACTCGTGAACTTCAGTTGGCCCCTCCTTGCCAGAAAAGGTACGGGATTTCATCTGACGAAAATCAGTGATAGATCCCGCCGATGGTCGCCTAGCTGGTAGATTCGCCCGCTCCAGTATATTTACTAGGCTGTTCCTCAAGTACTCTGCCTCATGACGCTGAGCCTCTTGTTGAACCTATTGTTGGGCTTGCATCATGGCATAAAATATTTGAAACATCTGCTACCCGTCTATGGCTTGTCTTGGTGGAAAAATAGGCATCGGTGGAGTGAACTGTGGCGGTGGTGGGATATCATCACGCCGGAACCTTGAAGTATGCTGGCCAGCTTGATCACTTTGAGCTGATTGTCCTCTATTTTCTGGTGTCACTCCAACATCATAGGTGACCACAGCATCGTGTGGTGTACCTAAGGGATTCTAGTCACCGGTTCTCGGTTCCATTACTCTATATAAAAAAATAAAATATGAGAACGCACAGAGGAATCAAAACAGGATACAAATCAAGCAATTAATTCCAATCCGATATAGAGATAAAAAATGATTCAAATCAATGGATGAGATCCTATAACCTATCCTATCTTTTTTGAAGCTTGCTCGGTCCCTAAGTTGAAACCGAACAATTTAGTCGTTGACCTGCATGGGCCACCAGAAAAATTATGTCACATCCCAGTCCCAAAATACCGAGGGACTAGCCACGTGGCAATGGCTAGCAGTACACTCTAATGGGCAAACCCAATTTAATGGACCCATCAAGGTGTTCTTAAGCTGTAACACAATAATAAAGTCTACTAAACATGTCATAATCTAATCTCATACATGGAAGATAAATATGATCAATATCAGCAAAATCAAATATAACTGTCATCATGTCTTAATAAAGTAAATCGGGGAACAACCCAATAATAAATCTGATACACTGGTTCAACAGACCAGAAAAAGAGTCTAATAATAGCAAATACTGAGTATAGATAACAGATACTCAGGAGAAATTCTCGGCCATCACCTCATTCTCGGGGATCGGTTCAGCTCCAGTGTATGCTCCTGCTCCTGCTTCTGCTCCTGCCTCGTATACCTCGGGATAGAATTCCTCTGCTAAACCTGGAAACATAATCCGGATCTAGGTCCTCAGGGGACATAGCAAGGTACAAAATAACTCAAGCCAAAATAAATGCAGTACAATAATAAATGAAATAATAGGGTAAACTATGTAACCATCTATGTGAAATACAAGTGAGAGTATCACTAGTACTCAGGCTGAGACCACTACAAGCTCTGTGTCGGGGAGCCGGGTAGCAGTAATATCACGTAATGTGCCTAGCTTTGATGTAGAGTCTATGGCCTCACAATAATAAATAAATATATATAAATTAGCCTGTAGCCTGCGTGTCTCTTCCCTTCCAATGTAATCACACGTCACATGTCCATGTCACGCAAGATCATATCTAATACAGCAAGTCATATGAGAGCTATTAATATAATGACTATATCATAAATCCTGTAGCCTATATAGAATCACCATGAATATCTCAGGAAAATTCTGTCTCACGAATAGTGTCAGGTGTCCTATGGTTAAGACATACTTGATAATGCAACCACAAGAATGTATAGGGTTTCAATATCCATCTCTAGGTGACGTTACACAACTCCGCGTACGATGTTAACACCCGAATATTATTCGGATATTAAGTAATGTCACACGGTCCTAGGTTGAACAGATACAATATATAAATAAATCAAGAAAATAATATATAGCAATTACTACAAGATTGGCAAGGTACACTTGCCTGGGGTTTGGATACTAACAACTGCTCCGGTATCAGCAGAATCTGCAGGTACTCCTCCGAATGCTGTAATAAATATTACCATCAAGTTCAGAAGATATCAAATAGCTAGAATTCCCTGTCCATGAGTCATATTTGGATACAGGGGCAAAAATGACAGTTTTTGGTCAAAGTCGGGTACACATGTGGCCCGCTTCGTAACAAAAAATGTACCAGAGACAATATTCTTTAAATTCGTCAAACTTAGTGTCTACAAGTCCAGAACGACGACGGGATGTCCAGAACTGGATTTCGATGAGCCGATCACAAAATCGCCCGTCAAGTGGAGCCGTGGGGCCCACGATATAGGATTTTGTCAACGTTCTCAGAATCGAACCAAACTTGGGTCACAGGACCAGCGTATTACTACGAGTCTGATGGCGCAAGTTTTGTTTCGATACGACGAGCATACACAAATTACAACAAGTTTTAGGATATGGCCGATACGAGTTGTTGTCGACGGATACGCGTTAATTTCGTTGTGCACGCACATCCAAATCAACTTTCACAAAATTCTATGCGTCCGTATTAACGGCGCACACCTTTCGGTGAACTTCGCACATGACCAAGTCATCCCGTTTAGCGGGTCGCACCCAGTTCCAAAAAAATTAGGGTATTTAAATAACCAATATTTTGGTCATTTTACCCTTGAATTAAATATAAATTACAGCACGATAAATTATACTAATAAATGGTTTAAAAATTAGTTTATACAGTCTAAATAACTGTTCAGGTGGATTTTGAAAATATTTAGCAGGTTGTGCGCAAAACGGTCGTGAACTGGGGAGTTCGGGTCATTTTTTGAATTTTCAGAAATAGGGTAATTTTTCTTGAGTTTGCGTCGCGGTTTGCAACCGACACAGGGCTCGATATGCCGAACCGATGGCACATGTATCGAAAGGGTCACAAAGTCTACGTGCACGATTGAACAGAACAAAAAATGAGGCAGCGAGAAGAGAGAAAATCTCACCTGAACAGGGTGTCGGTATTGAATAAAATTTGGCATTTTCGCGAAGGCGCGATGCGGCTACGGCGAGGTGGTGGTGCTCCTCGACGGTGGGGTATGGCCGGGTCAACTGGGTCGAGGTTGTCGAGGTCTTCACCGGAGAGGGTCGAGGTCGCCGGGCTGCTGCGGAGAGACGGCAGCCGTCGGCGGGGTCGAATTGGGCTGGCAGCGGGGTGACTGTGATGAAGGCGATGATGGCGGGGCTCGGGGGTTCACAGCGGGGCGGAGGTATCGAGTAGATTGAGATCGGAGAGGGGTAGCCGAAGGGACAGTGGAGATGGTGGTGGTGCAGTGGTGGTGAGGATCGGGGGAGGCCGGGGTTATATAGGGGAGGTCGGGGAGACGGCCAGCCGGCCGGTGGAAAGGCGAAGAGGAGGAGGCGGCGCGAGAGCGGGGAAGATGGGAGCTGGCGACGACGGTTGCGGAGGCGAAGCGACGTGGCGGCGGGATAAACGGTCGCGGGAGAGCCGGAGGGCCACGACGGCAGAAACGGCCGGAGAGGGGAGCTGCGGGGTCGAGGAATTTAGGGATTTACTGTAGCAGCTACAGTAGCTGGTCGGGTTCGGGTAATGGGTCATGTCGGGTTCAGATCTAACCCGATCCAATAGGATTTGGGTCTAGTTTAGGTTGGGTTTAAATAATGGGTTCGGTTCAGGTTGGTTTGGTTTATTTAGGGTAGTTTAATCCGGTTCATTTTGGGTTTAATTTAAAACTATTTTTTAGGTCTTTAAAACTAGTTCTGGGGTCCAATAAATTCCAGAAAAATTATCCTATGTCTAATATTTTATTTTACACCCAAAAATATTATTTTCATAATATTTTAATATTTTTATTTTTATTACTTAAAAATATTTAATTCAGAAGAACATTTATTTAATTATTTAAAAATAGCAAAAAATTCCCAAAAATTTATTTTTAATTTCTGAAAAATACGGGTGTTTACAATCTACCCCTCTTAAGAGGATTGCATCCTCGCAATCAAAGAATTAACTACTAAAAGAAATAAAAATATGGTAACTGAAAGAAATGCTTGGTTTATACCTGCATCTTCGAACATGTGAGGATAACGCTGGCGTATGATATCCTCTCATTCCCAGGTAGATTCGCCGGGGGAATAATATTTTCAAGCTATTCGAACCAGTCTAATCATCTGACCCCGCAACGTCTTCTCACTGATGTCGAGTATCCCAACTGGCTGCTCATCATATCTCAAGCTAGGGCCTACTGCAATCTCAGAATGATCGACTACGTAGCTTGGGTCAGTCACGTACCTTCTAAGCTGTGAGATATGGAATACATCATGCACTCCCTCTAAAAATGGAGGTAATGTAAGACGATATGTCACATCACCAATGCGCTCTAGAATATCAAATGGGCCAATGTACCTTAGGCTCAGCTTGTCTCTACTCCCAAATCGAATAGTACCTCGAGTAGGTGAGATCCTCAGGAATACGTGCTCTCCTTCTTTGAACTCCAAAGGTCGTCTGTGTATATCAGCCCAATGCTTCTGTCTATCCTGAGCTGCACGAAGATAATTCTGAATTTGCTTCACCTTCTCAACGGTCTGCATCACCAACTCTGGACCCAGTATCTGATGCTCGCCAATGTCACTCCAACATATCGGTGATCTGCACTTTTTGCCGTACAAAGCCTCGAATGGTGCCATCTGGATGCTTGCCTGGTAACTATTATTATAAGAGAACTCCACCAAGTGCAAATGGTCTTCCCAAGACCTTCTGAAGTCTAACATACACGATCGTAGCATATCCTCCAAGATCTTAATTATGCGCTCAGATTGACCATCTGTTTATGGATGGTAAGCAGTGTTGAACTTGAGTCGGGTGCCAAGACTCTCTTGCATGCTTCACAAAAAATGGGATATAAATCTTGAGTCACGATCTGACACAATATTAATCGGTACTCCATGTAATCTTACGATCTATCATATGTACATGTCGGCTAGTACTTCTGTGGATTGTCCAACTCTAAACGGCAAGAAATGTACCGATTTAATGAGTCGATCCACGATAACCCATACTGCATCTTTTCCACTGGAGCTTCTTGGAAATCCTATAACGAAATCCATAGTGATATGTTCTCACTTTCATTCTGGTATTGGAAGCGGCTGTAAGATACCAGCAGTTCTTTGATGCTCGACCTTAACTTACTGGCAGATCGAACATTTCACCACAAACCATGCAATCTCCCTCTTCATTCCATGCCACCAATAATACTGCCTCAAATCTCGGTACATCTTCGTTCCTCCCGGATGAATAGAGTACATGGAGCTATGTGCTTCAGTCATCAACTCATGTCTCAATTTCCCATTCAAAATATATTGGCAATTTCCATACCTTAATGTCCCGTCCTCATGGATGCGAAGTCCCGTCTGCATGCCGGCATCCATCTTCTCTTTAAGTCTTCAAAATCTAGCATCGGTGGGCAATGCTGCCTTAATCCTCTCCACAAGTGATGACTTAACTTTAAGATTAACCATCAACCCACTTTGTCGAGGCAAAAAATCTCTATATTGAGCTCCTGTAGATCCTTTAATAGCTGGGCCTGCATCATCAAGAAATAAGCTGTAGGCTTCCTGCTGAGTGCGTCTGTATGACATTCGCCTTGCCCGAATGGTACTGCAGATCTATATCAAAGTTGACCACCAACTCAAGCCAACGTCTCTGTCTTATATTAAGATCTTTCTGAGTATATACATACTTCAGACTCTTGTGATCAGTAAAGATTTCTACCTTTTCTCCATAAAGATAGTGCCTCCATATCTTCAATGCAAATATTATCACAGCTAGCTCAAGATCGTGCGTCAAATAGTTCTTCTCATGGACCTTCAGCTGTCTCGATGCATAAGCGATAACTTTGCCATGTTGCATCAAAATACATCCTAGTCCACTGTCTGACGCATCACTATAAACAATAAAGCCTTCCGATCATAAAGGAAGATTCAAGACCGGTGCTATTGTTAATCACCTCTTCAATTCTTCAAAGGCCTTCTGATAATCTTTCGTCCATGCAAACTCCTGGTCCTTATGCGTCAACCACGTCATAGGCTTCACAATCCTTGAGAAAGTTTCTACGAACCTCCGGTAATATCCAGCAAGTCCGAGAAAACTTCTCACTTCTGCAACTGATGTATGTGTAGGCCAAGTTTCTATTGCAGCAACCTTCTCTGGATCAACTGAAAGTCCTTTTCCTAAGATGATATGTCCCAAGAAAGGCACCTTATCAATACAAAACTCATATTTACTGAGTTTGGCATACAGCTTCTTCTGTCTCAGCGTCTCTAGCACGATTCTGAGATGCTCCTCGTGCTCTTCGTGGCTCTTGGAATATACTAAGATATCATCAATAAACATAACCATGAACTTATCCAAGTACTGATGAAAAACTATGTTCATCAAACTCATGGACACAGCTGGCGCATTGGTTAAACCAAACGGCATAACTAAGAACTCATAGTGTCTATACTTGGTCCTGAAGGCTGTATTCAGTATATCCTCCTTCCTTACTCTAATCTGGTGATAACCGGATCTAAGATCAATCTTTGAGAATATCCTAGCACCACTCAACTGATCAAATAGGTCGTCAATGTGTGGCAAGGGATACCAATTCTTAATGGTTACAGCGTTTAGTGCCCTGTAGTCAATACACAGGCGTACTGTCACATCCTTCTTCGGTACAAATAATATGGGTGCTCCCTATGGTGAAATACTGGGTCGAATAAAACCCTTCTCCAGAAGATCATCAACTTGCTCCTTCAATTCTACCAACTTCTTAGGTACTAGCTGGTACACTGATGAAGTGATAGGCTCTGCTCCTGGAGTCAAATCTATTATGAATTCGATTTCCTGATCAGGTGGTAAACCTGGAAGATCATCAGAAAATATATCCACAAACTCTGATATAACTCTTGGGTAACCTGACTCCCCTTCTACAGATAGTACCCTAAGAGTAGGCTGAACACCTTGCTCTATAGCTCCCCGAAGAAACTCAAACTCTGGATATCCAGGCGGTCTAAATATAACCCGTCCAAGTCGGCAATCTAGGGTCACATGGTACTGACTTAACCAGTCCATACCAAGTACAACATCATAATCCGGCATGGAAAAGATCAGAAATTGAGCTCGCATCTCTCTTCCACAGACTACTATCGAACAAGATCTACAAATGCACTAACTGGGATAATTCCACCTCCCGTAGGAATTCTCTTAGTCTTCGGAAGGGGTATGATAGATACTCTATGTGTGGCTACGAAGCTAGCAGCTATGAATGAATACGATGCTCCAGAATTAAATAAAGCTACAACAGGTAATAAAGCTACTAATATAGTACCTGCTATAACCTCTCCTGTAGTAGCTTCTTCCTCAACAGCCAATATAAATGCCTGTCCTCGTCCCTGAGCTAGACCTCTCTGCTGACGAGCCTATTGGAAGAGTACTGCCTGTGGTGCCAATGGTGGTCTCTGCTAATACCCTCCTGGAGCTAGTGGTCTGACTCCTCCAACTCTCGTCTGTGGTGCTCCCAATGCTGGATAAGCTGGCATCGGTGCTGGTAAAGCTGGTCGATCTACCGTTGGTTCTCCCTCTCGGCGCTCAGAGCAGTCCTTGGCTGGATGCTGGTTAGATCCATAAATCAGGCATAGTCCCAACTTGCATCTGCACTCCCTCTATATGGCCTACCTTGCCACAGTAGTGACAAGTATGAAGGGATAAGGCCCTAGGTGCTGCTCTCTGAGGTAGATTCCTCTGGGGTCACTTTACAGACTCTCCATGTGATGCTCTGAATAGTACTGATGTGAATGGCCGCTTCAGACTGGACTCCCTCCTAGTGACGTGCTCCATGCATCGTGATGCAGCAAGGATGTTTGTGTATGATGTATGTGCAACAGATTCGATCAATCTCTGGAGCTAAAACCTGAGTTCGTCGAAGAACTTCTCCGCCTTCTATTCTTCTGTCAGAATTAGAGAAGGGGCGAAGCGACTCAGTTGAATGAACTCCGCATTATACTCTTCCACTGACATATTGTCTTGAATAAGGCAGTTGAAATTGTCTCGAAGTTCTGACCAAGCAATAGCTGGGATATACATCTCTTGGAATAGTCTGGAGAACTCTTCCCAAGTGACTCGATAATGTCCGAGCCTCCTCTCTTCAGATAGCCACTAATGGTGCGCATTGTCCGTCAACTGCATCCTGACGGCAGTCATACATCGTTCCCTCGGAAGTTCAGCTGCTTCCAACTGGTGTTGTGTGTTCGTGAGCCATTCGTGAACTTCAGTTGGCCCCTCCTTGCCAGAAAAGGTACGGGGCTTCATCTGACAGAAATCAGGGATAGATCCCGTCGATGGTCGCCTAGCTGGTGGGTTTGCCTGCTCCAGTGCATTTACTAGGCTGTTCCTCAAGTACTCTGCCTCATGAATGAGCCTCTTGTTGAACCTGTTGTTAGGCTTGCATCATGGCATAAAACATTTGAAACATCTGCTGCCCGTCCATGGCTTGTCTTGGTAGAAAAATAGGCATCGGTGGAGTGAACTGTGGCGGAGGTGGGATGTGATCACGCCGGAACCTTGAAGTATGCTGGCCAGCTTGATCTCTTTGAGCTGATTGTCCTCTATTTTTTGGTGTCACTCCAACATCATAGGTGACCACAGCATCATGTGGTGTACCTAAGGGATTCTCGTCACCGGTTCTCGGTTCCATTAGTCTGCATGAAAAAATAAACTATGAGAACTGAAAGATATGAAAAATGGACCACCGCTATGGTGGAAGAAAAAGTGGACATCAACGGCGAAACTTGAAGTGAACCTAGAATGCATAGAGGAATGCATAGAGGAATCAAAACAGGATACAAATCAAGCAATTAATTCAAATTCGATATAGAGATAAAAAATGATTCAAATCAATGGATGAGATCCTATAACCTATCCTATATTTATTACAGGCTTGCTCAGTTCCTAAGTTAAAACTGAACAACTTAGTCGTTGACCTGCATGGGCCACCAGAAAAACCATGTCACGCCCCAGTCCCAAAACACCGAGGGACTAGCCACGTGGCAATGGCTAGCAGTACACTATAATGGGCAAACCCAATTTAATGGACCTATCAAGGTGTACTTAAGCTGTAACACAATAATAAAGTCTACTAAACATGTTATAATCTAATCTTATCCATGGAAGATAAATATGATCAATATCAGCAAAATCAAATATAACTGTCATCAAGTCTCAATAAAGTAAATTGGAGAACAACCCGATTATAAGTCTGATACACTGGTTCAATAGACCAGAAAAAGAGTCTAATAATAGCAAATACTGAGTATAGATAACAGATACTCAGGAGAAATCCTCGGCCATCACCTCGTTCTCGGGGATCGGTTCAGCTCCAGTGTATGCTCCTGCTCCTGCTTCTGCTCCTGTCCCGTATACCTCGGGATAGAATTCCTCCGCTAAACCTGGGGACATAATCCGGATCCAGGTCCTCAGGGGATATAGCAAGGTACAAAATAACTCAAGGCAAAATAAATACAGTACAATAATAAATAAAACAATAGGGTAAACTATGTAACCATCTATGTGAAATACAAGTGAGAGTATCATTAGTACTCAGGCTGAGACCACTAAAAGCTCTGTGTCGGGGAGCCGATAGCAGTAATATCACGTAATGTGCCTAGCTCTGATGTAGAGTCTACGGCCTCACAATAATAAATATATATATAAAAATCAGCCTGTAGCCTGTGTATCTCTCCCCATCCAATGTAATCACACGTCTCATGTCCACAACGTCTCATGTCCATGTCACGCAAGATCATATCTAATGCAGCAAGTCATATGATAGCTATGAATATAATGACTATATCATAAATCCTGTAGCCTATACAGAATCACCATGAATATCTTAAGAAGATTCTATCTCATAAATAGTGTCAGGTGTCCTATGGTTAAGACATACTTGATAATGCAAGCACGAGAATGTATAGGGTTTCGATATCCATCTCTAGGTGACGTTACACAACTCCGCGTACGATGTTGACACCAAAATATTATTCGGATATTAAGTAATGTCATACGGTCCTAGGTTGAACAGATACAACATATAAATAAATAAAGAAAATAACATATAGTAATTACTACAAGATTGGCAAGGTACACTTGCCTGGGATTTGGATACCAATAGTTGCTCCGGTATCAGCAAAATCTGCAGGTATTCCTCCGAATAATGTAATAAATATTACCATCAGGTTCAGAAGATATCAAATAGCTAGAATTACCTGTCCATGAGTCCTATTTGGACACAGGGGCAAAAGTGACAGTTTCTGGTCAAAGTCGGATCCACATATGGCCCGCTTCGTACCGAAAAACATGCCAGAGACAATATTCTTTAAATTCGTCAAACTTAGTGTCTACAAGTCTAGAACAACGACGGGATGTCCAAAACTGGATTCCGATGAGCCTATCACAAAATCGTCCGTCAAGTGGAGCCGTGGGACCCACGATATAGGATTTTATCAACGTTCTCAGAATCGAACCAAACTTGGGTCACAGGACCAGTGTATTACTACGAGTCTGATGGTGCAAGTTTTGTTTCGATATGACGAGCGTACACGAAGTTACAATAAGTTTCAGAATATGGCCGATACGGGGTGTTGTCGACGGATACACGTTGATTCCGGTGTGCACGCACATCCAAATCAACTTTCACAAAATTTTATACGTCCGTATTAACGGCGCACACCTTTCGGTGAAGTTTGCACATGACCAAGTCATCCCATTTAGTGGGGCGCACCCAGTTCTAAAAAAATTAGGGTATTTAAATAACCAATATTTTGGTCATTTTCACCCTCGAATTAAATATAAATTACAGCACGATAAATTACACTAATATAGGGTTTAAAAATTAGGTTATACAGTCTAAATAACTGTTCAGGTGAATTTTGAAAATATTTAGCAGGTTGTGCGCAAAACGGTCGCGAACTGGAGAGTTTGGGTCATTTTCTGAATTATCAAAAATAGGGTAATTTTTCCAAATTTTGCGTCGTAATTTACGACCGACACAAGACGGGATACGCCGAACCGATGGCACGGATATCGAGAGGGTCATGCAGTCTATGCGTACGATTCAACAGAACGGAAAAGGAGGCAGCGAGGAGAGAGAAAATCTCACCTGAATAGGGCATCGGTATTGAATGAAATTACGCGTTTTTGCGATAGCGCGACGCAGCTACGGCGAGGTGGTGGTGCTCCTCGACAACAGGGTATGGCCGGGTCGACTGGGTCGAGGTCGTCGGGGTCTTCACCGGAGAGGGTCGAGGTCGTCGGACAGCTGCAGAAAGACGGCGGGCGTCGACGGGGTCAAAATAGGGTGGCAGCAGGGTGACTGTGATGGAGGCGATGATGGCGGGGCTTGGGGGTTCACGGCGGGGCGGAGGTGTCGGGTGGATCGAGGTCAGAGAGGGGTGGCCGGAGGGACAGTGGAGACGGTGGTGGTGCAGTGGTGGTGAGGATCGGGGGAGGCCGGGGTTATATAGGGGAGGTCGGGGAGACGGGCAACCGGCCGATGGGAAGGCGAAAAGGAGGAGGCAGCGCGGGAGCGGGGGAGATGGCGGCGTCGGTTGTGGAGGCGAAGCAACGCGACGGTGGGGGAAATGGTCGCGGGGGAGCCGGAGGGCCACAGCGGCAGAAACGGCCGGAAAGGGGAGCTGCGGGGTCGGGGAATTTAGGGATTTACTGTAGCAGCTACAGTAGCGGGTCGGGTTCGGGTAATGGGTCGGGTCGTGTTCAGATCTGACCCAATCCAATAGGATTTGGGTTGGGTTTAAATAATGGGTTCGGTTCAGGTTGGTTTGGTTTATTTATGGTGGTTTAACCCGGTTCATTTTGGGTTTAATTTAAAACTATGTTTTTAGGTCTTTCAAACTAGTTCTGGGGTCCAATAAATTCCAAAAAAGTTACCCTATGTCTAATATTTTATTTTATACCCAAAAATATTATTTTCTGAATATTTTAAAATTTATTTTTATTACTTAAAAATATTTAATTCAGAAGAACATTTATTTAATTAGTTAAAAATAGCAGAAAATTCCTAAAAATTTATTTTTAATATCTGAAAAATAAGGGTGTTTACAAAACCCCCACACACACCCTCAAGGTTCATACTAAACACCACACAACCTTTTTATCTACTACTTCACACCAAATATGATGTTTTTTCTCATTCAATCCTAAACCCCATTTTTGTGTAATTTTCCAATTGTTATGGATTTTTACGCAAAAATGCAATGAGGTGTCCACCTTCCATTGGATCCAAGACATGAAGAAATACACTCCTCCTCTTTTGACCGGTTATACATGGATTTTACCCCTTTTTGGAGTGTACAACACTCAACTTTTTCCCCTAGCCATCCTAAGCCCTCCATTCAAACATGCACTATCCTAGCCATCCAATTTCCTTCATGTAAAAACCAACCCCATCCCAAGGAGCACATGGTCGGCCCTAATCCCTAGGTGATCAACCCACTTTTCTCTTTCATATATAAACCCTTTTTCTTCCCCACATTTTCATTTTTTCATAGCTACCACCATCCTTCTTCAAAAAAACTGAAACCCTAACTCCCCTCAACTGTTCCCGCCGGAGCAGCCTCCCGACCGGCCGTTACCCCAAGCAGTTGTCATCCACCCCGACTTCCCCATGCCAGATCACCCTCTTCCATCTCTTCCCTGACCCATTCTCCGTCGGACCACAGCAGCCTTCTGCAACTACCGAGCTACCGCCACCATCATCATCTCCATCATCCCGATTTTGTCACCGATCACCGCCTTCACCCCGGCGAGTAACCACCGCATCTCCACCCCCTTCGACCCGACAGTACCAACACCCTGACCCCTGCCTCCATCTACACCCAGTCGGAGCCCAATAGCACCGCCACAGCCTTCCTCTGCCGACTGCAACCACCGAACCACCCACCACTGCCATCATTCAATCATCATCATCATCGTCATCACCATCTCTGGTCACCTAGCCACCACCCTCACCGATCACCACGACCTCCCCGACAGCACGACCATACCCCGGCCATCACCATCACCTTCCCCACGATCAATTACCACCCTCAACCACCCCGACTTTGTCATCACCATCACCGTCAATCTTCTTCCCGGCGAGCAGCAACCGCCACAACGATAACACCATCTTCCCGACCATTGCCCCTCCTCGGTCATACGCACACCGAGGTTTGTCCTTTCTTCATGTTGTGTGTTATATGACATTGTGTATTCGTGCACCCTAGTAACCAGTGTATATGTGTGTGCAAGCATTAATAGTAATTAGGTTTAGTAATTACTTGAATAGTAATTAGGGTTAGTATTTACTCCATAGGGATTTAAATTGTTAGTTGGGGGTGTCACATATTTCTATATGCTTGGTATGACCCTAGGTGTATTAGTATAAATATAAGTAGTGGGTAATACTATGTAATATGTATTGGTACTATATATATACATATTAACGTATTTTGGTAACTCACTGCCTTGTGTACCCTAACCTACTAGCTAGACCATGTGTTAGTGTTACACGAGATTTGGACATGTGTTAGTGTTAGTTGTTTGATTTGTTGTGCACGGTATTCGAGGACATGATACATGTGTATTTAGACGTGCACACTTGACCATGTTAGTTGACCATTTATCACCCCTTGCGTTAGTTTCTGAGTGCAGTATAATTGGGTTTACGTGCGTACTAGTGTAACGACTAATGTTATTGTATTATATTATATAAATATAGGACCATTGGATCGTTCTGCGAGACTTCGGGAGCAAGATATTGGTATTGCTAGCTCAGGACCACAGGCGAGTTCATTCTCTGATAATTTTCATTAATTGATAATTTTTATATTTTAAATACTTAGAAATGTTACATCTGATTCTTGACACTGTGGTACACGAACTAGTATATAGATTGGATCTACAATCATGAGATATTACATTGGTTATCGTATTGACATTGTATACGGCATTGATATTAGACATTGTACATGATATTTATTGGACATTAATCGTGTATCGTAACATATCATGGTTGGATCCACTGTACTAATTGGGGGCAGGGGAAATTGCTAGTGAGAAATGTGATCATATCCCTATCATACAAGTGTAAAATATTGTTAGTGTTAATCATACACCTCACATATGATTAGCCTGGCTATATAGCTATTGTACATGTTTCCAAGACTATCACATATCGAAACTACTATTTAAAACACTTAGAATAGTTACATTTCTTCATTTTAGTTCATATACTATATTACCCTATATATGATATTGTAGTTCTTTCTCTTCATTTCATATATGCACTGACTATACCATATTGCATGTTCTCTTTATTTTTGATATTGTATATATTTATTATTGTTCTCTCTCAATATATAGCATCATCTATTTATTATTTTATAGTCCTTGTTAATTAATTGGAACTGTTATCGGGTTATACTTTGCTCCAATCCTGACTGGATATATTTTTTCAGACTGCGACTTAGAGGACTGGTGTCCGACATATTATGGACCACAGGGAGAGTAGCTACAGCCTTGGACCTTGTAGCTCAGGTATGATTTTTGGGAGGTCTAGCCGGGATCACTAGTTATTCAGTTAGTTTCTTTTAGTAGTTTATGGTACTGGATTTGCTTTCGGCATACATTGAGACCTTGATGTTATTGTTTGAGTTAGATTATTTTGTTGTGTAGACTTGTATTGTATTTCGATTATTTATTTTCTTCGATATCTTATCGTGCTTTAGTTCTGTGATTGAGTATTTTTATATTATATTGTAATATCTGTCTCCTTATGGAGTTGGATATTCATGTGTGATCGATTAGATAGTATTGTGACCTAGACAACATTCTACCATCGATGTTGTGGCGTAGGCTAGACGTACCCGCGTACTCGTGCCCCTATATCGGGTATGGGTCGTGACATCTTCCATAGCCTCTACGAAACTTTCGGGTTCTCCTCCGTCATTCAGTAGCACATACTCACTCAGTGAGTATCTCGTAGATGGTCGACACTCTCTATCGCTCCTCCTCAATAGAATCACTGGTGCTGGCTGTATATCTACAGTCTTCTCCCCTCCAGGATCTATCTTCTCGACATGCTCATCCTCCTGAGGGTCACCCTGACCACCATCAGCAGGATGTTGATCAAGGTTAGGAGCAACTCCATGTAATGGCTCCCCCATAACTGGATCCTCTGCGATGTCCTCTAAAAACTTCTCGAAGCGAAATGACTCTAACTCAGGCAATTCCTTAGCCTTAGAAGGCATCTTGGAATTCTGGGTGTTGGTCATGGTCTGATCCTAGACGAATACCACGTCCTTGATTCTGTAGAGCTTTCTTCCTACTGGATCATAGAGTCTATAGCGAAACGCATCCCGACCATAGTTGACAAAGATTCATTGCCTCGTCTTTAGCTCAAGTTTGGATCTCTCGTCCTTCGGTACATGCACGAAGGCCTTATAACCAAACCCTCGCAGGTGATTGCATGACGGCTCTTTGTCGTACCATACTTTGTCAGGTACATTAATCTGTAAAGGAGCACTAGAAGATAAATTAATAACATAAGCAGCTGTGTAAAGTGTTTTACCCCAATAGCTGCCTAGCAAGTTTGCTTCTAACAGCAAATACCGCACCCTATCCATTAGTGTCCTATTCATTCGCTATTCTATATCGTTGAGCTGCGGTATCTTTGGTGGAGTCTTCTGGTGTCGTATCTCTTGCTCTTTGTAATAAGCATCAAAGGGACCGATATACTCGCCGCCATTGTCTGACCGAACACAAACAGCTTCTTGCTCGTCTCCCTTTCAACAGAGGCCTGAAACTCCTTGAAAGTGGGTAGCACATAATCCTTGGTCTTTAAGGTATAGACCAAAACCTTTCTGGAATAGTTATCAATAAATATTATAAAATTAGAAGCACCACCAATGGATTTTACCTTCATAGGACCACAGACATCCGAGTGAATCAACTCGAGCAATGTCGGCTTCCTTGAACTTGGATGACTTTGAAAAGACACCATATTTTGCTTCTCTGCCAAATAGTGCATGTACTTCTCCAACTTTGTAGACTTTAGCCCTGGAATCACCTTCTTGTTCACTAAGTAGTTCATCACCTTCTCACTGATATGGCTGAGCCACCTGTGCCATAACTCAGTAGACGCATCAGTAGCTGCGTTAACCTCATATGCCCCCTGTGTGCTCCCTTCCATATAGTAGAGTCCGGACCTCTTGCTTCCTCTGGCAATCACCATCGAACCTCTAGAAAGCTTTTACTGATTGTTCCCGAAGAGATTGAAGAAACCCTCGTAATCTAACCTTTCAACCGACACCAGGTTGAAAGGGATATCAGGAACATGAGGGACATCTTTGAGAACAAGGACTGCACCTGTCTTTGTCTTCAAATGCACATATCCAATGGCAACCGCCTTCGACACATCTCCATTGCCCCTCTTCAATAATCCACATTCGTCTATTGTGTATGTAGCAAATAGTGCCCTGTTGTGAGATACGTGCGCTGAAGCACCTGAGTCCACCAGCCAAGAGTTGTCATCGCAGATGAGGTTCATAACTACCTCATCACCTACAATGATCATGTCGCCTCCATATGTCGAGGCCGTCGCTGTAGTGTTCTCACTTTGCTTCCCCTTGTCGCCCTACTTATCTCTCTTTCAAGCAAAACAGTTCCACTTGATGTGGCCCTTTAACCACAATGGTAACACTCTGAATCCTTGTACCGACCCTTGGAACTTCTCCTGCTTTTGTCTCTGTCACCGCCTGGACCCCTGATTTGACTCCTTTTGCGGCTCTCTGAAACAAGCTCCTCTGAGTTGGATGTTGATGAAGTGCCCTGAGAACGTCTCCGCATCTCTTCATTTAGTATCCCGCTCTTGGCAAACTCCAGACTAACCACGTCTTTCAGAGCAAAAGTGATCATAGACACTCGTATGGTCTCCCACGAGTCTGACAATGTACACAGCAACCATAGTTCCTGAACCTCATCGTCGAACTTGACTCCCATCAAGGATAGCTGGTCAACAACGCCATGGAGCTCACTCAAGTGATCTGTAATAGACGTTCCATCTTTGTATCGCAGACCCATCATCATCCGGATCAGGAATAATTTATTTACTCCGGTCTTCTTCGCGTACAAAGATTTCAGCTTATCCAACAGTTTTCTTACGTGCTCAATACTGGAAACGTGGTTATACACGTTCTCATCAATAAACTACCAGATGTACCCACACGCCTGTATATGCTCAAAATTTTAGTCCTCTTCAGATTTGTCATCGGGCCTCTCGGAAGCAAATACCAACAGATACAGCTTCTTGACAAATATTATATCATTTATCTTGCTCCTCCAGTAATGATAGTTCATACCATTCAGGTTTACCATGCGCACCGGCTTCGCATCCATCTCACCTCCCTAGTTTGCCTGTCAACTCCTGACACCCTTCTGAAATTGCAGAAGCCTACTCTGATACCACTTTGTTGGGAACGAAAGTACGAAAATCGTTTTCCAAACCAGAGAGTACCTGCGAGAGAACTAAGCAAAACACACAAACCAAAAATGCCAAACACAAATCGCAGACACAGAGATTTTTGACGTGGAAACCCTTGCGAAAAAAATTACGGGACGATCGGAGTCCAACCCTGAAAAGCCTCCACTAATAGAATAAAAAATACACCGACTCCTTACAAACTTCTCACCGATCCAAACAGATAACAACAACTCTTTTGGAACAGAAAATATATTATAACCATGAAAAAGAAAGACAACGAGAAATACCCGAAACTGATCTCCTTCTTCGAAATGGCCTCCTATCCTTCTTTCTCCTCTCCAATGTTGCAATGGCACTCTTGCCTCATTTTCTCTCCTTGTTGCAATATATTTTTATTGTTTAGAGAGATATATTTTAGGGCCAGGAGACACCTATATATAGCCTCAAACCCACAACTAGCATTCCTATTATAGATAGGAATATCCAATCCAAATCCAAATCCAAATCCATTGAGATATTCCTATTATATTTTGGAATATCCAATCCAAATCAATTGAGATATTCCTATTATATTTAGGAATATCCAATCCAAATCAATTGAGATATTCCAATTATACGGAGAAATACTCAATCCTACTCCGGGATATTTTTCACATAGGTTGGGAACCTCACCCACTCCAACAAAACTTTTCTTGCCCTTTGCATGATCAAAGTGCATTAGAGCATCTCCAACCCTATTATCTTGTAATGTAATATAATTTCTATCTGGCATGAGACACAAGACAATGTCTAACCTAAGTGGTAAGATTATATTCACACAAGACAATAAAATAAAAAAATATTCTCCAATTCAAAAGTATCGAGAAGACAATAAAATCTACCTTTTTTTTTCAACTTCCAAGATAACTTTTTTCCTTCTTCCTTTCTTTCTAAATATTTTTATTCATAATTGATGTTGTGGGGTTTAAGTCATTGTCAAATGTATTGTTGTCTAGAACTAGACAACCAACTTCACAATATTTTTGTCATGTCATGTCATGTCAACTTCTTGACTTATTTTATATTTGCATTGGAAAATGATTTTTTCAATAAAAAATTGTTATTCCTATGTGGTAACAATTTTTTTTTTCCAAACTCACAATAGCGTTGGAGATGATCCTAGTTCGGAAGGAAGGATTTGTTGGGCTGAGATATGACACGTTGAGAGGTGGTCTTCCTTTCAACCATTCAAGAAGACCATGACCAGAGCAACAATAATTAGATCAGGGGAAGGTTTCTTGATTTAGTAAGGACAAAAAACAATACTGTGATTATGTCATCAGGGAGAGCATGGCCCATGTGATAAACGTGTGAAGTAAAAGAAAAAGAAAAAGAAAAAGAGAGTCTTTAAGTTTGGGAAATCTCATCCAGAATAGTTTGCTCTGACAACAGGATTATATATAGAGGTTCAATCTGAGGTTCAGTTCATTATAATTAAAAAACGCCAATGACTACATCTTCTTTCCTTGATCTGTACCTTCCTTGTAAGCCTAGCAGTACTATCCTTCCTATGAGGCTGAACTCGAGTAGCCAAAACCGAGTTGTAGCTGCAACCAAGGCACAGAGATCAGATGCAATTCCATTCCGAAGATCAGCAAATTTCCAACCAAGCTTGTGGGACAACAGCTACATACAGTCTTTGAAGATCGACCAGATGGTAATAGTAATATTCATGACATATTAGAATGCACATAAAACTTTAGTAGCTAAATAAAATTTTGAATGGTTTGTAGGAAAAAGATGTTACGAGGATGAACATGCTGAAGGAGTACGTCAAGCGAACGTTGGATGAGGAGAAACAGAGTACTTATCGCAGGCTCGAGGTCATTGACACCCTTTGCCAACTTGGTGTGGCCTATCATTTTGAACAGGAGATCGAGAATGTCTTAGGAACCATATATAAATCAGTGGAGATGAAAGAAGACCTTCATTACACAGCCTTACTATTTAGACTTCTAAGGGAGCATGGGTATAATGTTTCACAAGGTTAGAAATTTTTTGACCCTTGGGATCAAAATAGATAAATTAATAGAAGAGTACACAAGGAATTGCCAACAATATTAGGTTTGGAATTGGAGGTCCTAGCCCTAATATATGCCGTTCCAGCGATCTACAGGAAATTTGATATTCTTGCATAAGTGTGTCCAGCTAAAAGATTAAGATATGATCTTTTATAGCTACACATAACCTTATAGCTGATTATTAATTGCCTGTCCAGATGTTCTGAAGATCTTCAAGGACATCGAAAATGGTACTTTCATTGATACCAAAGTGTTACTCGGTCTGTACGAAGCTTCTTATCTTGCAAAAGAAGGGGAGGACATATTGGATGAGATGAGACATTTCGCTTCCAAACATCTCCAGGAACGAACGGCGTCATTAGAACCTTCTCAAAGGGAGCATGTTGTTCGCTCGTTGGAGCTTCCTCTTAGTTGGAGGATTCCAAGGTTGCATTCCTGGTACTTCATCCACGCCTACCAGAAGATGGAGAACATGGATCAGAATCTACTTGAACTAGCTAAGCTAGACTATAACAAGGTTCAAAGCACGTACAAGAGAGAACTCAAAACATTGTCGAGGTGATTACTGTTAGTTAATCTAGGCTTTTGCGAGAAGCTAGGCTAAGCTAGACTATAACCTCTTTTGTACATTGTCAGAAATATATATATATATGTTGAATTTTGGTCCGATGATTCTATGTTTCAGGTGGTGGAGTAATCTAGGCTTTTGCGAGAAGCTAGGCTTCAGTAGGGACCGTTTAGTTGAGAACCACTTATTCTCCACTGCTTACACATTTGAGCCTAAGTTTGAAAGTTGCAGGGAACATTTAACTAAAGTTAATTGTTTTATTACTACTATTGATGATATTTACGATGTCCACGGCTCACTGGATGAACTGGAGCTTTTTACTAGTGCTGTTGAAAGGTGAGGGGATCTTTGCATCTACCACAAAGTTGATCCAATGGAGCCTAACGACCGATTATACTGATACAAATTTTCTTGATGTTTTTTGCTTAGATGGGATGCTAGTGCATTGGAAGAACTGCCCGATTATATGAAGTTTTGTTTACAGGGGCTCTTTGATACGATCAATGAAACGGCTAAAGACATCCTCGAAACAAAGGGCGTTCAAGCTACTCCCTACCTAAAAAAATATGTACGTTTTTCTCCTTTCTTTCTTCCAAAGGATTTCTATTCTTTCACTCAAAGCCGGAAAATTATCACTATTGAATAAAGAAAAAACCTACCGACCCCTTTCTAGCTCTTCCGATACATCCAAACGGATCACCACAACTTCACAAACAATAAAAAATAATTATAATGACGATAAATAGGTTTACCAAAATCGAGACAAGAAGATGAGCCAATGCAGAATCTCCCTACTTCATATCAAACAAATACCCTCCCTCCCAATCTCTCTCTCATTTCTTTGGAAGTTCCAATCTCTTGACAACTCTTTCTCCCTTGTAATTGTTGTTTAGAATTAGGTAAGAAATTTCTTATTTAAGTCACAATAATCTTAAGGAAATCATGACCATCCAAAGTGATCCAAACACCGATAATGCTTCATGTTGGACGGGATCTCGATGCGAGTCTAAATACCTGTTCGATGCATGCGACTTAAAATGTCAATTGACAAATTAAGAGAGCAGAAATTTCTTATTAAAGTCTCAAAAAAGAATATAGGAATTTTGGTCTAGTTCTAGCACACTGGTAGTGTATTATTGTGAGTAAATTTTATCAAGAAATAGCTTTTCATGCAAAAAATACTATAGGGTGTTGGGAACAAAAGCGTGGAAACCGTTTCCCAAACCAAGAAGTCCTACGAGAGAACCGAGCAAAAGCACACACACCAAAAATGTCAAACATAAATCGCAGACAAAGAGATTTTTACGTAGAAAATCCAAATGGAAAAAACCACGGGACGATCGGAGTCCAACCCTGAAAAGCATCCACTAATGGAATAAGAAATACACCGACTCCTTATAAATTCTCATCGATCCAAACAGATCACCACAACTCTTTGGAATAGAAAATAGATCACAGACAAACGAAGAACAGAGATGACGAGAAAAAAATTACCCGAAGCTGATCTCCTCTTCGAAATATCCTTTAATCTCTTCCTCATTCCTTCCAATGTTGTAAAAGCACATTTGACTCATTTTGCAATATTTTTGAGATCTAAGATATTTTAGGGATAGGAGACACCTAATATATATAGCCTCAAACACACCACTAATATTCCTATTATATATAGGAATACCCAATCCAAATTCAAATCCAAATCCATTAACATATTCCTATTATATGTAAGAATATACAATCCAAATATATTGAGGTATTCCAACTATATGTAGGAATACTCAATCCAACTGCGGGGTATTTTTAACATAGGTTGGGAACCCCACCCACTCCAACAAATCTCTCCCTTCAGAAATATGTGGAGGGGGTCATCATCCTAACAATCTGCCTGAAGTACTCAAACTTTTTTCTTGGAAGAATTTTTATGAACATGTCTGCTCCGTTGTCATCCGTATGAACCTTCTCAAATGCTGCTTGCTTCTTTTCAACCACATCCCGTATCCAATGATACCGGATTCTTCACAAAGTGAATTGCACACTGGCTATCTCAAAGCAAAGGGTACCGCTCTTGATTTAGCCCCATTTTCTGTAGCAGCTTCTTTATCCATAACAACTCCTTGCAAGCCTCCATCGCCGCAATATACTCTACCTCTGTCGTCGAAAAAGCAATATACTTCTACAACCACGACTGCTACGATATCGCTCCACTGACAAACATTATCACATAGCCCAAAGTCGATCGCCTCATGTCTACATCTCCAGCCATATCAGCATCGGTATACCCAACCAGCTTCGGCTTATCACCACCAAAAGAAAGTCTATAATCGGCAGTGCCCTGAAGTATACCTGCTAACTGTGCTAACTGCGTGAGCGATGTCTGGCCTCGTACACACCATAGCATACATGAGACTCCCCACAGCTGAGGCATATGGAACCCGCTCTATATCTTCCTTCTCGTCCTCGGTAGATGGACACTGCTCCTCAGTGAACTTAAAGTGAGCTGCAAAGGGGTTACTCACTTTCTCCGACCCGTACGTCCCGAAACACTGAAGTACCCAGTGAATATACTTTTTTTGGTACAAGTATAGCAGCTTGGACTCTCTCTCGGCTGATCTCCATCCCAAGAATAGTCTTTGCTGCGTCCAAATTCTTTATAGAGAAGGCCGCGTCCAGTTGGTGCTTCAACTCCACTATCCTAGAGGCATTCCGACCCACTAGTAGCATATCATCAACATAGAGCAGTAAAATGATGAAATTATCGTCGACAAAGTACCTCACAAATACATAGTGGTCTGACGGCGTTTGTGCATAACCATGCTCCCCGATAAACGACTCGAACTTCCTGTACCACTGCTTTGGAGCCTGCTTTAGACCATACAAGCTCTTCCTCAACCGGCAGACCAAGTGCGACTTGCCCTTCTCACAGAATCACTCTGGCTGCTCTATGTACAACTCCTCCTTAAGATTACCGTAGAGGAATTTCGTCTTCATGTCCATCTGCTTGACCTCCAAGTCAAAACTGGCTGCCAATGCTAACACCACCCGAATAGACGACTGCTTAACGATTGGCGAAAAGATATCATCATAATCTATGCCCTTCTGCTGACCATAGCCTTTAACTTCCAACCTCGCTTTGTATCGAGGGCGAGTAGCATCATCTGTCTGCTTCACTCTGAATACCCATAGATTTTTCAAAGCCTTCTTACCCATTGGCAACCGCACCAGCTCATAAGTAGAATTGGCATGTAAGGAACTCATCTCCTTCTTCATAGCCTTCATCCACTCCTACCTGTGTTTGTCTTCCAGAGCCTCTGTAAAACATTCGGGCTCTCCCCCGTCAGTCAGTATCATATACTCACCCGGTGAGTATCTCGTAGATGGTCGACACTCTCTATCACTCATCCCCAACGGAACCACTGGTGCTTGCTATATATCAACATCCTCCTCCCCTTCAGGAACTACCTCCTCGGTATGCTCATCCTCGTGAGGGTCACCCTCATCACCATCAGCAGGCTGATGATCAACGTTTAGTGCAACTTCATGTACTGGCTCCCTTATAACTGGATCCTCTACAATATCCTCTAGAAACTTCTCGAAGCGAAATAACTCTAACTCAGGTAATTCCTCAGCCTCAGAAGGCATCTCAAAATCCTGAGTGTTGGTCATGGTCTGATCCTCAACGAAAATCACGTCCCTGCTTCTCTAGAGCTTTCTTCCCACTGGATCGTAGAGTCTATAACCAAACTTATCCCGACCATAGCTGACAAAGATGCATCGCCACGTCTTTGGCTCAAGTTTGGATCTTTTGCCCTTTGGTACATGTACGAAGGCCTTACAGCCAAACACTCGCAGGTGATTGTATGACGGAACTTTATGATACCATACTTTGTCAGGCACATCACCCTGCATAGGATCACAAGGAGATAAATAAATAATATAAGCAGCTGTGTAAAGTGCCTCACTAGTATAGCTGCCCGACAAGTTTGCTTCGGATAGCAAATACCGTACCCTCTCTATCAGGTTCATGATCATTCGCTCCGCTACACCATTGAGATAAGATGTCTTCGATGGAGACTTGTGGTGTCGCATCTGTCATGCCCCAGTCCCAAAATACATAGGACCAGGAATACGCGATACGCCAGCTACGCATTCGACCGGACTCTGGTCTGACTCGAATACGTATAAGCTGTATAATAAAGGGCACTATATAAAAATCTCGTAAATTTAAACATCTATGTCTCAATCCACAATGAACAAAAATATACAAGAAAGAGCTACATGTGCTAAAGTCGGCCGCCCGATAACACACAAACTCGAATAGACTCGAGAAGAAATATGAGTCTATAAAAACTAGGCTACGACAGCAGATGAATAATCAATATAAAATAACCATAATGTCGGTAGAAATGATGTGAGTACCTGGTACAATGCCCGCAAGACATACAACTCCATCAGCAACTCCAAATTCTCCGTAATCGTCTATGCTGCAAAACTGGCAGGGGACCATGTCCTCAGAGGGACGTAACAAGGTACAAAAATACAGCATGCCAAAGTACAACAGAAAGAAACAAGTGCAACAACGGTGTAATCTAGCATAACCAACTAAGTGAGACACAGTTTGAAGACAATGTTCGACGCGTGGGCTGTCCAAAATAAAATCGTAGCTCCGGACACGAAAACACATGGGACGTACCGCAGCTCCGGGCAAAGAGTCACACGGGTGATACAACTACTCAAGATACATGATCACTACAAAAATAGTACATATACATATATAAGCGCGTGCAGAGGAGCCCAAACGTCTAGTAACTGTCTTCCCCATCCCAAGCAGTCAACGATTGTGCGTTGAACCTGAACCTCTATCTAACAGTCTCGTCACACAGAAATAACTCAACTCGATGCGACCCTAAGGTTATCCCAGTCTCCGGTCATGATGTTAATATCAGGATACAGGAAATCTGGCACGATAACAGTGTATGAATGTGTCCTGGGATAACGATATACTCAGGTACGTACATCGAGGTGTTACGAATATCTAGCATTCATTAAAAGACGTTACGACGAACGTCTGCACCCAGTTGTGATCCGGACGCGAAGTATCGATCGTAAACAAATACGTGCATAATGTAGATAATTAAATAATTAAATATCTGTAACTGAAATACAGGGTGGCATGGTACACTTGCCTGCGTCTGGCTGCTGATGGCGGGGATCCGGTACCACGTCCAAGTCCGCTGGTCCCGTAGTACCTAGAGACGAGATACAAACTAAATCAATAAACTATCACACGGTAAACAGGGATGTGACACACGTCTAGCATATGCTACAATCTTAGTTACAAGTCACATAAACACTAAGCTAGAGGGTTGACCAAGGTTGACTATTGGTACGTTACATCAAATCAAACTAATCATCTGTACAATATCATCAAACTATCCTCAATCCTACTGTATTCAGCACAGTGTTCATTGGTATATCATGCATGTTTATTCCTCAAATTTTGCCTCGGTGTGCACCGACGTTAACATGTACATTTACTGTCATCCTCAAATACACAATTAATAATTATTAAACCTTCCGTTTCATATCATCATTACTAATTCACAATAAGCACTACTCTTCAATTAAACCCATCATTAATTTTCAGTCCCCAAATTATCAATTAATGGTTTAATACCACCCATTATTTCACAATAAATCAACTGTCCCTCGATGACAGATTATAGTATTATTTTGCAACAATTTAATTTACTCAACAATATTAATCAATAGTGCATATATAAATTGCAATGTCCTAACATCTCAATGTATCCCAATATCATAAACTCAATATATATTCAAATGCCTTATATATTAACCTTGTATTTTATACCTATGGAATTAAACCCTAAACACATATCCATTTTTCTCAATCCCTAACTCATGTATATCCATTAATTCCATTTTAAATACTTATGTAAGTAACCCTAAACACTACATTAAAATTACACAAAACAATATATAATTAAATTATAGAGAGGGGGGAGAGTGTTTCACCTCGGCGAGGTGGTTGCTGGAGGCTGTGGTGGAATGGACAGTCGATGGTGGTGGTAGTGAAGCTGGAGTTGAGGGTGAAGAGTGGTGGTAGAACGGACAGCCGGTAGTGGCAGTGGTCGAGAGGGGGGTGGTGGTTAGTGGTCGAGAGGGTGGTTGTGGTCAGCCGGTGGTGGGAAATAGTGGTCGAGAGGGTGGTAGTGGTTAGCCGGTGGTGGGAAACAGTAGGCCGGGGGAGCTACAGGCCGGAGGTGGAGTGAGTTATGCAGTCGGTGGTGGTGGTGGGAAACAGCAGGCCGGGGGAGGAACTGCTGGCCGGAGCTAATGGCAGCAGTCGGTTGGTTGAGCCGTGGATGGCCGGAGGGGTGCGAGCCGGAGCGTGGACAGCGGTACGGGTTCGTGGGAGACGGCTCGTGGGAACGTCGGCGTCGTCAGATCGTGGGGTGGAGGAGCGGGGATCTCGGCCTGGGTGTGGATGGCCGGCCGGAAGCTGAAGTGGAGTAGAAGAAGAAGAAGGTGAAAGGAAGAAGAAGAAAATGGGAGGAGGCTCAGTTTAGTATGGAGATGAGGGAGAAGAGAGAGAGAGGGGGTTGTATTCCCTAGGTTTTGGGGATTAGGGCCGGCATGGGGTTGTGTGTAGTGATGGTGACATTACATAGGGAGGGGTGTGAGGATTGGATGGTGGGGATTGGCCCAATTCAAATAGGTGGTGGAGATTTCACATGAAGAGATTTATTTCTTCATGCAAAAGACAGGGGAAGAGGGCTTGACCGGTCAAGGAAGAGGGATGGCTCCTTCATTTGGCCTTGACCAATGAGGGTATGCCACATGTCACAACATTTGCAATTTAGCCCCTTAAGTTTGGGTATTTGCACAAACACATAAAATAATAGAAAAATTATGGGAGAATTGGTGTTTGGTGTTTTGTAGGGTGAGGGGTGTTGTGTGTTTTGCATGGGCTTAATTAAATGGACATTTGAATTAAATTGGGATTAAAATAGGATTAGTCAAGATTGGTATCCCCAATTTAATTAGAATAAATTGTCATGTGCTCTTAAATTAAATGGGGGCATATGGGATCTCAATTGGGAGTGACACAAAGGTCATGAATGGTATAGGCTTGGTGTCAGTCTTGAACCCTTTAATTGGTCTGGCTTAACGGGTCGAGTTGGTGTCTCAAAATTGATGGCAACGACACCGGTGCGCGATATGGGATTTAAATAAGAATTTTGCTTACAAAAAATTGTGCAATTAATTTAGAGCACAAGGAAATATGATTTTGAGCGACGAAAAAGTCCAGCGCCTAAATTGGCGTATCAAGTCAAGAGTGCAATAATCTGTTAGAATTTATGGGCTGATGTTGGGCTCCGAATATTTCAACAACGGTAGGGCGCGCCAAGGGTTTATTTTAAAAATCAAACATCTGCAACCTTACTCTAAACCTCAATCAACTGCTGCTATACCAAAATTTTCTATCCCATACCAGACTATCTATAGAAATAATTGAGGGAGTTTACATCCTTCCCAACTTAGAAAAATTGTCCCCGAAATTAAAAGTAAAGCACGATAATAACTAAGAGAATTTAAAAGCAAACTAGTAATCAAATGCGGTACGTAAATTCGTACCTTGGTCCTCAAATAAATACGGGAAACGCTGTCGAATGGAATCCTCGAGCTTCCAGGTAGACTCGCCTGGCAAATGATGCTTCCATGCAACTTTGACCAGTCGAATAGTCTGACCTCTCAAAGTCTTCTCACTGTGATCGAGTATCTCTACTGGCTGCTCTACGTAAGATAAACTGGGCCCGATTGTAATCTCTGAATAATCAAGCACGTGGCTAGGGTCTGCCACGTATCTCCTCAACTGCGATACGTGAAATACGTCATGCACTCCTTCTAATGATGGACACAATGAAAGACGATAAGCCACTTCGCCAACTCGTTCCAAGATGTCAAAAGGTCCGGTGTACCTCGGACTCAGCTTGCCTCTGCCTCTGAATCTGATGGCACCATGAGTAGGCGATATCTTCAAAAATATGTGGTCACCTTCCTTGAACTCCAAAGGTCTATGGTGCGCATCTGCCCAATATTTCTGTCTGTCTTGTGCTGCACGCAGGTGGCTCTGAATTTGCTTGACTTTCTCCACTGTCTGTGTCACCAACTATGGACCAAGTATCTGACGCTCTCCCACGTCACTCCAACATACTGGTGACCTACACTTCCTACCGTACAGTGCCTCATAAGGTGCCATATGTATGCTAGCTTGGTAGCTGTTATTGTAGGAGAATTCCACCAAGTGTAGATGGTCCTCCCAAGATCCCCCAAAGTCAATCATGCACGCTCTCAACATATCCTCTAATATCTGTATCGTGCGCTCTGACTGGCCATCAGTCTGTGGATGATATGCAGTATTGAACTTGAGACGAGTCCCTAGACTCTCCTGCATACTCCGCCAAAAATATGACGTGAATCTAGAATCACGATCCGATACGATGCTGACAGGCACTCCATGTAGTCGTACTATCTGTCTCATATACATGTCAGCTAATATCTTCATGGACTGCCCAACTCTGAAGGGCAAGAAATGTGCAGACTTGGTGAGTCTGTCTATGACAACCCAAACTGCATCCTTCTCGCTAGGGCTCCGCGGGAATCCTGTGACGAAGTCCATGGTAATGTGTTCCCACTTTCACTCGAGAAAAGGAAGCGGCTGCAATAGTTCTGCAGTCCTCTGATGTTCAGCCTTGACTTGCTGACAAACTAAATATCTTGCCACGAATCTTGCAATCTCTCTCTTCATCCCATGCCACCAGAAATGTTGCCTCAAATCTTGGTACATCTTCGTACCCCCGGGATGAATAGAATAAATTGAGCTATGAGCCTCGCTCATGAACTCTTGGCGTAGCTTGCCACTCGGAACGTATAGGCGATCTCCACACCTCAATGTTCCATCTTCATGTATTCTGAGTCTCGTCTGCATGTCGGCCTCTGTCCGCTCTCGCAATCGTCGAAATCTCGCGTCTGTAGGCAGGGCTGCCTTGATCCTCTCAATTAATGTAGACTGAACCTCGAGACTGGCCATCTGTCCATCCTTGCCTGGCAATACAATTTTAATCCTGAGCTCCTGAAGATCCTCTAACACTGGCGATGAGTCATAAAAATATGCCATGGGCTCCCTGCTTAAGGCATCTGCCACTACATTCGCCTTGTCAGGGTGGTACTGTAACTTGATATTATAATCTGTCATCAATTCTAACCAGCGCCTCTGTCTTATGTTGAGCTCCTTCTGCGTGTAGACATACTTCGGATTTTTTTTTGTAATCGGTATAAATCTCAACACGCTCTCCATAAAGGTAGTGTCGCCATAGCCTTAGTGCAAATATCACTGCAGCTAGCTCTAGATCGTGCGTCGGCTAGTTCTCCTCATGAACTCTCAGCTGTCTCGATGCGTAGGCTATCTATTCTATCTAAACATAACTTATATTTGCTGAGCTTAGTATACAGCCTCTCCTGCCTCAGCGTCTCCAACACGATCCTGAGATGTCTCTCGTGCTTCTCCTGGCTCTCAAAATATACCAAGACGTCGATGAACACCACTATGAACTTATCTAAGTACTGGTGGGAAATATTGTTCATCAAGCTCATAAATACTGCTGGCGCGTTGGTTAAACCAAACGGCATGACTAGAAACTCATAGTATCCATACTTCGTCCGAAAAGCCATCTTCGGAATGTTCTCTTTCCGTACCTTGATCTGATGATATCCTGATCTGAGATCGATCTTCGTGAATAAAAAATGCGTTGCTAAGCTAATCAAATAAATTATCAATGCGCAGCATAGGGTACTTGTTCTTTATCGTTACAGCACTTTACGCCCTGTAATCGATACGCAACGTACCTTCCCGTCCTTCTTTGGTATCATAAGATGAGTACTCCCCATGGAGAAATAATAGCCCGACTGAAACCCTTGTCTAAGAGATCATCTACTATGGACCTTCAACTCAACCAACTCTATCGGTGCTAGTCTGAAGACGGGAAAATAACCGGCTCGGCTCTTGGAGTCAACTCTATAGCACACTCTATCTCTCTGTCAGGTGGCCAGCCTGGAAGATTCTCTAGAAACACATCCTAAAACTCTGATATAATATGGGGGTACACTAGTTCACCTCCTGCATTGTGTACCCCTAAGGTAGATGGGCCCCATGCTCCTTGGCTCCCTGAAGAAACTCAACTCAGGGTAACATGGTGGTCTAAAAATAATGCAACCACGTCGATAATCTAGCGTCGCATGGTATTGGCTCAACCAACTCATGCTAGGACGTTGTCAAAGTCTAGACTAAACCTCATAATAAATTCTCCCGTTCTGTTTTCAACATCAATCCTCAAAGAAAATTTTTTTCCTTGCCTAATGTATAATTATTCTTCTCCTCAAAGTTTTTCCTAAATTTTTTTTTATTCCTCAAATCTCTTCTTTCCGTCATTTATTGCTCCGGGTCACATAGTGAAATTATAATAATGGTATCACCCAAGCACAAACTAGAATTATTGGTATCAGATTATCATCTTCCCGGTGAGAGCCTAAAATTTCATCTCCTCTAGTCCATAATATCGTTCCTGGTATTGCTATCATATACAACCACTAGTTTCCATCATCAGGCTATGCATTTCCATGAATTATTCTAGGTCATGGTCACAATCTTTCCAGCTCCCAGTACTTCCAAGATCACTGCTATCTCAAGTACGGGTAGGGTACTACTGGGTCCAACTCTCTTGCTAACCTTCCACACTAGTTCTAGAATCCAAAAGAACCTATCAATCTATCCTACTCAGGGTAACAATCTTCTCAGGGAATATTACACGAATTCTGTCTTCTGTCGTCTAGTCTTCGATCTTCTTCTGGAGGGAACCATCAGGCACAAGCGTTCGTCTTCCCGAATAATAGGGGATGAGAAACAATGATAACGATATTGGCAAAATCTGAACGAATACAATTTAGGAAGTCCAAGGGCGATAATCACATACAAAAAAGGAGTTTTTAAAATTAATTATGGATTGAGATCCTATTCAACAATGATAATATCTATTCCTAATTTGCAGGCTCGCTTGGCACAGTCAGGTGACCAAGATGATTTAATTCGGACCTGCATGGGCCACCACAAAAATATGTCATGCCCCAGTCCCAAAATAGATAGGACCAGGAATACGTGACACGCCAGCTACGCATTCGACCAGACTCTGGTCTGACTTGAATACGTATAAGCTGTATAATAAAGGGCACTATCTAAAAATCCCGTAAATATAAACATCTATGTCTCAATCCACAATGTACAAAAATATACAAGAAAGAGCTACATGTGCTAAAGTTGGTCGCCCGATAACACACAAACTCGAATAGACTCAAGAAGAAATTGAGTCTATAAAAACTAGGCTACGACAACAGATGAATAATCAATATAAAATAACCATAATGACGGTAGAAATAATGCGAGTACCTGGTACAATGCCCGCAAGACATACAACTCCATCAACAACTCTAAATACTCCTTAATCGTCTATGCTGCAAAACTGGCAGGGGAGCAGGTCCTCAGAGGGACGTAACAAGGTACAAAAATACAGCATGCCAAAGTACAACAGAAAGAAATAAGTGCAACGACGGTGTAATCTAGCATAACCAACTAAGTGAGACACAGTTTGAAGACAATGTTCGACGCGTGGGCTGTCCAAAATAAAACCGTAGCTCCGGACACGAAAATATACGGGACGTACCGCAGCTCCGGGCAAAGAGTCACACGGGTGATACAACTACTCTAGATACAGGATCACTAAAGAAATAGTACATATACATATATAAGCGCGTGCAGAGGAGCCCAAACGTCTAGTAACTGTCTTTCCCATCCCAAGCTGTCAACGATTGTGCGTTGAACCTGAACCTCTATCTAACAGTCTCGTCACACAGAAATAACTCAACTCGACACGACCCTAAGGTTGTCCCAGTCTCCGGTCATGATGTCAGTATCAGGATACAGGAAATCTGGCACGATAACAGTGTATGAATGTGTCCTGGGGTAACTATATACTCAGGTACGTACATCGAGGTGTTACGAATATCTAGCATTCATTAAAAGATGTTACGACGAACGTCTACACCCGGTTGTGATCCGGACGCGAAGTATCGATCGTAAACAAATACGCGCACAATGTACATAATAAAACAATAAAATATTTATAACTGAAATATAGGGTGGCAAGGTACACTTGCCTGCGTCCGGCTACTGATGGCGGGGATCCGGTACCACGTCCAAGTTCGCTGGTCCCGTAGTACCTAGAGACGAGATACAAACTAAATCAATAAACTATCACACGACAAACAGGGATGTGACACACGTCTAGCATATGCTACAATCTTAGTTACAAGTCACATAGACACTAAGCTAGAGGGTTGACCAAGGTTGACTATTGGTACATTACATCAAATCAAACTAATTATCTGTACAATATCATCAAACTATCCTCAATCCTACTATATTCAGCACAGTGTTCATTGGTATATCATGTATTTTTATTCCTCAAATTTTGCCTCGGTGTGCACCGACGTTAACATGTACATTTACTGTCATCCTCAAATACATAATTAATAATTATTAAACCTTTCGTTTTATATCATCATTACTAATTCACAATAAGCACTACTCTTCAATTAAACCCATCATTAATTTTTAGTCCCCAAATCACCAATTAATGGTTTGATACCACCCATCATTTCACAATAAATCAACTGTCCCTCGATGACAGATCATAGTATTATTTCGCAACAATTTAATTTACTCAACAATATTAATCAATAGTGCATATATAAATTGTAATGTCCTAACATCTCAACGTATCCCAATATTATAAACTCAATATATATTCAAATGCCTTATATATTAACCTTGCATTTTATACCTATAGAATTAAACCCTAAATACAGATCCATTTTTGTCAATCCCTAACTCATGTATATCCATTAATTCCATTTTAAATACTTATGTAAGTAACCCTAAACACTACATTAAAATTATACAAAATAATATATAATTAAATTATAGAGAGGGGGGAGAGTGTTTCACCTCGGCGAGGTGGTTGCTGGAGGCGATGGTGGAACGGACAGTCGAGGGTGGTGGTAGTAAAGCTGGAGTTGAGGGTGAAGAGTGGGGGTGGAACGGACAGCCGGTGGTGGCAGTGGTCGAGAGGGTGGTGGTGGTCAGTGGTCGAGAGGGTGGTGGTGGTCAGCCGGTGGTGGGAAATAGTGGTCGAGAGGGTGGGGTGGTAGGAAATAGCAGGCCGGGGAAGGAACTGCTAGCCGAAACTAATGGCAGCAGTCGGTTGGTTGAGCCGTGGATGGCCGGAGGGGTGCGGGCCGGAGCGTGGACAGCTGGGAGACGGCTCATGGGAACGCCGACGTCGTCAGCTAATGGGGTGGAGGAGCGGGGATCTCGGCCTGGGTGTGGGTGGCCGGTCGGAAGCTGAAGTGGAGTAGAAGAAAGAGATGGTGAAAGGAAGAAGAAGAAGATGAAGAAGAAGAAGAAAATGGGAGGAGGCTCGGTTTAGTATGGAGATGAGGGAGGAGAGAGAGAGAGGGGGTTGTATTCCCTAGGTTTTGGGGATTAGGGCCGGCATGGGGTTGTGTGTAGTGATGGTGACATTATATAGGGAGGGGTGTGAGGATTGGATGGTGGGGATTGGCCCAATTCAAATGGGTGGTGGAGATTTCATATGAAGAGATTTATTTTTTCATGCAAAAGAGAGGGGAAGAGGGCTTGACCGGTCAAGGAAGAGGGATGGCTCCTTCATTTGGCCTTGACCAATGAGGGTATTCCACACGTCACAACATTTGCAATTTAGCCCATTAAGTTTGGGTATTTGCACAAACACATGAAATAATAGAAAATTTGTAGGAGAATTGGTGTTTGGTATTTTGTAGGGTGAGGGGGTGTTGTGTGTTTTGCATGGACTTAATTAAATGGACATTGGAATTAAATTAGGATTAAAATGGGATTAGTCAAGATTGGTATCCCCAATTTAATTAGAATAAATTGTCATGTGCTCTTAAATTAAATAGGGGGCACCATGGAATCTCAATTGGGAGTGACACAAAGGTCATGAATGGTGTAGGCTTAGTGTCAGTCTTGGACCCTTTAATTGGTCCGGCTCAACGGGTCAAGTTGGTGTCTCAAAATTGTGGCAACGACAGCGGTGCGCGACACAGAATTTAAATAAGGATTTCGGTTACGGAAAATTGTGCAATTAATTTAGAGCACAAGAAAATATGATTTTGAGCGACAAAAAAGTTCAGCGCCTAAATTGGCGTGTTAAGTCAAGAGCGCGACAATCTATTGGAATTTATGGGCTGATGTTGGGCTCCGAATATTTCAACAACGGTAGGGCGCACCAAGGGTTTAATTTAAAAATTAAACATCTGCAACCTTACTCTAAACCTCAATCAACTGCTGCTATACCAAAATTTTCTATCCCATACTAGACTATCTATAGAAATAATTGAGGGGGTTTACAGTATCCCTTGCTCTCTACAATAAGCATCGAAGGGACCAATGTACTCGCCACAGTTGTTAGACCGAACGCATAGTACCTTCTTGCCCGTTTCCCTTTTAACAGAGGCCTGAAACTCTTTAAAAGTGGGCAGCACCTGATCCTTGGTCTTTAAGGTATAGACCCAAACCTTCCTAGAACAATCATCAATAAAGTCACAAAATAAGAAGCACCACCAATGGACTTTACCTTCATAGGACCGCAGACATCCGAGTGAATCAACTCGAGCAACACCGACTTCCTTAAACTTGGGTGACTTTGGAAATACACCCTATTTTGTTTCCTCGCCAAACAGTACATAAATCTCTCCAATTTTGTAGACTTTAGCCCTAGAATCACCTTTTGTTCACCAAGTAGCTCATCCCCTTCTCGCTTATATGGCTGAGCCATCTGTGCCACAACTCAGTCGACGCATCAGTAATTACGTTCACCTCATGTGCCCTATGTGCGCTCCCTTCCATATAATAGAGTCCAGACTTCTTTCTTCCTTTGGCAATTACCATCGAACCTCTGGAAAGATTCCACTGACCGTTCCTAAAGTGGTTGAAGAAACCATCTTCATCCAACCTTCCAACCGACACTAGGTTAAAATGGATATCAGGGACATGACGGACATCTTTGAGAAAAAAAACTGTACCTGTCTTCATCCTCAAATGCACTTCTCCAATAGCAACAGCTTTCGACACATCTTCGTTGCCCATCTTCAACACTCCACAGTTGGCTGTTGTGTAAGTAGCAAATAGTACCATATTATAATATACGTACGCTGAAACACCTGATTCTACTAGCCAAGAGATGTTATCGCAGGAAAGATTCATAACTACCTCATTAACTATAATGATCACGTCGCCTACATATGTCGAGACCGCCACTGTAGTGTTCTCACTTTGCTTCCCCTTGTCGCCCTTCTTCTCCCTCTTCTAAGCGAAACAGTTTTGCTTGATGTGGCCCTTCTTACCATAATGGTAACACTCTGAGTCCTCGTATTAATCCTTGGACTTGTCCCTGCTTTTGTCTCTGCCATTGCCTGGGCCCCTACTTTTACCCCTTCTGTGGCTCTCTGAAACTAGTACCTCTGAGTGAGATGTGGAAGAAGTGCCCTGAGAACATCTCTACATCTCTTCATTCAGTACCCCGCTCTTGGTAAACTCCAGACTGACCATGCCTTCCGGAGCAGAAGCGATCATAGACACTCATACAGTCTCCCACGAGTCTGGCAATATATACAACAATAATAGTCCCTGAACCTCGTCGTCGAACTTGACTCGCATAAAGGATAGCTGGTCAACCATGCCCTGGAACTCACTCAAGTGATCAGTAATAGACGCACCATCTTTGTACCACAGACACATCATCGTTCGGATCAGGAATAACTTGTTTACCCCAGTCTTCTTCGCATACAAAGATTCCAGCTTATCCCACAACATCTTAGCGTGCTCAATATTGGCAACATGACTATACACATTCTCGTCAACGATCTGCCTAATATATCCACACACCTATATATTCTCGAACTTTTAGTCCTCTTCGAATTTGTCAATGGACTTCTCGGACGTAAATACTGGAAGATGCAGCTTCTTGACAGACAACAAACCTTCATCTTGCTCCGCCGGTCTACCATGCGCACCGACTTCACGTCCATCTCTCCTTTCTGGTTTGCCTGTCAACTACTGACCTCTCTGAACTCCAAAACCTGGCTCTGATACCACTTTATTGAGAACGAAAGCACATAAATCGTTCCCTAAACTAAGAAGCCCTGCGAGAGAATCGAGCAAAAGCACACAAACCAAAAATCCAAATAGGAAAAATTATGGGACAATCAGAGTCCAACCCTGAAAAGCTTCCACTAATGGAATAAGAAATACACTGACTCCTTACAAACTTCTCACCGATCCAAATGGATCATCATAACTCTTTGGAATAGAAACAGATCACAGACAAACGAAGAACGGAGATGACAAGAAAAAAATTACCTGAAATCGATCTCCTCTTCGAAATAGCCTTCAATCTCTTTCTCTCTCATTCTAATGTTGTAAAAGCACTCTTGCCTCCTTTTGTAATATTTTTAAGATCTGGAATATTTTAGGGCTAGGAGACACCTAATATATATAGCCTCAAACCCACAACTAGTATTCCTATTATATATAGGAATACCTAATCCAAATTTAAATCCATTGACATATTCCTATTATATGTAAGAATATCCAATCCAAAAATATTGAGGTATTCCTATTATATTTAGGAATACTCCATCCAAATTCGGATATTTTCCACATAGGTTGGGAATCCCACCCACTCCAACATAGGTTTACACTAGGGGTATACTTGGACTATACTGCGAGTATACTCTAATCCTATTTTACTCAAAAATATCTCTGACATGCCTCCGAATTTACTCAAAATTTAGTCTATTTTTTCTTAACTCGACTTTCTAAGCTTCTCCGACACACGGATGACGCTCGTCGTACTCCAGGATTTTATCTATATAGAAAAGGAATCCCACACCCACACCCATCAAAAATAATTTTTATCTTCCCGACTAGGTGGAGGAGCTAGCCATTCTGATGATCCTCCAGCATAACTCAAATTTTCCCTTTACAAATTCCTTCATGAGTATATATGCTCCATTTGCATTAGTTTTAACTTCCTCAAACTCCACATCCTTCGCTTTTAGTATATCTTGTATCTAATGCCACAGTTGCAACGTGCTTGGACCAGCTATCAAAAATAGGATTCCTCTAAAGGTAAATTGTGTTATAGCTATCACAAAGCAAAGTGCATTATTTTTTCTTTAGCCCCATCTCCAGCAGACTTTTTCATCTATAGTAATTCCTTGCAATCCTTACTCATTATAATAAATTATGCCTCTATTGTAGACAAGGTGACACACTTCTACAACTGCGACTATCATGGAATTGCCCCTCCTGGAAATACTATCAAGCAGCAAGAAGTCGTTCTCCTAGTATCCATATGATCTCCATCCATATCAACATCAGTATATCTAACCTACTTTGGCTCATCAATCCCAAATGAAAATCTCCAACTAGAACTTTCTTGGAGATATCCTAGAATCTACTTGACCGCAAACCAATGCATCCCCCTAGATTGGACATATATTTGCTAACTGCTTGAGTAATATCTGACCTCGTACACACCATGGCATACATATGATTCCCTATAGTTGAAGCGTAAGGCACTCACTCCTTATCTTCTTTTGTCTCCTCGGTCGATGGAGAATGGTCAGTAGTAAGCCTGATATAAGATACAACTGGATTTTTTTACTTTCTTTGACTCGTCCATCCTATTAAAGTACTTCTTCTCAGACAACCACTTGGACCCTCTCCTTGGATGATCTTTATTCCAAGAATAATCTTTCTTACATCCAAATCATTCATAGAGTAGGTCATACCCAGTTGGCACTTCAACTCCGCTATCCGACAATGCCACCCGATGCTCAAGTTGTGCTATATATTATTTGAGGTTGGTCTAAAATTCAATAGTTTTAGGGTAAAAACAAGCGTAAGGAGGCACCATATATAGGCCTTTATAAACTAATCTTCAATTAATCTCATGTTTATCATCTGCCATTGTTGATAAGGTTCCAATGACTTAATATGTAAGGTACCCCCGTTTTAAATTGTAGGGGGGATAGAATCGAGTAATTGCAATGTGTCCAAACAACCTGACAATGCCTCATATAATATTGATCTTTCTGCCATATCATGTGAGATAATTTGGATATATCATTCAATTTGACTAGAGAAATAATTTTTAAGTAGTAGATTTTGGGAAAAATACATATATTAACCCATTAAGGTTGGCACTGGAACCAGGCTGTGGTATATATATTACCATTAGTCAAATTCCAATTAAATGTTAAAAAATTAATAGAATGAGTGGAATCAAGTGCCATACTCTAGTTGATGACAACGTAGCATTAGATAAACAAAAATCTTAGAGGAAATCATGAGCTCTTAAGTTTTTAAACTCAGACAATTAACAACCGTTAGATTATATGTATCTTATCCTTTAATTTTTAAAGGGCCTAAAAAATCAAGGGTCTAAATATAAAAAATTCTACACATGCCATAACGTTAGATTATATGTAATTCTAATTTTTAAAGGGCCTAAAAAATCAAGGGTCTAAATAGAATTGGATGAACTTTTACTACAAATATTTGCTTGATGCTGGCTTATTGCTCTTACCAAATCATGCTTGTCTGAAACAAATTGAGGAGAAACATGTCTTCATGTTGCTAAATTTATTTTCCATCATATTGTTAGATAAATAATTGTATAATATTCATTAATGCAAATTTAGTTAAAGAATTATAATAATAATTAACAAAGCAAATTAAAAGACCCATTGTTAGGAACGAGATATGAATTTTTGCCTTTGTGCTTGCTTTTTTTTTCTTTGACCAATAAAAGTAAATAAGGTTTGCATTACCAATTTTAAATATTGTAACAAAATATGCACCAGTGCTTTAATTACATCTATCAGAGTAAATCTAAACAATATAGTAGTTATAATTTAGAGAATATTATAATAATGTTTCATTTTGAAAATATCATGTTGATGGCTATATTGATATGTAAGTAGTGTTACTAGTATCCCAATGGTTGACAATACAACTAAAAACCAAAATAGTAAAATAATATATTTATAAAATAATAGTTTAACAAGAATGGAAAATACAACAAAAAGTAATACTTTTTTTTTTTCAAAGAAGGTAATTTTATTACTATCTTGCCTATAGAAAACTGCATAAAGCAAGACTCATAAAGAAACTAGAAAAATACAAACAATAATCCAGTAACATAGGCTTTCCTGGGAATCTTTGAACTCCTTATTCGCACGAGTACTCCCTCGAATGGGTATCAAGTGTCCCTCTTGGTTTAAGCATTCCCCTCTGGTATTACTTTGTTTACTCTGTACCATGGCAGTCTAGGTAGGATTAGGACACGCAAACTTCCCTTTCTTTGAGAAGCTCTCCCTGTTATTAGATATATCTAATAAACGCAAGTCATCAGAGAAGACTCCACTTTTCTTTCTTCGGATCAATGTACGCTTTCCTTCCTTAATTGCGTCAGGTTCAGCTGAGAAAATAATCAAGGCAGAATCCTTCAAACCAACTGTTTGAGGGCTCCCTGACTGGATCACCATCAATGCTTCCTGATTCTCATTCTAGGCTATGTCTCCCCGCCCTAGGATGTCATCAGTGTTTGGACCCTTAAGTTTAGGTCCCGACCTCTTTTCCAGAAGTCCACGTATCCAGACCCCGACTTCCCTTACTTTATTTCACCTTCCTCTGTGTCCATATATGCCCCCGAATTATTCCATCTCTCCCTCGACCCTCATGCTAGCTAAGCTAGTACTCTCATAGGATTCCTTCTGTGGTTGGGCCCCTATCACATGTTCTTTTGAGCACTGATTATAGTAGTATGGCCAAAACTTTTATAGTTTGTGGATCTCGACGGAACCCACTCGTACTCAACTTCTGGAATAAGGCTTCCTCATTCGGTAGCTCTATTTTTAGCTCCTCCACTATTGCGTTTGTGGCATTGATTTCCACTGATATTCTCGTATAAAAGAGCCTCTCTTCAGTACGGTTATGAGGTCAGTATGGAGAGGCTTGCCAATTTTACTAGCATCTTTATAATGGCAGGAGTACTCTATAGTTGCTCAGAGAGCCAAGAGAGATGAATCCAAATAGGGACTACAGAGACACGATCTCGAGTAAATTTCTATGATGTGTTCACGTCGTATAATAATCAACTTTCCGTCAAATATCCCAAAACCATTCTCGAAGACCCTATTTAGGTATCCGACTAGCCCAAATTTGACGAAGTGGTACCCATTTTCCCGAAAGAGAATTAATATATAGGGTACCTTTCGACCTCCACATCTACATAGCATAGCCAAGCAGTTGTCCATAAAATGGATAGATACCTATAACATAGAGAAATATAGTATTCTTCCAGAATTATGTAGTCTTCGTCAAGTCCTCCTTTGTGATTTTGATTACTTTCCTTCCATCCACTGACTTGGGCTCAACATATTGCATTGAAATGTCCTCCCTAACCTCCCCAACCTTACACATAGCCACCCACAAAACTGAAGGAAACTTAGGAAAGTTCAACGAAAATGAAGTCAGAAGAGACGAAGAAGCAAACACTTGGGGAGCAATTCCCTATATTTTTGTTGAGACAAATGTTGAGAATGACACCCCCACATCCGTATAGCATAGCCAAGCAGTTATCCATAAAATGGACGGGTACCCATAACATAAAGTAGTATGGTGTTCTTCCAGAATTTAGGCGCCTCCATCAAGTCCTCCTTCGTGATTTTTATTACTTTCCTTCCACCCACCGACTTATGCTCAACACATTGCATCGAAAGTTCCTCCCTAATCTTCTTGTCTTATACATAGTCGTCCATGAATCGAAGGAAACTTAGAAATATTCAATAAAAATAGAGTCGAAAAAAGCAAAGAAGCAAACACATGGGTGCAGTTCCCTTTGTTTTTTGCCTAGACAAATGTCGTGAAAGACGCCCCCTCCCCTATCTACTAATTGGGAGCTCCGGCCATCACGACTTGGACTAATAAAGCTTTGGATTTCAGAGAAATACGAAACCTTCCCCTCATTTTCCATTATCGAACTCCCTAGGAGCATCCCTTTTAAAAGTGGAGACTCGAAACACCTTCCTCCGCCACTCCACCGTACCCTCCTCCCGATCCTCCCGTTTAGCCGAGGACTACCAACATGTCCTAAAAATTGTTGTAGATAAAGTGATTTTGTTTATGTTATTGTTCAAAAAATTACAAAATAGAATTGAAATTGAATCTAACAAAAAATTAAAATTAAATGCTACATTGATCTTCAAAATCAACAAGAATAGAAATTCTATACGTAAGGACAGACCACCAGCTCACTTGAAGATAACTATGAACTGTATATAAAATAGTATGAAAACTTTTTAGCAATATTTTTGAAGCTTGGTTTTAAGCAAATCACGTGGCTCAAAAATCAACCTAGAAATCGACAAAAAAAAACAACACAAAAATCTCAAAAAATAGTAAGTAAAGAAATTATTGAACAAAGATATAAGTATTATTGTTGTACAACTTTTTCTTAAATGATTATGCTATTGATCTTGGGCATGTACGCATACACAGACCAAATAATTAACCTAATATATATATATATATATATATATATATATATATATATATATATATATATATATATATATAAAGAGAGAGAGAGAGAGAGAGAGAGAGAGAGAGAGAGGAGGGAACATGATCCCACTCTTATGTATCACCAAAAATTTTCATAATTACAACAGTTGGATCTTGTTTAAGTCATCTAATCTTAATCGTTGATTTGAACCATTTAAATAATGATTAATGTTCGATGACTTAAATAAGATCCAATGATTGTATCATGTGTATGCTTTGAGGATGCAAAAATATGGGGATATATATATATATATATATATATATATATATATATATATATATATATATATTGTTTTGAACAGTTAAAACAAAATAATCTGAAAGGAGAATTTGATGTTTGTTGTAGTGGATTGATCTATGCAGAGCTTATCTGGTCGAAGCAAAGTGGTACCATAGCGGATGCATGCCAACCTTGAAAGAGTACTTGGACAATGCATGGATTTCTATAACTGCACCTGTGATACCCCTTCTTTACTTCTTCACGAGTCAAGAGATTACTAAAGAAGCACTAGAGTGCTTGGAGAGTGACCCAGAAATAATACGTCTTCCCTTCACACTTGCTCGCCTATGGAATGACATGGGCACCTCTACGGTACATATGCATGCACCATTTCCATTATATTAGTACACTTTTATATATATGTTTCTCATTTTTTATTTTTAGGATGAGATGAAGAGAGGCGATGTTCCAAAGTCCATCCAATGCTATATGCATGAGGAAAGCATAGTAGAAGAAGATGTTGCTCGAGACTACATCCTGGACCTGATTGATGACCTCTGGAAAAAGCTGAACAAGGAACGAAGTTCCTGCGCCTACTTTGAGAAGTCATTCACAATTGCACTAACGAACATTGCTCGAAGTGCACGAAGCGTCTATCAGCATGGCGATGGCTATGGTAGGCAAGATGGGGAAACAAAGGATCAAATCATGTCATTATTTATTGAACCTATCCAACTTTGAAGTATGGAAGAGTCAGATCACGAAACTGTAATTAATAGGCGCAATATCAATGGAAACGATGTTCTACTCCTATTACTCCTACTGGGAACAAGCTAGAGTAGCGAATAGTCGCTCGAAAACTAAATAGAGGAAGCGAACAAATGCAACTTCCGACGATTCTATGGTAACTGATCTATTATTAGTTGAGTTACGTGATATGCATGGATTAATGAGGGAGTCTAAAACTGCTAAAATAGAGCTTAGAAATGCTCAACTGAAGAAGCTTAATCTTGAGGCAGATATGGAAGATAAATATACTTTTGTTACATTTTTGGATATGCTTAATGATTTAAGGACCTACACAGTCATTCCATATGAGGTAGCAAATCATGCTATCACTAAATTTATTGAGGATAGGAAGTACATAAAGCAGTTTATGGAAGTTCCAGAGAACTACAAAGTACAAATTATTCATGCCTTATCAAGTATGTCATAATATATATAGGTCAAGTTATATCGATGTAAGAGATATTTTGGTTGCTTTTGATTGGGTGTCATAGACATTTTGGCTCATTTTCTGGTTTGTTTAAGCTTCTTGGATGTTTTTGAATATGGTTTAATATTTTTTGTTGAAATATTGATGTTTATGTTTGAATGACACTAATTATGTTAGAATACTGACGTTTATATTTGAATATTGATGTTTATGTTAGAATGTTGATACTTATGTTGGAAAGTTGATGTATATATTGCAGGATACGTACAAAAATTATTTGAATGAGCATGCAAACATTGAAGAATTAATGTTGGTAAACGTTATTGCAATTTTGTTCATTCTTAAGCATAAAAGACGTAGAATTGTTAGGCAAAAGTTATGTACCTCTTCTCTTATTGGGAAGATGGATATGAAAGAACTCTTGGATGGATCACAATATAGTACCAGTTAATTAGGATCAACAAAAATGCATTTATTGCTTTATGCGGTCACTTTCGAGAGAAGGGTTATTTAATTAATAGCGAACATATTAATGTGGAGGAAAAGATGGCAATTTTCATGATCACAATAAGTCATAATTCATCGAATTGATTCCTAAAATAGAGATTCCAACATTCTTGATTGATCATTTCCTTCTAATTTTGTGAAGTGTTGCGCAAAAATATTGATGTTCGCCAAAGGGATGATAGTTTCACCCAATTGGGATACACCAGTTGAACAAATAGGAAATAATCGAGCTTTAAGAGAAGTGATGGAACTGGGGATCCCAAGGACCACAGACTAGTATGCATATCAATCGATAAAAGATTAACATGTTTAATACGTGATCTACCATTCAAAGGCGGAAACTAGGGTTCACGAATTATACCTGAAGTAACGAGAAGAAGATGATGGTTTTCAGCAATATTGATCAATTAGCGATCTTGAGATCTTTTGTACGTATTCCTTCCTCGGATTGGACGTCGTGTGCATGACAATTTTCTAACATTTTCTTCTCCTTGGCCAACCCTCTTTCTCTCCTTACGTGAAAGATGAATTTAGAGAAAGCTGCTCGCTTTTGATAATTATGACGGCCAGAGAACATAGGATATATATAGGCTACGGTAGGGACCATGACGAGAAATTAGAATTAGGTCTCCTAACTGATCTGGGTATCCCATGTTCAGCCCGAACATATGACTCATGCAGCTCGTGACTCCGATCGAGCAACTGGTAGACCTCAAGACCATGATAGTTGAGGAGCTAGTCAGTCGTCTCAAGGCCTACGAAGAGCGACTTCATGGCTACGGCAACAGGGAGGAGGAGCAGCACCTGCTTCTCACACATTCCGAGTGGCTTGCTCGGCTGAAGAAAAATGACGGCGGTGATTCCCCCTCGGGCTCAAAGATGCGCAGCAACATCGGAGGTGATGGTCATGGCCGTGGCAGGATGGGCGGCCGTGGCCGTGGCCGTAGCAAAGGCGAGCGCGACGGAAAGGAGAAGGATGGTGAAGGTCGTGGATCCGGTGGAGGCCGCGACAAGAGCAAAATCAAATGCTTCAACTGCAACGTGTATGGGCACTATGCGTCGGAGTGCCGCAAGCAACGACGTGATCGCGACGAAGAAGCACTCCTCGCCAAGGCTGAAGAAGACGAGCCCGCCATGTTATTGTCTATGCGCGCGCAGGAGGCGCGTGACATGGTCATGCTCAACGAGGAGAAGGTTTGGCCAATCAGAGGATCGAGCCAGTGCGCAAGCGACGTGTGGTACCTCGACAATGGAGCAAGCAACCACATGACCGGTTATGAGGAGATATTCTCCGAGCTGGACACTTCGGTGAGGGGCACTATCCGATTCGGTGACGACTCCGCCGTGGAAATTTACTGGCACGGGACGATCTTGTTCCAATGCCAAACCGGAGAGCATCGTGTTCTCACTGACGTGTACTACATCCCCCGTCTCAAGAGCAATATCATCAGCCTCGGCCAGCTCGACGAGAACGGTTGTAAAACCGTTATGAAAGGTGGCTTCCTGTGCATCTACGATCGAGAGAGGAGGTTGATGGCCAAGGTAAAAAAATCAGGGAATAGGTTGTATACACTCAACTTAAAACGTGCACAGCCTGTGTACCTCTTGGCGTGCATCAAGAAGGATGTATGGCTATGGCATGGCCGCTACGGGCACCTAAACTTCCAGGCGTTACGGAACCTGACGCACCATGAGATGGTGGAGGGCATGCCACACATACAACAAGTCGATCAAGTCTACGACAGGTGTATGGTTAGCGAGCAATGACGTGCACCATTCCCGTCTCCATCACTCTACCGCACGGACAGCCCGCTGTAACTGCCATATGGTGATTTATGCGGCCCAATCACACCTGCAACACATGGAGGTAACAAGTATTTCATGTTGTTGGTTGATGATCATAGTCGGTATATGTGGATAGTTTTACTTAAAAACAAGGATGGAGCTTTTGCTGCCTTCAAAAAAATAAAGGCTGGTATCGAAATGGAGGAAGATGCAAAGGTGAAGGCATTCCGAACCGATCGAGGTGGGGAGTTTACCTCACACAAGTTCCACGAGTATTGTGAGAACTTGGGCATCAAGCGCTTCCTCACCACATCGTATTCACCGCAACAAAACGGTGTGGTAGAAAGGCAAAATCAGACGATGGTAGCCATGGCAAGGAGCATGCTAAAGAGTAAGGGGATGCCGGGAAGCTTCTGGGGAGAGGCTATTGCTACGGCAGTCTATCTTCTGAACCGTGCACCGACTCGGAGCGTCACCGGTAAGACACCGTACAAATCCTTCTACCGAAAGAAGCCAAGAGTACATCTTCGAACCTTCGGCTGTGTAGCGCACGTCAAGGTGGTGGATCCGCATCTTACGAAGCTCGCTGATCGCAGCGTACCCATGGTGTTCATCAGGTACGAGCCAGGATCTAAGGCGTATCGGATGTACAACCCAATGACGAGGAAGCTACATGTGATAAGAGATGCGATATTCGAAGAAGCTAGACAATGGGATTGGAAATCCAAGTCTGATCAAATGGTAGAAAAACCCGGTGAGGTATTTACAGTGTGTTATCCATCTCACGTTGATGCAGGGATCAAGGGTGCGACGCATGGCTCGCCGAGCACAGCGGGCAGCGCTAGTGGGACACGGATCGCCAATTACAGCGCACAGCCCTCCAGTCGTGAATGCCGAAGGAGCACTACCTGACTCGTCGACATCCATTAGTGGGCTGAGTGTAGAAGGCCCAGCAGCAAGCGACTCATCTACACCGGCAAGGCGTACTCGTTATCTGATGGACATCTACAATGCCACAAAAGAGGTTGAACTCGAGGACTTCGGTCTATGCATGTTTGCCATGGAGGAGCCTTCAATTTTTCAAGAAGCCCAAAAGCATGCAAGTTGGAGGCGTGCAATGCTAGAAGAGCTCGAGGCCATTCAAGATAATGGTACATGGGAGCTTGTCAATCTTCCAGCCGGCCACAGACCCATTGGCCTAAATGGGTATTCAAAATGAAGAAGGATCCACAAGGTGTTGTTGTCAAGCATAAGGCATGCCTCGTCGCCATAGGCTACGTGCAAAAACAAGGCGTGGATTTTGATGAGGTATTCGCACCAATCGCATGACTTGAGACCGTGCGGATCCTCCTTGCATTAGATGCACAAGAAGGGTGGGAGGTGCACCACATGGATGTGAAGTCCGCTTTCCTCAACGGCGACTTGGAGGAGGAGGTGTATGTGGCACAGCCGCCCGGCCATGCACAGAAGGGCAGTGAAGATAAGGTCCTGAGGCTCAAGAAGGCATTGTATGGGCTACGTCAAGCGCCAAGAGCCTGGAATGCAAAACTTGACAAAAGTTTAATCTCACTCGATTTTGCACGGTGCCCAGTGGAGCATGCTGTCTACAAAAGAAATCTAGGTGGCAGAAGTCTCTTAGTCGGCGTGTACGTGGACGACTTGACCATCACAGGGACGAGCACCACTGAGATTGCTAGATTAAAGTTGCAAATAAAGGAGTAACTCAGCATGAGTGACCTTGGACTACTGAGTTATTACTTGGGGATCGAAGTGCAACAGAAATCTCAAGGAATCTTGTTGTGCCAATCATCTTACGCAGCCAAGATTATTGAGAAGTACGGCCTAACAGATTGCAACCCAACACAAACACCAATGGAGGCAAGGCTGAAGCTGAGCAAGTCGAGCTCAAGTCCCCAAGTTGATAAAACCTACTACCGCAGCATAGTAGGAAGTCTCCGCTACTTGGTAAATACAAGGCCGGACATAGCCTATGCGGTTGGGATCGTGAGCCGTTACATGGAGACACCAACCGAGCAGCACATGGCTACCTTGAAACAAATCTTCAGGTATGTTCGTGGTACAATTGCTTTTGGCTGCTGTTACGTGAAAAATGGCAAGGAAGAACCAATTCTTGTGGACTATAGCGATAGCGACATGGCTGGAGATATGGATGACCGGAAGAGCACTATCGGAGTTGTATTCTTCCTTGGCTCAAACCTGGTGACTTGGATATCACAAAAACAAAAGACAGTGGCATTGTCATCATGTGAAGCGGAGTACATTGCAGATACTACCGCAGCCTGTCAAGGTATTTAGCTGAGGCATCTCCTTGGCGAAATGAAGGTGCAAAATGATGACAAGGTTGTGCTCAAGGTGGACAACAAATCAGCAATTGCACTTTGCAAGAATCCGGTTCATCATGACAGAAGCAAGCACATTGACACAAGGTACTACTTCATACGTGAATGTGTGGAAGATGGGAAGATTAAGGTAGAGTATGTTGCCACGGATGATCAACTGGCGGACATTCTCACCAAATCACTTGGGCGGCTTAAGTTCTTAGAGATGCGCCAGAAAATTAGAGTTCAAGCCATCAAGTAGCAACATGATTAGGAGGGTGAACGTTAAGAATAATCATGTTCCATTCAAACTTAATAACCAAGTCTTATATAATTACCTATTCCTTTTCATTGTCCTACTCTTTAGGGGTTATGTGTCAATAGCTAAGATGTCTAAGAGTTCCTTTGTACTGCCTATATAAAGGCTTCATTCCATCCTAATAAAGCAGATAATATAATTCTCCTCTCTTCCTAGCCAACGTTTGCTTCTCTAGGTCAACACTAAAGTGGGTATCGTGTCCCTATCCGCATCGTGTCAGGCATGTATTAGACCGGACTGACACTCCATAAATATACTAGGAAACATCAAAATTGGTTGTTTAGTTGTCATATTGTATTATTGTATGTGCAATCTAGCACAGAAGTGTCTGAATTCTTTCGAGCTAATAGGAGTACGCAAGTACCATCATAGTTGAGTTGTATCCGCACTCTTACCAAGCTAGAAAATAAAGGAAATAATACAGTCCAAAAGTCATATTTTAGCTAAAAATATATATATAAACAATAGATAATTCACATTTGTTAATACAAAAAAGATACTTATTTTTGAATCTAAAGCAGTTTCAGTAATAAACAAATGTCAGCAGAGCACAAAAGAAGCTATTAACCTTTTTACCTGATCAAGCTTGAGTAATGTAACTTAACATGACTATAAAAAGAAATATGTAGACATCCACAATACACTAGGATGCGCCAAACTAGTGCCATCCAAATCATGTTGTGGTGTATATAGGTTTTCATGCCACATAGTCCACAATAATAGATAATAATTCTTCATTTTAGTAAAATTTCAAGAAAACTTTAATTTGCCAAGAAGAAGACATATAATTAACAATTATTCAATAAAAAACTCTTCATTTCACGGTAAAATGATCAAAAATCATATAAAATCACAGTTTCACTTAACATCAAAGTATAACTACTACTTCGACCGAGCTTCAAACTTACCTATACTATAACAAAACTGCTATTAAACTGAACTCATATTTTCCAAATCAAGTTAGCGCCAATATCTATCAAGAGAGCCAAAATTAAGTATAATCATTGAATAAAAAGATACTTATATGACTGGTAAATTGATTAGATATCGTATAGCATCAAAATTTCATTCATTTTTCATAATAAGGGCCTACAACTAAAACTACTTGAAATAACCTAAAGTCTCAGCGTCAAAAAAATGACACTAATCCCAACTAAAATATTCCAAATCTATGATTTCAAATCAAGTTAGCTTTAATATCAATAAAATATGATTCTATTCCCGCTAAATTGATTAAATCATACGATATCACAATTTTGTTCAAATTTTATAACAAGAACAACAAACTACAACAACAAAGTGCTCCACAAATTATAAAAAAATCGACATTAATCAGAACTCAAATAATCAAAATCTACTACTACAATAGTGCTCCCAATAGAATTATCACCTGTACCGATCAAGATGGAAAATATATATATATATATTCGAACCAGGAAACAAATGGGACACTCCTCGAAATCGAGGCCGGAGTCATCGTCGTCGGGTAGCAACGTCGTGATGCTTGTACAGCCCCAGCGGCCTCGTGTATGAGCTTCTTGTGGTCAATGTCGTGATGCTTGTACAGCCCCTGCGGCCTCGTGTACCTGTCGTCCACCACCTGCCTCCTCCACCCACCGATCTTGTTCCCCACTCTCAGCAATAAGGGCCTCAAGTTCAGGTTGATGTATCTCAAAATATTTCACATCCTCCACAAAGCAGACCCCTCTATAAAATTTTGTCTAACACCTTGGCCGCATCCTTTACATAACAGCAGCAGACCCGCCGCCTATTCCAAATCTACCGCCCGGATCATTCCAGCAATAGCCCCTTCTCCTATGGGTACAGCCATGTCGTCGATCAGCAAAGCTCGACACTGTCGCCATCGTCGCTGGCTCCAAACGAATTCGAGGCTAATCCTTCAAATTTGGAGCCTCTTCGGTAGCGGCACTATTGTCAACGACCTCGTTCTTCTTATCCACATTCATCGGATCTTTCTCCAGAGCTTCATTCCTCTTCTCCGCTCTGACTCCATTAGTGCCTTCCATTATCCAACAAAAAACCTACAAAATCCCCAAACAAAACTGAAACAAATGGTTCAAGAATTCTCCACCGAAGTAGATCAAACAGATCTACATCAAAATAATAGGGAAATACCAAAATTCGATTAGATCAAGAGGGGAAAACAAAGATCCGAGCATACCTCTATGACTTCAGAATCCGAGATCAGAGATGTGATTATTGGAAGCATCAACGACAACAGTTGTTACGAGGCGGGGATCTAGGGTTTGGAGAGTCGAAACCGCATTCAGCCGAGGCCATCCCCTCTCCATCGTCGGTTGTCACGACCAGAGGAACTCCAACATCCTCCCCACGGTCAGCCGTTTGAAGCCAGCGCTCGGAATCCCACGAGCAAAGAAGATGGAGAGGCGAAGGAAGAAGGGTCTCCTCCAGGTATCTAGGATTTGGAGGTCGATGGAGGCTAGGGTTTTAGTAGAGAGTTTGGGGGAGGAGGGAGAGGAGGTAGCGGAGGAGAGCAGCCATGTGGAGAAATAGAGAGAGGATGGAGAGAGGAGAGGGTCGGGAGAGAAATAAAAAAAATAACTAAGCAATAGCGATTAAATTAACCACGGAACCGTAAACATAAAACCTATAGTAGAATTTTTTTTAAAAACATTTACGAAAATACCATCTGAAATGTACGCAACAATTTTCTCGTACATGTATTACTTGACGGTTATCAGCAAACCGCCAATAATGTAATGGATTTTCTTGACGCTTTATCTAAAACCGTCAAGGAATATGGTCAAATTTTAATACTTAAAAGAAAAAATGGTGTTTTCTTGACGTATGTCCAAAACCGTCAAGATAACTGCTTGACGGGTTTGGCCAAACGTCAAAAAATTGACCGTCAAGAAAGGCCATTTTTCTTGTAGTGTATGTCATTAATGGCTTCAAGTTTAAAGCAACTCAAAATCCAATAAATACAGAATTTTTTACTGACGACTTGAATACAAAGGATTCTAGTATTTGTATAAGAGGGACCATCTACGATAACGAGCTAGACTTTGACTATTATGGTGTACTTCAGAATATTATAGAGTTACAATATCCTACCCCATATGACATGAATATTGTCATGTTCAAATGTGATTGGTTCGACACAACACCAAATCAAGAATGGAAAAATAATAATTTTTTTGGATTTGTCGATATAAACCATTGCAGGAGATATAAAGGGTCCGACTTGTTTGTGATAGCAAGTCAAGTTGTTCAAGTCTACTATATAAGTTACCCAAGGCGTTGTAGAGATCGATTTGACTGATGGACGGTATGTAAGACTAAAGCTAGAAATACGTTCACTGTTGGAGACTCAGCATACCGGGAGGACCAGGTCGAAGAGCCTCAATATTTGGCACAACAGTCGGAAGAATATGCCATGGATAACATGGATGTTGAAGCTATTGTCGAGAGAAATAGAGGGGAGGAAGGGGTTTATATATAAGACTTATCTCACAACCAGATAATTGACCTTGTTCACGACCAGGAAGACGTCTCTGAAGAATAATAATAAGAAGAAGATGAAGAACTTGATAAGGATGAGGATGATAATAATGATGACGATGATGACGATGATTAGATTACCTATATTGTCTACATGTACCTAGAGATGGAGTTTGATTTTGTTACTAAAAATATTTCTATCTCTTACTGAAAATACTTATATCTCAGTTTTCATTATTGTTTTGTTGCTTAGTTTTATTTATTAGATGTCTATTATGTTGCCTAGTTCTATTTATTAGATGTCTATTATGTTGCTTAGTTCTATTTATTAGATGTCTATATATATGAATCGTGATCATAGATGGCTGGTGGTCATGGTCGTGATCGCGGTGGTTGTGGTCGTGGACGTGATCAAGGTGGTCGTGATCTTATACTACCCGGGGATGGATTATCTCCTCGATCACGTAATCCCGATACCCCCTCGTCGATCGCAAGCACCTCCACTCTGTCATCGGCTACAGGCATAGAAACTTCGCCATTTGTCGCATACCCCGGCGCTCTATCATCGACATCTATGCCCCCGTCATCATCTAATGCAGATCCCAGTACCCCTTCGTCAGTTCGTTCACTAGATACTCCGGCATGTGTACGATGGACCTTGGAGTATCCGGAGTATGATGCTAGTGGTCGGTATATCTTCCGACCCGGTGGTCCTCCGACACAACTAGAGAGACCGAAGAGGCAGTTTAGAAAAGAGCTTTGGCCCACGACCAAAGAGCTGTAAGTAATTTTATATGTTTCATCTAATGCAGTTAATTTCATATGTTTTATTTATTTATTCATCTAAATCATATATTATTTTTTTTGTAGGTTTTTTTCCTATAGTGCTACTCCAGCACTTGAAAAAATCATTAGAGGAAACTACCACAGCCCTACCTTAGATTCTTCGATGTGCCGTCCGACATACAGTATATATGACTTGACCAGATGAAAGTATATTTGATCTTTTCTGTTATTCCATTTATTAATTATTTTTTATCTATTTATATTAATTGTTAATTAAATTTGTATGTCAGAAAATCTACTTGTGGGCCAAATATCACGATACGGAGATCAGGAAGACATATCGCGACGCCTGTAGCAAGAAGATGCGGGATGCAAAGGATGATTTGCAAAAAAGGGTAAATGCTGGAAAGGGAAAAAAACTTGCATCCGTGATGATTTTTTGGAGAAGATGCAGAAGGACCTCGATACTCCTGAGTTTAAGAAGATATCCGAGCAAGGAAAGAAGACGCGATCTCATGGGAGTCTGCATACTGGTGGATCCATCCCCATCGCCTCTGTTCTAAAAGGCGTCCGCCTAGGCCGCCTAGGCGGCGCCTAGGCGCTAGGCGCCAAGTGCCCGCCCGATGTCCGCCTAGGCACCCGCCTAGTTCCCCGACGCTCAACTATACATATTTTAGGATTGTATGGACTTTTTTGCAAGTTTCAGTAGGTTTTTTTAAATTTTATTTTATTTTTTTGAACCGCCTAAATCTAGGCGGCCGCCTGGGCAACCGCCTAGGCGGGCTAGGCGCTAGGCGGCGGCTGTCCTCCCACCTAGCGTCTAGCGCTTTTGACAACCTTGTCCATCGCTATGCACCATCGAAACCTGGTAAGATAACTTAAAATACTTAAATATTTTTATTATAATGTTCAATAAAATTAATTATCAAGCTAATATGTTTCCTTAATATTTCGTACACAGACGAAGAAGCTGGCGAATAAGGGGGGAGATCCCTCTAGTATCAGATTCGTCGATATTTTTGAGTATACGCACAAGAGGAAGGACGGGAGCTACGTGGACGAGAAGGCCAACAAGACTGTTGTAAGTATTTCAATTTATATTATAAATTATAATAATATGATGTATTAGAATTTATATTACAAGTTAGAAGTCCATTAGAAAATTAAGCACGGGTCATTGGATAGGCTGCGTTCCAGTCTCTACAGACTGAGAGCGCCACTCGGGCTACTCAGGATGGGGTGGAAGAGAGTGTCGTTGATTCTTCGCCCATCACCACGTCCTCTTCCATGGTCGCTCGAACGAACGACCTTTTTGTACAGGCCGCTAGAGGAAGAGGGAAAGGCGAACGCGTCTACGGAACCGGCTTCTTGGGGTCGCAGATATCGGTATACTCGAGACCTCCACCGTCGACGTCTTATGCTATGGGACAACCTGATAGGATAGAGCAAATTGTTATGCGATGACCACATTGCAGGTCACAGTGGTTGGTATGTAGGAGTCGATCAGCAACATGCAGGCCTCAATAGCGCATGGTTCTTTCGGTATTCGTGCTTCTCCTATTATTGTCCCTGGCGCCATGATATATGGTCCTTATGGTGCCTCTGCTCCTCCCACTGCTGTTTCTGGCCTATTCTATCTACTGGCGCAGTGATAAGGCTCATATGTTTATTGTCGCCGGAGGCGTAAAGTTCACTACCATCTGAATTAGTGAATAAAATTCCTTGGGAGGTACTCGAACGTATGCATGACTAGGGAACACCGCCAGATCGGTAATTTTTTTATATTTGATATTTATTTGTGTTGCAGTAATCGCAAACTTGTAGATATTGGTTATTTTGTGTTGTCGTAGTCATGAACTTGTGGATGATGTTTATGTACTTTGATTATTTTATTTGGACTTGTATTTGGACATGTATGCGACTAATTTTATTATGTTAATTATGTCTTTTCTGAATTCTGTCTCATGTGTGTTTCCAGCGTGCGTTTGTGCCGTTGAAGGTCCGATTGGACGAAAATTCTACAGCGGGTTGCGCTGGGTGGTTGATTTATTGATAGTGCTTAACGGGTTTTATATAAATCATATATGGTGGGATATCTGCTTTTGAAAAAAAATTGTAGTTATATGCATATTAGCGACTATCCGCTACGTACCTGCGACTATCTAGCGACGGATAAAACCGTCGCCAAGTATATTTCCATCGTTAGGCGACGGATTACCGACATACGTCGACAGAAAGGCGTCTTCATTCTGACAGTAAGTAATGTCGTTATTCCATCGCTAACTTGAGTATCCGACTTTTGTTCAGTATCGAAAACATAAGTACTGTCGCTAAAACGATATTGCTTTTAACACAAATCCGTCGCTATCTAAACGTCTTTATAAACTAAATTACTGTTGTATATCCATCGCTAAAGCGCCGCTACATATATCTGTCACTGAAGTGTTGTCACGACCCACACCTGAAAATCGGGCATGAGTCGTGGGTACGTCCAGCCTACGCCGCAGCATCGGCGGTAGAACGCTGTCTAGGTCAACTAACTAAATAATAATCTCACACAAAAATCGGCCATGACCTCTCCAAAAGGAGGGCAACCACACAATCAAATATATATAAATCTGCCAAAATCTCAACTCCAAACGGAGGAGCAATATCATAATGATAATCACAAGTACTCAATCACGAATCTAAGCACGATAAGATAACACAAAGATATAACAACTATAAAGTCTAACCAACAACAACTACTACAACAACCACAACATCAAATAATAATACAACAATATCCAAAATAATATACAATACAAGGTCTCTATCCAAAACCGGAGACAAATCCGGTGCTAAGGCTAATAAAAATAACAAGGTCCTAGTGATCCCGGCTACCAAACCGGAAATCACTCCTAAACTAGAGGATCCCTGTCTGCACCGTCGACAGGCACAGGTCCATAAAACGTCGGACACCAATCCTCCGGATACTCTGAAAAATATGTCCAGTCAGGACTGGAGCAAGTACATCTCTAACAGCAATTCCATTTAAATGATAAAAACTATAAAACAGTTATAGCAAGTAGCAAGAAGAATGAAGCAAGTATGAAACAAGGAAATATGTATAACTGGTGCATAAAGGTAAAGATGCATGGATATCAGAGCAAGGTAGTAATAACTGCAAATACAGGAAATCTAAGCTAAAATCAAGTCCGTGCACATGAACGTGTAGTGAGTCCAGCATGAAAAACATGTAGTGAGTCAAGTCCAGAAACATGTAAGTGAGACAAGTCAAGAAATGCATGAGAGTCCAGACTATAAAGAATGAACTCGGTGTCTTTGAAATACTTGTTTCGACATGTAAACGGCTAGGGGTAAGTACGGCTCACCGCGCACTGGGTGCGCGGCTGCTATCATTCCAGATTAGACCAGAGGGAGTGATTCCTGATGATGCCAGATAGGAATGTTTACATGTCTACTCGAGTATTTCCCCGCCCCGACTAATACAAGTGGATCCAAGACCCGACACGCAAATCAAGATGAGTCCAGCCTGAACATGAATGATGCCTGTAGTGATGCCTGTAGGTGATGCCAGTAGTGATTCCAGAATAGAGGCCAGAAACATGAAATGTACGTGTCGCAAGTAAATGAATCCAGAAATATCAGTCAGTGTCTCGTGTTGTGCCAGAATAATCAGATGGTACTATACTAGAAGCTGAATCATAATAATCATCAGATAATGAAAACTATCAGAGAATGTACTCGCCTGACGTCCTGAGCAACTGGCGATCCGAACCGGTGTCGCAACGATCTAATGCGAAAAGCAAGGTTAAACAGGGTTCTAATGAGTTAAACAGATATAAAATAACTAAAAATAGGCTTCTAGGGTCGTTCTAGGTCAAACGGGTCAAACCGGTAAAATCTGGGTCAAAAAGTCAACTCTGGGTCCAAAAAGTCAACTCTGGGTCAAAACTAGGTCAAAAGTTGACTTTGGCGGTCAACCGAGTCAACTACGGTCAAGTCTGGGTCAAACTAGGGTGCTCCTGAAATTCTAGGTCAAACCGAGCTCATTAAGCTAGAAAACTCACAAACTCACCTCCTTGAGATACTGGGATACCCTCGGTATCCGATACCTCATCCTACGCTATATACCCCGCCTATACCCTCTAAAACCTATGCTAGCACGCGTAAATATATACACATATACATATAAAAATCACCCCAAGACATTTCCTAGGCTAATGCTCAAAAACCCCGCTCGAAACTCAATACCTTGGTGAGATACCTTGATATCTCAAGGTATTGGGATACTCTCCAATACCCCTCTAACTACCCCTCTAGTTAGCTATCTAGGCTAATAGATATATACCTAGTTATTAATTTAGGCTAGAAAATATATAACTATCATATATTTATACATATCTAAGTATCTATATATATATATACATAGCACATACACACATACACTTAAAACCCATATACCTTACCTTACCTTATCTTACACATACCGTACATATACATATATATATATCTAGATCTAGATATCTAACTATCTATCTAGCTATGTATATATCTATCTATCTATCTTATTATCTATTTATCTATAGGTCTATCTATCAATCTATCTACGTATCTATTTATCTATTTATATCTAGGCATCTAGATATCTAATATCTATTGATCTAGATATCTACCTATCTTATATCTATCTAACTAGATACCTATCTATTATCTATCTATGTATCAAACTATTTACCTATCCATCTAATATCTATATAGTATCTACATATCTATCTATTCATAAATCTATCTATCTATTTATATCTAGCTATCTACTTACCTATGTATCTATGTATCTATCTATCTATCTATCTATTTATTTATCTAACTAACTTATTATCTAACTATGTATCAATCTATCTATATCTATATATATATATATATACCTCTCTCTCCCTCCCTCGCATTGCTACTGCTGCTGCTAGCTCTTGCTTGCTGCTGCTGCTGCTAAGCATGCTGCTACTGCTGCTGAATTGCTGCTGCCTGCTGCTGCTATGTACTGCTGCTGCTAGCTGCTGCACTGGCAGCAGCATGCTGCTGCTGCTGTCCCAGTTTCAGCTGGGCACACCCCCCCTCTCAACACACATACACACACACCTATATATATATATCACTATATATATATATATCTATATATATATATATACATACATATATATACATATATATATATATATATAACCCTATAGATATATATACACTAACTTATACATTCTAACATACACACACACTCAAACACAAATCAACACACACACACATAATTATATACAAACACATATCTATATATACATACACACATATATCTACATATATATATATAAACACTCACACACTCAAACATATATATATCTATATATATATATCTATCCTCACTCACACACACTCACTCTCACACACCCTCGCACACACATACTCACACACACTAGCACACACTCTCATAAGCGCACAACCACACACACAAACTCTCATACATATATATATATATAAATATATACATATATACACACAAACTCAAACTCAAACACAAATATATATATATATACACATACACACACAAGCACACTTACACATATACATATATATATATATACACATAGACATATACACACACAAGCACATAGATATAAATACACTCATATATATATATAAATATATATACACAAACACACATACATATAGATATATACATATATTTATATATAGAGACACATATACACTAACACAACACAACACACAACAACACACAACCAACACGCCCCACTCACGCCCAACGACCCCGACACTCATCGACACCCTAAAATATATAAAATATAACTCGAAAACTCTAGCACACACTCTCCGATACTAACCCAACGCGCGCACAAGCCCGAAACGAGGAAACCAAGTCGAAATGGCCGTTCGGTCATTTCGACGAACACGTGGTGCGCGGCTCGGAAAACCTCCTGAAACGCACACCAAACGAACTCGGAATCGGCCCAAAATTTATCCACGTGCTCTACACGATGTCTAGATCCTAGAAAATGTGCTCCCGCGTCGATTCTAGGCCCGTGGCGGAAACGCACATGCACTTAGAATCGGCGACGACGAAAAGCCCCAAATTCGCCCGAAACGTCCGTTTCTCCGCGACGCGGCTTCCCGTGTCCGAACGGAGACACGCACTCACCCTCAAGACACCCGACAACGTCTACCTATGTCCGTCTAACCTAGGGCATCACCCAAAATTGGGCCAAATTCGGATTTCACCCGAAATTGACACAAAACCTAGTGTTAAAGTCTCCAAACACTACCCAACTAGTTCCAACTTCCTCCCACGGGTAGCCTAAGGGTCTAGGAAGGTTCTAAAATATTAATTACACTATAAAAGAGTAATTACAAGGGGAAATTTAGGGTTTACCTCTTGGGAGTTGGAATCCCAAGCCAAAATCTCCAAAATGCTCCAAATCCTCCAAACCAAGCTTCCAAGCTCCCAAATCTAGCTCCAACTCCAAATCTAAGCTCTACCCACCTAGGTTGGGGAAGAATGCAAGGTTAGGTTAGCAACCATGGAGAATAGAAGAAGAAAGAAGAGAAATAGGAGGAAGGAACTTACTTGGAGAAGGAAGGAAGAAGAAAAAGAAGTGGAGAAGAAGAAGTGAAGAAGAAGATGAAGAAGAGAAAGGGGGAGAAGAGGCTGCTGGTTCACGGGTGTGGGGGGAGAAAAATAGGGCCGGCCACTTAATTAAAGGGTTACACAAGTCACCAAATTCCCAAAACGCCCCTACTCTACTTGGTTTCGGGTTCCGGGTTCCAAAAGCACTCAAACTAGTTCCAAATCTCTCCAACTAACCTCCTAAAAATAAAATAAATATTCTAAGCCCCAAAATAATTCTCACAAGGGTGTGGGCTGGGTCGGACATGGGTCCACTAGGGTCTGACATGGGTCCAGGCTAGCCAAAATCCTAAAACAATCAATAAAAATATAATACAATCATTAATTAATTATAAATATAATTAATTAAAAATAATGCACAATTAACCAAATTAAAAAATAAAAAAAATGCCCGACTCTGGAAATGGGGTGGTGACAAGCCTATCCTCCTTAGAAAATTTCGTCCTCGAAATTTAAAGTCAATCACACTCCTTATAGGTCAAACCCCCAACAATCACAGTCAAGAAATTCTACCTATATAACATACAAGATCAGGGTCCTATTGGTCGTGTTATCACAGTCTCAATCAAGGTCACTACACTATCTACCACAGCACAAAGAAAATCTAACAGGTACTAATGAAGCACACCACAAGGAATAGAAAAGGACAGGAAGAAGAAACAAGAGACAGACCTGCTAACCCGACACCCGTAGCATCGGCCTCCTCGACCGTCAACGCATAAGCCCTGCCCTGCTGGGGTGTATCCCTCTGCTGGTGCGGGGCATGATGCTGTGCCACAGGTGGCCTATCTCCAACTCTCTGATCCTGTGCTCCACCCAATGGAGGTGCAGTGGGGCAATCTCTCATCTGGTGAGCAGCGGATCCGCAGAACAAACACACCTTCAGCCTCCTCCTACAAACATCCCAAGTGTGTCCTGCCTTCCTACAGTAGGCACAAGTGGGCGCTCTCTGATCCTGACCCTACTGCGCTGCCTTCTGCACATAGGGACGCTTAGCTGGTCCCGCACTACCACTGGCACTGCCTGAATCATCCCTGCCTCTCTTGGACTTGAGCTCCAAGTCATCCTCTGCTCTCTGAGCATCTCCTACTATCTGCTCAAAAGTTGCCTCGCGGTCGCTCCTAGTCAAAGACTTGACCGCCATGACCAAGCCCTTGCGAAACTTCCTCGCCTTAGCTGCCTCACTCAAGCCATCCACGAATCTGCCCAGACGGCAAAACTCCGCTGCGTACTCATCTACCGTCATGCTCCCCTGGACGAGTGCCTCAAACTGGCTCTCCAAAGCACTGAGCGCCACATCTGGGAAAAACTTCTCCTTGAAAAGCCTCTTGAAAGCCTCCCAAGTAAGCCCTGGCGCCGCAATCCTCGTATCTGTACGATACCATGTCAAAGCGAGGTCGAACATCTGACTGCCCGCTGCCTCTATCTGCATACTGTCTGGAATCTGCGCCAGCCTGAAGATCCCCTCGATCTGCTCTATCCAGTCATCCGCGTACAGGATTCCTTCTGTACCACGGAACTCCTTGGGCCGCATCCTCTGAAAGTTGATAATACTACCCGGCCTTGGATGCTGAATCTCATCTGCCTGTGGCTGAATCTGTGCCACCCTATCCACTGCCGTCATGGCCACCTGGTGGGCGTTCTCAATGCCCAGCCTCATCACATCCACCTGACGGTGCTGCGCGTCCATCATCTCCCTGAAGAACACAAACAACTGCGCGGCATCTACTGGAGCAGGAAGTGGTGGAGGAACCACCGGAACGACTGGGGTAGTCCTCGGATCGACAGGTGAGGGAGGATCCCCGAGAGAAGCAGATGCTCCCTCAACCGCAGGAGTGGTGAGTGGAGCGGTAGCAGCTGCCTGAATACGAGCTGGACGAGAGGTAGCAGACCTCTCCGAGGCAACTGCTGGAACGGTACGATGGGATCGTGTCTTCGGAGGCATCCTGAACACAGATCAAAAGAAGTCAATACGGCGCAATATACGATATCATCAAAGAAGGACAGTAATATTTCAAAAGAAGCAAATTCAGAATAATTAGATTGGAATTGTTCCTAGTCGTGATTGAGTACACTCTCATCCTAGATCCTAGATCCTATAGCAGGCTCGCAGCAGTACAACTAAGTTGTTGTACCACCACGACATCGCACTAATTGCGAATCGAGACCTGCATGGGGCCGCCACCAAAAACGTGTCACGACCCGCACCCGAAAATCGGGCATGAGTCGTGGGTACGTCCAGCCTACGCCGCAGCATCGGCGGTAGAACGCTGTCTAGGTCAACTAACTAAATAATAATCTCACACAAAAATCGGCCATGACCTCTCCAAAAGGAGGGCAACCACACAATCAAATATATATAAATCTGCCAAAATCTCAACTCCAACGGAGGAGCAATATCATAATGATAATCACAAGTACTCAATCACGAATCTAAGCACGATAAGATAACACAGAGATATAACAACTATAAAGTCTAACCAACAACAACTACTACAACAACCACAACATCAAATAATAATACAACAATATCCAAAATAATATACAATACAAGGTCTCTATCCAAAACCGGAGACAAATCCGGTGCTAAGGCTAATAAAAACAACAAGGTCCTAGTGATCCCGGCTACCAACCCGGAAATCACTCCTAAACTAGAGGATCCCTGTCTGCACCGTCGACAGGCACAGGTCCATAAAACGTCGGACACCAATCCTCCGGATACTCTGAAAAATATGTCCAGTCAGGACTGGAGCAAGTACATCTCTAACAGCAGTTCCATTTAAATGATAAAAACTACAAAACAGTTATAGCAAGTAGCAAGAAGAATGAAGCAAGTATGAAACAAGGAAATATGTATAACTGGTGCATAAAGGTAAAGATGCATGGAATCAGAGCAAGGTAGTAATAGCTGCAGATACAGGAAATCTAAGCTAAAATCAAGTCCGTGCACATGAACGTGTAGTGAGTCCAGCATAAAAAACATGTAGTGAGTCAAGTCCAGAAACATGTAAGTGAGACAAGTCAAGAAATGCATGAGAGTCCAGACTATAAAGAATGAACTCGGTGTCTTTGAAATACTTGTTTCGACATGTAAACGGCTAGGGGTAAGTACGGCTCACCGCGCACTGGGTGCGCGGCTGCTATCATTCCAGATTAGACCAGAGAGAGTGATTCCTGAAGATGCCAGATAGGAATGTTTACATGTCTACTCGAGTATTTCCCCGCCCCGACTAATACAAGTGGATCCAAGACCCGACACGCAAATCAAGATGAGTCCAGCCTGAACATGAATGATGCCTGTAGTGATGCCTGTAGGTGATGCCAGTAGTGATTCCAGAATAGAGGCCAGAAACATGAAATGTACGTGTCGCAAGTAAATGAATCCAGAAATATCAGTCAGTGTCTCGTGTTGTGCCAGAATAATCAGATGGTACTATACTAGAAGCTGAATCATAATAATCATCAGATAATAAAAACTATCAGAGAATGTACTCGCCTGACGTCCTGAGCAACTGGCGATCCGAACCGGTGTCGCAACGACCTAATGCGAAAAGCAAGGTTAAACAGGGTTCTAATGAGTTAAACAGATATAAAATAACTAAAAATAGGCTTCTAGGGTCGTTCTAGGTCAAACGGGTCAAACCGGTGAAATCTGGGTCAAAAAGTCAACTCTGGGTCCAAAAAGTCAACTCTGGGTCAAAACTAGGTCAAAAGTTGACTTTGGCGGTCAACCGAGTCAACTACGGTCAAGTCTGGGTCAAACTAGGGTGCTCCTGAAATTCTAGGTCAAATCGAGCTCATTAAGCTAGAAAACTCACAAACCCACCTCCTTGAGATACCGGGATACCCTCGGTATCCGATACCTCATCCTACGCTATATACCCCGCCTATACCCTCTAAAACCTATGCTAGCACGCGTAAATATATACACATATACATATAAAAATCACCCCAAGACATTTCCTAGGCTAATGCTCAAAAACCCCGCTCGAAACTCAATACCTTGGTGAGATACCTTGATATCTCAAGGTATTGGGATACTCTCCAATACCCCTCTAACTACCCCTCTAGTTAGCTATCTAGGCTAATAGATATATACCTAGTTATTAATTTAGGCTAGAAAATATATAACTATCATATATTTATACATATCTAAGTATCTATATATATATATACATAGCACATACACACATACACTTAAAACCCATATACCTTACCTTACCTTATCTTACACATACCTTACATATACATATATATATATATATATCTAGATCTAGATATCTAACTATCTATCTAGCTATGTATATATCTATCTATCTATCTATCTATCTATCTATCTATCTATCTATCTATCTTATTATCTATTTATCTATAGGTCTATCTATCAATCTATCTACGTATCTATTTATCTATTTATATCTAGGCATCTAGATATCTAATATCTATTGATCTAGATATCTACCTATCTTATATCTATCTAACTAGATACCTATCTATTATCTATCTATGTATCAAACTATTTACCTATCCATCTAATATCTATATAGTATCTAGATATCTATCTATTCATAAATCTATCTATCTATTTATATCTAGCTATCTACTTACCTATGTATCTATGTATGTATCTATCTATCTATCTATCTATCTATCTATTTATTTATCTAACTAACTTATTATCTAACTATGTATCAATCTATCTATATCTATATATATATATACCTCTCTCTCCCTCCCTCGCATTGCTACTGCTAGCTCTTGCTTGCTGCTGCTGCTGCTAAGCATGCTGCTACTGCTGCTGAATTGCTGCTGCCTGCTGCTGCTATGTACTGCTGCTGCTAGCTGCTGCACTGGCAGCAGCATGCTGCTGCTGCTGTCCCAGTTTCAGCTGGGCACACCCCCCCCTCTCAACACACATACACACACACCTATATATATATATCACTATATATATATATCTATATATATACATACATATATATACATATATATAACCCTATAGATATATATACACTAACTTATACATTCTAACATACACACACACTCAAACACAAATCAACACACACACACACATAATTATATACAAACACATATCTATATATACATACACACATATATCTATATATATATATATAAACACTCACACACTCAAACATATATATATATCTATATATATATATATCTATCCTCACTCACACACACTCACTCTCACACACCCTCGCACACACATACTCACACACACTAGCACACACTCTCACAAGCACACAACCACACACACAAACTCTCATACATATATATATAAATATATACATATATACACACAACTCAAACTCAAACACAAATATATATATATATACACATACACACACAAGCACACTTACACATATACATATATATATATATACACATAGACATATACACACACAAGCACATAGATATAAATACACTCATATATATATATAAATATATATACACAAACACACATACATATAGATATATACATATATTTATATATAGAGACACATATACACTAACACAACACAACACACAACAACACACAACCAACACGCCCCACTCACGCCCAACGACCCCGACACTCATCGACACCCTAAAATATATAAAATATAACTCGAAAACTCTAGCACACACTCCCCGATACTAACCCAACGCGCGCACAAGCCCGAAACGAGGAAACCAAGTCGAAATGGCCGTTCGGTCATTTCGACGAACACGTGGTGCGCGGCTCGGAAAACCTCCTGAAACGCACACCAAACGAACTCGGAATCGGCCCAAAATTTACTCACGCGCTCTACACGATGTCTAGATCCTAGAAAATGCGCTCCCGCGTCGATTCTAGGCCCGTGGCGGAAACGCACACGCACTTAGAATCGGTGACGACGAAAAGCCCCAAATTCGCTCGAAACGCCCGTTTCTCCGCGACGCGGCTTTCCGTGTCCGAACGGAGACACGCACTCACCCTCAAGACACCCGACAATGTCTACCTATGTCCGTCTAACCTAGGGCATCACCCAAAATTGGGCCAAATTCGGATTTCATCCGAAATTGACACAAAACCTAGTGTTAAAGTCTCCAAACACTACCCAACTAGTTCCAACTTCCTCCCACGGGTAGCCTAAGGGTCTAGGAAGGTTCTAAAATATTAATTACACTATAAAAGAGTAATTACAAGGGAAAATTTAGGGTTTACCTCTTGGGAGTTGGAATCCCAAGCCAAAATCTCCAAAATGCTCCAAATCCTCCAAATCAAGCTTCCAAGCTCCCAAATCTAGCTCCAACTCCAAATCTAAGCTCTACCCACCTAGGTTGGGGAAGAATGCAAGGTTAGGGTTAGCAACCATGGAGAATAGAAGAAGAAAGAAGAGAAATAGGAGGAAGGAACTTACTTGGAGAAGGAAGGAAGAAGAAAAAGAAGTGGAGAAGAAGAAGAAGTGAAGAAGAAGATGAAGAAGAGAAAGGGGGAGAAGAGGCTGCTGGTTCACGGGTGTGGGGGGAGAAAAATAGGGCCGGCCACTTAATTAAAGGGTTACACAAGTCACCAAATTCCCAAAACGTCCCTACTCTACTTGATTTCGGGTTCCGGGTTCCAAAAGCACTCAAACTAGTTCCAAATCTCTCCAACTAACCTCCTAAAAATAAAATAAATATTCTAAGCCCCAAAATAATTCTCACAAGGGTGTGGGCTGGGTCGGACATGGGTCCACTAGGGTCTGACATGGGTCCAGGCTAGCCAAAATCCTAAAACAATCAATAAAAATATAATACAATCATTAATTAATTATAAATACAATTAATTAAAAAAATGCACAATTAACCAAATTAAAAAATAAAAAAAATGCCCGACTCTGGAAATGGGGTGGTGACAAGTGTCGCATAGACGTCAACTAAAACGTCGTTGCAATTACGCCTGTTAATAGTCAAGGAATCGACTGTTTGGCGACAGATTTTTTAGCAACGTGGCGTTTATCGAAGGGCTTTTTCTGTCCAATTTTCATCGTCAGGTAGTTGCTAATACTGAATAGCGATATTTTGATGATGGATTAGGATGTAGCTATTCCTCCATATTTTAGTAGTGTTCAGACGCAGTAGGCTTACGAAAGCCAGTACTGGAAGGTCGAGAGCGGCGACGACACGAGCAGGATTAGGATTTTGTTGTAGGGAAGGGTTAGGATTAGAGTTTTGGGGAGGGAGAGAGGAGGGTGGTGATGGTGGAGGGGGTTGTAATCTAAATATAGTTGAAAGGAGGGTGAGACGTCGGAAGATGGTTGCGGGAGGAATGGTGGAGGATGCCACAGGATAGAGGGGGCTTTTATGGAGCTACTGCTGCAACTCCTCCTTGTGAGGAAAAAAGGAGAGAAGGGTTTGGAGGCGGAGGAGGTAGAGGAAGTGTTGTAGAGAAAATAAGAGGAGAAATGTTTGTTCTCTAGAAGAAGAGAGGAGCAGGGGGGTTGGTGATATAAAAAAGGGCAGGCACATTCGGGTTTTTTGGGAAAAAATAAACTTGATTTTCTAGAAGTGTTTGGTTGCATGAATGTATAAGTGTAAATATAATTTTTTTCTTCGACGAAAATAAAATACATATATTTTTTAGTTTTATCCTCATTTTTGTTTACTAAAAGTGATTTTTAAGATGATATATTTTTTTTAAATTGGAAGTGGTCAAATTCATACTTACTTTGTTCTGGTGGCTATGAAAAGGTGAAAAATGAATAGTATATTATAACAATAAGAAAATTAATTTAATAGTTAACAAAATAATATTATTCTTAGTACTATTATTTAATTTTTTAATTTTGTAACTCTTAAGTATTAAAATTTATTTAGTTTAAATATTTATTTAACCATTATAATTAAATTAATTATTTTAATTAAATTAATTATTTTAGTTAAATTAATTATTTTAATTAACTTAATTATTTACTATTAAATATTTAATTATTTACTAATACTAATTAATAATGAAAATAATATTTTTAAAATTTTTGTTTATATTAATAATAGTTAGTATATAATGATGTAATTTTTTTAATCTATGTTAGAGGAATATATCCTTATATTCTCCTTTCCCAAAGAAAATCCTCGGTTCTCTCGGTTTCCATCTTTTTAATTCCTAAAGAAAATTTTTGATTCCCAATATTCTCCTCCACCCTGCGTCTCCTCCTCCTACACTTTCTCTCTGCATCATGAATCTCCTCTAACTCCTCTCGATATCGACTCTGACACTACCAACGATGAGGTCTGAGTCAAGCGCCCGCCTCCTCCACCTCAATTTTCATGAGGATGTAGCAGCCACAACGCCTCAACGGTGGACCCAAACCATGCACTTAAACACGTGGACAGCAACTAGTAGGGGAGGCTCCTCACCGGTAGGGGGTGCTTCCATCTCTTTGTAGTTATTAAAACTATCTCCCCACCACTCCAAACTTCTCTTAAACCAAGCCACTACTCCATCTTTCCATTTCCTATAGCCACTCCTCAATTTTCTTTCATTTCTTCGTCCTCTTCTTCCTAACCATTCCATACATGGCCGAAACTTTCATGACATGCTGCTGAATTATGCCTGGAACCAAGGGCTTTGTACTGCTATATACACATCAAATTAAGGGGTAAATACCTTTATCCTTCTCTTCTTAATCTCCTACAACCTCTTCCCTTATTTTTCCATACCTTTTCCAATTGTTCTTCCCATTTTCCCTCTCCATATCCAGTTGAATATACCAAGTTACTGTTGAAACTCTGTAGAGAAGTGATCCTGTCCACTTGTCTTGAATAGGTATGTAACATATTTTCCTCTTCATTTTATGTCACATAACTTAAGGACTATTAGCCACTTCGATGACATAGGTAGAAACCATAATTAAAACATAAAATATCTTGTTTAAACATGCCAAACACCTTCACAAGCACACAATTCCAAAACTGAACTCTTCGCGTTCATGTACACAATTTCATTTGTTACATTTTCTTTTTATGCATGAAATCCTCATGAACATATACCTACATCTACCCCCTTCATTGTCACATGTAAGAGCCATGCTAGAATCAAGAAAAACCATGTTTAAACCATGGTTTTGCCCCCCATTATATTCTGAATTCCAGAATTGGATGTTGACGTTTACGCACAGATAATTACTTGTTAATCTTTGTTTTTGTGCACAAAACTTACATGAATATATATCAAACTTTTGCCATGACATATACCCTCAAACCCATGCTTTAAACCCTTTCCAAATCATGTTTTATCATGCCTAATTTTATGAGTTTTTGTTACAAATTTCAGCACCGAGTTTGTGCTAGAAATTGTCAAATTTCGTTGCTAGAACGTATTTTACCACGTATATATATTATATTCTATTTTAGGATTATGAAATACATGTTGAGACTTAATAATATATAGTTTAAGTTATTGAAAAACTATAAGAATTATACATGTAGGTGGTGGTAGATGTTGTATTGACAAGTTGAACATGTTGACAATCACAAATTGCGCGTTGTCCAACTTTGACAAGTTGTAGGAATAAATATAGTTAACCCTACTAATTGTGACATATTTTCATATATTAGAATAATTTAGGAATAGTGCAAATATGATTTCATATTTTAGTTGTTTAGTTGGTAACTTGAGATTTAACCCTAGTTAGTGTTACAAATAGGTTGACACTTGTAAAGGATATTTGGGTATGATTACTAAGTCACATTGTTTATGAATAATCTTAGTAGGAAGAACACAAAGTATCACATGTTGAGTATTAAATAAGAAACCATGATAACCTAGGGTTATACATATAAATATTTAGGTTAATGAGTTGTTAGGTGACCGGAAGACCATAACTATTTTCTAAAGCTAGTTTTCTCTTAATTGTGTCAAAATCCTAGTTTCATAATCAGCCATGTGTATAATCAACCATGTGTATAAGTTAGTATTCTTTTGCATGTGTATCATACTCTTGAATGGAGACTAATTTAATACTAGTATATAAATATAGGTACTCAGAGACTAATTTAATACTAGTATATAAATATAGGTACTCAGGACAGTTCAAACGTGAGTACGGGATCAGGATTGTAGTATTCTCATTTTGGAGATCTAGACAAGTATACCTTGCCTTGTTTACTGTTTAAACTTAATTAATATTGTTTATATGCTTATGCTCTGAATATAATATATTTAAACGCATCTGAGAATGCCTCGGGTGCAGTCGACGAAGATGTTGATACTTAATCTTGTGTATTGACTTAGTTACTAGGGGACATACCAGAAATTATGGATTTATTATCATCTCTCCCAAAATCTGGACACGTACACGGCACTGTGTGAGTTCATGTTAGGGCACGGGCTTACGCACTCGACTGACTATTGGTACAAGTAGCACATGTGACGGTACATCGTATAGTTGTGAATACTCTATTTTATTTGTGACCTGGCATTGTAGATATGAGATATCCATGTCGTAGTCACGACTTGTACATTGGCATTGGACGGAAAAGATAATTAGTAGGCGTATGGGACAAACGACTATCTACCGTAGTCTTCGGATGGAACTACAGAGTAATGAGCCTTAGTGTTACACGGTTATGGGCTATTGTTACCCGGTTATGGACATATATGCTTGTCGGTATATCAGACAGTTATCACTAGTTGTGCACTATGTTGATCGATGATATAGGCCAGCATATATATGACCTCTAGTCTTGGACTATGCCAGATTTCCTATTTTATCTATCCATACGTTCCAAAGTTATCTTCAAAGTGAATTCACTTAGTTGGTTAGTTCACCCTTATGTTTACACAGTATTTACATTATGGTATATAATTTTTGTATCTTGTTACGTCCCTCTGAGGACCTGATCTCCTGCCAGATTAAAGTGTTAGTTGACGTTTTTTGCTGGAGCTGTGGTTGAGTATCATCTCGGTTTACAGGTATCGTTATTAGGTACTGGTATCATGTCTTTCATTGTTCATCTATTATCTTCTTATTGCTTATTACCTGATATTATAGCATAGTTTTGTATGCTTATTCTTTTCTCAAGCTTGATCGATCAATGTGTATTATTGGACGGCCGACTCTAATGTACTTTTGTTCTTTCTTGACTTTACTCATTATGTGGATTGAGATATAGTTAGTTGTTGGATCATAGAGATATATAGCTTGATCACTTGACCTTGGACAGCCCAAGTACGCTTCCATGGGTCCATTAAATTAGAAAACCCTTCGTAGTCTTACCAGCTAACCATTGCCACGTGGCTGGTCCCGTGTATTTTGGTACTGAGGGGTGACAATGTTAGAATTAAAATTTTTTTTAAAGTATGTGGTTGTTTGTTGACGTGGGTGAAAAAGTATAAACTTTTGTTGAAATAAAATTAATAGTAATTTTTTTTTTGTTAAAGTAGAGAGGAAGTGATCCTCCGACCAAATGTTGGATGTGGGAATGACGATATCCTACTTCTGCGCTCTACTTCGGAAAAATAAAAAATCGATGTCAAAATTTTAATTTCGTGGCAGTCAAAATTTACTGTTCATATTAAATTACAGTAAATCTCGCTAAATTCTCCAATCAAACACGTGGAATGGTCCAAACTAAATTTTGATTAATTCGGTGCTCCAAATCCACGAACAAAATAGTCCGTTGTCAAACTTTTCTAACAATTTCAGAGAAAAAAATTTCATCATTGTGACCCAATGCTTTCCATACGAGCTTATTGTGCAAGTGAAACTATCACTAGAAATCCACACTCATGGTGTAACCATGAAACTAGTACTTTATTCATGCATGTTAGGGAATGCTTCATCACTAGGGAAAGGGCTAGTGGGTTATATGGCTTTAAGTTGAGATACTGGGGCAAGTGAGTGATTGCCAACAAAGCAAGCCTACATCAATCAAGCCAAGCCTTCGAACTTCGGCTTGGGGTCTGATATTGTGGAGCATAATGTAGTTTTATACTAGTCAATTGGCTAACATGATACCATGAATTTTTTAATTGTATAACTTATATTATGATAAACTTTCTAAGTTTGTAAGTTAATATCATAAATTATTATTTATTTTATAAGTTAATATCATAACTTATCGTTTATTTTGTATACACGGATCAGAGAGAGTTGCATACACGCACATTTCTAGCAAAATGGGACCCTAGGCTATCCTGGATATAGAATCCCCTACAAGAAAACTTTGGCACCTTTTCAAAACTTAGGGGACTTTTGTAAAATTTAGGGAACCTTTGTATTTTTTGGGCATATAGGTCCGTGCTTAGATCGTCTAGTCTTGTAGCCATTTATGCATACATGGGATGAGAGGTGAGGGGGGTTAGAAATTTAGTAAGTCAAGAATGATAAATTGATCAAAAATTGTCAAAAAAAAAACACTACCATACGATAGGTAATTGGAAATTTTAAAATTTTATGGTAGAAAGTTCGGACGTTCATAGTTACTGGACATAAAAGTGAAAGTTCAAGGTAAAATGACAGCCATAGAATCGAATTTTATGATAAGCATCAACCTACATGAGGTTCTATGTTTGTGTCGTGGTCAGACGCTTATTCAGCTCATCGAACGATGTTTGACACTCTTCCATCTAAATAAACTCCTCTTCTTTGCGGGCCAAGCAGGTTATCGGCTTTGCGATCCTCGCAAAGTTCTCTACTTACCTTCGGTAATATCCGTCAAGTCCTAGGAAACTCCTCACCTCTGAGATATTGGTAGGGGTCGGTCACGTCTCTACTGCTTAGATCTTTGTTGGATCTACTGAAATACTATCTCATGAGATAACGTGTCCGAGGAAATAGACACGGTCTAGGAGGAACTCACACTTGCTTAACTTGGCATAGATCCTCTCATACCTCAGCGTCTCCAACACTATCCTCAAGTGCTCCCCGTCCGCCTCGTGGCTCTTCGAATACACCAAAATGTCGTTGATGAAGACTATCATGAACTGGTCCAAGTACTGGTAGAATACCCTATTCATCAGGTTCATAAATATTGCAGGCGCATTCGTTAGTCCAAAAGGCATCACCAAGAACTCGTAGTGGCCATAGCGAGTCCTGAATGTCATCTTTGGAATATCGTCTCTTCATACCTTCACCTGATGGTATCCCGATCTGAAGTCGATCTTCGTATAACACCTTTGCTCCGGTCAGCTGGTCGAACAAATCGTCAATCCGTTATAGAGGATACTTGTTCTTGATTGGCAAAGCATTTAGGGCCATGTAGTCAATGCACATACGGAATTTCCTATCCTTCTTCGGTACAAACAACACTGGTGCTCCCCAGGGTGATCACTCAGACGAACAAATCCCTTGTTCTGTAACTCCTCCAATTGTAGCTTCAGCTTATCCAGCTCTTTCTTTGTCAATCGGTACACATTGGTTGATACCGGTGCTGCTGCTGGTACTAGCTCAATAATGAACTCCACTTATCTTTCAGGTGGTAGACCTAGCAACTCCGTCGGGAACACATCCTCGAACTCTGCAACTATCAACGGGGGTGTTGCCTCCATCATCATGTAGACTCCAGTTGTCTGCTCTACTCCTTGCTCAATGGTCCCCCGTATAAACTCGAAGTTCGGACGATCTGGTGGTCTGAAAGTAACACTACCCCTCCGGCAATCAAGTTTAGCATGGTACTGGAACAACTAGTCCATCCACAGCACAACGTCGAAGTTTGGCATTGGAAATATCAAAAATCGAGCTCTCATCTTTCGACCACACACGACTACCTAGCACGTTCTAGAAGTACTGGTATCCGGCACGATACCTACTCTTGTAAGAATCTTCCAACTCTCAGGGAAGGGGAAATGTCTACTCGATGCATTGCTACGAAACTACTAGAGAAAAATGATAGCGTAGCACCAGAATCAAATAATGCAGTTGCAGGTAATGATGCAACTAAAATGGTACCTATAATAGCTTCCCCCTCGAGCTCCTCCTCTTTAACTGCAAGTGCAAAAACCTGGCCAAGCCTTTTTGTCTCAGCCTGCTGTATCGCTCTGTCAAACTGTACTCCCTACGGGGCTAAGAGTGGTCCTCTCTGGTGTCATTCGGGTACAGGTGGATGATGAGTTGTTGCTATTTGTAATGGTGCCCTCTATACTGGTACAACTGGCCTCAGCTATAAATATGTCCATTTTTGCCACAATAGTGACAAGTAGGAAGCTCCCTTTGCTGGTACGGTACAACTCTCTGCTGCTGCTGCACCCTTGGACGTTGGATTGGCCCTCCGTCTCCTTGCTATCCTTTAGCTGGTACGATTGCAGAACTAGGTTGCCTTTGAGGAGTCGGCTCCTTGTTAATGGCCTCCTGCACTCTGGCCTCTACTAATATCTCCTTATATGAGATCCTCGCCTCTAAGCTGGTGTACCTCTGAAGTTTGCGAGTCAGACCATGATGGAATCTCCAAGCCTTCTTATTATCATCTAGTATCAGAATTGTACCAAATCCGCTGAGTCGACTGAACTCTAAATCATACGCATCCACGGTCATGCTCCCCTGCTTAAGGTGGAGGAAATGATTGTAGAGTACGTCCTTGATGGTAGCTGGGAAGTACTTCGCATTGAAGTATATGAGAAACTGCTCCCAGGTCTGGGTCTTGTCTATGCTGCGCTCCATCGACTCCCACCAGTGATGAGCATTGCCTTCCAGTTGTGCCCTCAATGCGGTCATCCATAAATTCGCGGGCAGCTAGGAAGCCTCCAGAAGCATCTCCGTGCTAGAAATCCAATCGGTGATCTTCTCTGGGCTCTCACTACCCATAAAATTCTTCGAGCTCATCTGACAAAAAATCCTCTGACCGTTCCCACCGTTCGGGCTGGTACTGGTATAGGTGCTGGTGTTGGTGGTCTCTTAAGAGCCGCCATTAAGCTCTGTCTCATGACCTCGGTCTAATGCCACTGCGCCTGCATCATCGCTTGGAAGAATTGAAATATCTGGGACTGGCCCTCCTGCTACGACATCTGAGGGGGGATGGGCACATACGACATCTGTTGTGGGTACAGTCCATACGGCATATGGGAAGGGAAATGAGGAGGTGGAGGTAAAGGAACCTTCTACTGCGGCATCGGTGCCTGTTTCGACGTCTGACCCTCCTACAGGGCATCAGTGTGGTCTGTGAGATCTAGCCCTCCTGATGCTGTATCGGAACTACCTGCGATGCCTTATGCCTCTGGATATTTAATAAGCCACGCGTCCACTATGTAAGTTCATCCCTCTACAAGAGATAGAACTAAATTTAAAGGGTACAGAAATAATCATGATGCAAATATTCAAATAGTAAAATATAAAAGAGGTTCAAAAATAGTGATCAATGTGGATGAGATCTAATAATTCCTATCCTATTACAGGCTCGCTGGGCATGATATCATAATTCATACCACAAGCGATAAATGTTGACCTGCATGGGCCACCACTAAAACTATGTCACGTCCCAGTCCCAAAATATAATGGTACTGATACGTAACTAGGCCAGCTAATACAAACTAGAATATGTTCCTAATTTAATGGCCCTATCTAGGTATACTACGCTGTATATTTGACTAAGTCCATAACTAAAATAAATCATGTTACAGGTAAACATCTAATCTCATCCACAGAACATATATAAGAAAGACTGAAGTAAATAACTGAAATGAAACATAAGGAGTCTGAATATTATAATAAAACTGAAATAAGTCTGATGGGGACAAACCCACTAAATACAACACTGAACGAAAGTACAGAAAGACAGTAAGATAAGATAGACTAGGACATCGGCTAACTAGATAAAGATGCTCAAGTCTGAGGCGGTAGGCCTACCAAGACTCAAGGGAACTCTGAAGGTTGAATCTCAAGGTCCTCTGCGGTGATGAAGCCCGTCTCAACTCCTGGCCCAAATACAGTCGGATAATATGCCTCGTCGAGATCTGAAAGAGAACCAGGTACTCAGAGGGACGTAACAAGATACAAAATACATGCCGAAAGAAAATACTGAGTAAAGTAAATAAGGGTAAACTATACAGTCACGCGTGTCGCACGCACCGATAGCTAGTCGGGTATGCCCACTCGCATCTCAATCATGAGTTTTATATTATGTCGTGAGAAATATGTGACAAGGTCTTGGCGAAATTAAAATACCTCCACAACTTTGGGTGAGTCTAATAATGACTAGGTTGATACACTAGACTACACATTGACGCATTCGTCGACTGCATCCGAGGCTTTCTCAGACACGCACAGTTATATAATATTCAAAGCATAAACATATGAAAATAATATCTGAATTTAAAAATTACAACAAGGCAAGGTATACTTACTTAGATCTCTAAGCTGATAACGCAAAGGTCCTGCTCCCGAATCGACGCTCGTGCGATCCCAAGAGCCTAGATATATAGTAATATTAAATCAGTCACTACACTAAGGTATACTAAACATGTACAAGAGTACAACTAATCTACTAAGGGGTTGATAAGTTACTCCTAGAATGTGGGATTAAGTGTTCTCACACTAGGGTTCTTGTAAAGAAAGTATGTCATCAACATTGGAACTCACTAAGTGTCAAATTAGGTCAAGTAACCTAGGGTTCATTTTGTCTATTAAAATATGAACACATGAGCATCAACCATAGGTCAAGTTAGGGTTATGATATCACACATTCCATTCCTCAAGTACAACCATTTATATAACTATATACAACCCTCTAAGTAGTACAAAATGTCAAGTGCACATATAAGGGTCAAATATGAATTTTGTGAACTAAACATGGTATGAACCTCATTCTAAACTTGTATTTGTCATGTAACATGTATGCATACATTACCTCAACTAGTGTAAAACCCTATCATGTCATTTTCTACTCTCTAACATAGTGTTTATATACAAAGAAACTATCTAGTACAAAACCTAGGCAAGGTGTTCAACAAGTTGCACAACCTTTAACCAAGTTTCAACTATGCAATATATATATATATATATATATATATATATATATATAACATCCTAAACACATTTATAAATTCTGGAATTTAGTGGTAAAAGAAGTAAAAATCATGATTGGCCAGTGGTTAATTGGGTTTTAGGTCATGGCAAAGTGATAATGACAACAAGTGTATATATAAACATTCAAGGTTTTGTCATGAGAAAGTAGTAGATGTTCATTGCATTCTCTTAAAAATTATGAATAGAATGTTGAAGAACATGAAGGGGGATATGAAGTACATGTAGAGGGGGTTGAGGAGGAGGAGTTTGGGCACTTACCAAAGTGAAAAGGGGAGTGAAATGAGGACTGTGCACTTCTTGCACAAATCTGTCCAGATCTGGACATTTGCTTACATTTGCTGTTGTAGGGACTGTTCTAGTAAATCCTAGCTACTGTGGTTGCTAAGAGAGGTAGGGAGGAGGTAGAGGATGAAAATAGGGGGCTATGGTGGTAGTGGAATGGCTGTGGTAGTGGTGGAATGGTCGGATTTGGGGAGATGGCTACTGTCAGCTTCAGCTAGGTAGGTTCGTGTGTGGGGATGAATGTAGGGAGTTGTGGGGGGGTTTTGTGGTTGATTTGTGAAGGGGAAATTTAGAGGAAAGGTAGAGGAAGATGTTGGGGAGGTGGTGGAGTGGCTATAGTGGTATGGTGGAGAGGTTGGAAAGGGGGAGGAGCTGAGTTCGGGTCCAGCCTAGGTAGGGTTCGGGAAAGGGCTGAAAGGAGGGAGTTATAGGCCGGACAAGGTGAGGGAGGTAGAGTGTGTGTGTATAAAATTTAATGGGTGATGGTGAGGTTTTTGTGTGGGTTTAGCATTAGGCTAGTCAATTCTTGAGTTGAAGGTGGCGTAAGAGAGGGTTAAATGATGGAGGATTTCTGCCATTTAATGCCTCTACCAAAACTAGGGTTCAATATTAATGGGTGAAATGAGGGCGTGAGGTGATGGGTCAACCCTAACGAGGGTATAGCTGAATTTAATTTTTAAAGGGATTAAAAATAAGATTTTGTGTAGGAAACTTGGTATTTTGGGTGTTGTAGAGAGGGGAGATGGTGTTAGGTGTTTAGCATGAACCATGGGAGGGTGTGTGAGGGTTTGGATTGGGTGTTTGGACTAGTTTAGGGCTAGGTTAAGTCGGTTACTCAATAAGACTAGAAATTGTGTCATTGAGATTGTCAATGTGTTGGAAGCATATAGAAATATATTTTGTGTGACACAAGTGTCATAAATGTTGTAAGCTTAGTGTAGGTCATGGTCATACAATGGGTTGCAAGGAACGGGTGGAAGTTGTGTCTCCAATTTCGATTGGAATGGATATGGATGCAAAGTTTAGGATTTGAATTAGAAATTATGCGACGAATGTTGTGTAATTAAAATAGAGCACAAGAGAGTGTGTTTGTGAGTGACACAAAGGTCAGGATTGACGATTAGCCTGTCTAAGTCAATAGTGTAAAATTTGTTGGAAGGAAAAGGCATGTGTAGTGTTCCAAATATCGAACCAAAGGTACGGTGCAACATGTGTATCAAAAATGAATAGATAATAATAAACTTTATTTCCTAATCCTAATCGACTCCAAATCCATCACAATCACTCACTAAGCTAAGTATACATAAAATTTGGTGAGAAAAGTTTACAATTTTTAACTCTATGATCACATATATTAAGTTTTACATGATTAGAAAGAAGAAACAATGTCCAAATGCACCAAATCTAACACTTATCAACCGTAACTAAATATAAAGGAATGTACCTCATCTAGCTAAAGAACTATATCCAAAATTTGCAAAGGATGACATTGTTTCCGGTTCGATAAAAATAAAGGTTGTCGATGACTAAAAAGAGAAACATTTTTTAACGTGTCACGAATGAACCTTCTCTTTCCTTATCGTTCTTTATTTCGAGAAAAAATATTGTATAGGTACAAAGGAATTGGACAATTTCTCAGTACACAAATAAGTTCTGGGAGGGGCAGCTATAAAGGTCTGATCTGCGGTCGATCACTTTGCTCCTTAGACTACCGAACACATTTTTTTGAGAGCCTAAAAATCGATCCTTTTAACCTAGGTGGATACCTTCGTATATATAGTCATTTTCGACCGGTCTGTACCTTAAAAACCGCTATCCACAACTGCGTTTGTCGCCTTGCGCACGCGTGCCTAAACGAGGTCGACTTTGGCAATGCTAACAAGACTTTAACCATGATGGCTGAGCATTAAATGGGCATGCCATACTGACAAGACTTAAGTCATGATGGCCGAGCATTAAATGGGTATGCCATGCTGATAAGACTTGGCCCTGATGGAAGAGCATTCAATGTTCATGTCCTGGAGACGAGACTTCGGCCATGATGCCTGAGAATTAAATGAGTGTGTCATGCTAATGAGGCTTCCTAGTGGGTGCAAACATGCCCACTATGTCTGTCGTCTTGTGCGCGCATGCCTTATCGAGGCAACTTCGGCCAATGTTATCCTGAATTCGTGGTGGGTGCGTGCCCGGCGAGGCAAGTTTTGTCATGTGGACGAGGCTTTATCTTTTGATAAAGGAGCATTGAATATTCGTGTCGCACGTGCCATGTTGACTGGGTTTTTCATTATGATGGCAACGGTCTTTTCATGAAAACCGTATTAAATGTCCTGATCCTCTAAGGGATACTGCATTAATTGTGCAGGTTTTGTCTTCATCCTCTCAACCACCTGTTGCTTGAGAAGGGGATGTGTTCACTTTCCTGATACGTGCAAAATGGGGCAACTCTCATAGGTTTTGCCATTTTGTACGTGTGTATCCTCATATGTGGCAGACTTTGGCCATGTTAACTAGACTTTTATCATGATGGCAACTGTCTTTTCATGATAACCACATTAATTGCCACGATCCTCTAAGGGATTGTCACTACCATATTTCTAGAATAGGGATATTTTTGTCATTTTATAATATTATAAATATCGTGTTTATATTTTATTTAATATATAATATATATGATTTTTATATTGTAACTAGTATTATTATTGGTTAGTGGATTAGACTATTTGACTTGAGTCATTAGTTAGTCATGACTAGATTAAGTCTATTAAATCTATTTAGACTCAAGAATAGAATATTCCTTCAATAGGATTAGTTAATCATATTCATAAGAGAATGAGAAAGGCCTTTGTGTCAATTCAAATATTCCTCAACCTAATCCTAACCCTATTATGAGGCTATATAAGCCTCTTTATTCATGAATAGCCTCCATTTGCTTTCCTAATTAATTTATCCCCAAATTTGAAATCAAACCCTAATCCACCCATTCCCAAATTTTATCCCTATTATTTTTATTCCAAGGAGGCTAGATGAGCTTGACATTGCTAGAGGAGCTTGGAGGGAAGCATTGACTTGAGGCTTGTGTCAATTTTTGTATCCACTTGAGGAATACATTGGGAATCTATTTTCCCATAGGTACATTCCCATTTTCTCTATCAAATTATATTCTAATTAGTATAATAAACCTATAGGAACCCTCCCTTGGCTAAGGACTACCCATAGGAAGAAAAACTAGGTTCTTTTGATGCCTATTGTGATAATTACATTGAATTTTGTGGTCAAATTGGGAAAAATCTGAATTTGGACCACTAGGTATTTGTAGGAATTTTTTTCAATGATTTTGGAGGGTGATTCATGATTTACAAGTGTGTACGTGTCCACGAATGGATACGATGAGTGCATATCACGATACGTCGTGATACAGAGTCGTAGGAAGGGTATTTGCTTGAGTAGAGGGCTCTAACATGCCAAATTCTTCATATTGTAATTAAATAGCTATTATATATGTTATACATATTATATTTGGTATTTTGGATGTGTTCATTAGGTTTTGGGAGAGTATCTTGGTGTTTTGGCTATATATCACAAGAGAATCGTAAGTGTATGGTGCGATACTTAGGAGTGCACATCAAGTGTCTGAGTAATTGCCTTAGAGCGTGTATTTATTTAGAAGTGTGGATGTGTGTGTGTGTGTGTGTGTGTGTGTGTCTATATATATATATATATATATATATATATATATATATATATATATATATATATATATGAATGTGAGACTTTGGAAGGGTGTGCATGTAGAGAGGGTATGAGAATGATGGTGTATGCCTGTGAGTGTGTTCGAGTGTGTGTGGGTGAGTGAGTGAGTTAGTGGCAGTGGTATGTTGTGTTGTTGTGAATATGTACATCAGTTTTGAGTGCACATAGAAGTGCAAGGTAAGAGGTATACTTGTGTGCATTATAGTTAATTATATGCCTACATATCTATTTATCTATCCATACAAATATATGCAGTGTCAAATAGACTATGTGTTGTGGCTTGGGTATCGGGTTGCAGTGGCAAGAAGCTGGGGTTATTGAAGTATAGACCTGGGTTCGAGTGTGATGCAGTGAAGGTAACAATGGTGAGACTGTTGTGTTACAATGTGTTGGTATTAGTGTTGTATTGGTTGTGCTTAATTGAGTTAGTTGAAGGGGAAGTGAGATATTGGTAGTTTAGCACCTGGGCTAGTATTATAGTTCTCAGTTTAGGTATGAAGGTTACATGTCTTGATCTTGAGTCTAGAGTTGAGGGTGTTGCATAGGAAGCTTGCCCTGAGTGCAGGCTAGATTGAGGTATAGGCTCGAGTCATGTTCCAACTGTTGATAACCCCAAACTAACCTAAAAACCTTGGGCAACACACTAACCAACTGATTGAACACTATACCTAGCTACTGATACCTGATATCGCAACTGACACCCAAATCTAGGCATCCAACTACTAATGACTAACCCTCACATCACAACATTCTTCACAACTGACCCCCACACCTGAAACACTAACCTATACCTAACTTGGACTGTCCTAAACCTACTGACCACAACCAGTTTCCTAAACACCAGCATCAGAACCAATCCATCCTTTGCACAGCAATATTAGTAAGTGTAAGAAACCATGTGCAGTCAGGGTAAGTGATACCAAAGTAAGGGGTTCGGGTTGAAGGGTTTAGTCAGTAAGGTGGATGGGAGTTGTGGTTTGGGGTATTGGAAGGATATATATGAACTGTGCAACTAGTTAGGCTGGGTGTTCTGTGGGCTAAGGTAGGTATAAGTACAATTGTGTGGAGGTATAGGCTGTGACATATTGGTGTACACAGTGAGGTATTGTTGTATGAGCATAAGGGTCAGAGTGTGTACATGCTTGTGTATCGAGTGTAGGAGTTAGAGCACTGGCACTGATGACTAGTGTATGTGAGGATATGGTCGAGTTCATGATTACTTGGAGGAGTAGAAGCCTGATAGCAGTAGTTTTATCATGCAGTAAGAAGAGGGGGGGGGGGGGGGGGGGGGGGGAACTGGGAGGTTGCAACACCAATTAAATTTTTGCATGACTGTAGGAGTTTTTCATGTATTTAGGTTCTACAGTGGGTGCGAACTGAGTTCAGCTGTTGTTGCAATTTAGAACAGAGATTGGTGCTCTGGTTTGAGGATTGTGCTTTAGTTGTTTTGAGTGTGCAGCATTGAGTGGATGTGCAGCAGGCAACCAAGTTATTGCTGGTGCCCAAGTGGGATACCAAGCGCCAGTAATTGGTGTTTAGGTGTGGAGAGTTTCAATATCAATGAGGCATGGAGTTTGTACACTTGGTCAAGTACAATAGGTAGGAGAATCATATGAGTAAGTGACTATGAGGTTGTGTTGTAGTGAGGTATTAAGATATTAAGGTAAGGGTTGAGTGTAAGGTAGAATTTGTATGAGTAGGGGTGAGAGAAGGTTGTGATATACTGTGTATCAGTGAGATAAGGGAGAAATAGTTAGAGACTAAGATATTAGTTAAGAGTTAAGATATTAGAGGATTAGGCTAGGTAATAGGTTATGGATTGGATTCTTGGTTGAGGTAAAAGATAATAGCAAGGTAATGAGATAATATTATAGTAATAAGTAAGGTAATGAGTTTATAGACTAGAATAAAATAAGTAGTATTATATTAGAGTGGTATATATAGGATATGATATATAATATAGTGTATATAGCTAGTATTAGTTAGTGCTAGCTAGTATACCGAGAATTAACTAATATACCTTAGATATTAACTAGTATAGCTTTTACCTTCAAGATATGGACCTAGAAACCTAGGTATAGCCTAGTATTCTCGCCCGCGAAGGATTGAAGCCCTGAAGACAAGCTAGTTTAGTCTTGTAACCAATCTAGAAACTAGTTTGAACCTAGAATCAAGGTATCGACCTAGTTTGACCTAGTTTAACTAGCGTGACCTAGTTTTGATTTAGAAATCACCTTTTAACTTATTTATACATGCTTATTTCTCTAATACCCCAAACGATATGAAATTTTATATATAGGTCAGTGTGACACCAGTTCGGACACAGAATTGCATTGTTTGCTTAGGATCACAGACGAGTACATTCTATGATAGTTTTCATTATTTAATATTACTATAATTCATGTATTTAGTGATGACATATTTGATACCCGACATGATGGTACACGGATTGGTATATAGTGTGGATCTTCAGTCATGGGATGTTACATGGTTTATTATATTGATATTGGATATCGTACACGATATTGACATTAGACATCATATATGGTATTGTTATTGGACATTGATTGTGTATCGTAACGTGTCATGGTTGGATTTACTGTACTAGTTGGGGCAAGAGAAATACTAGTGAGATATGTGATCATATTCCTATTATAAAAGTGTAAAACATTGTTAGTGTTAATTATACACCCCACGTATGATTAACCAGGCCATTTAGCTATCGTACAAGTTCTCAAGCCGATCACATATCTAAACTAGTATTTCAAAACACATATTTAGTTACAATACTTCCAATCTATTTCATACTCATTAAATTTTACCTTCTTTACCATGTCCAGTAAATCCTTATTACCTGTATGCTACATATTCAGTATTCACTTATTTCTCATATTGTTATTGACAAGATATACTGATAGTTCTATTTTAATTATAATTTATTTCATTTACTATTGCTGTTTTATAGTCTTTGTCAATTAACTGAAACTGCTGTTAGAGGTGTGCTTCGCTCCAATCCTCACGGGATAACATTTTTCAGTATTGACTAGGCGTGCTGGTGCTAACTTACTATGGACCCCAGGAAGTTTCAGGAGGTGCCAGTCCCTGTAGAGGAGATACAGTTAGTAGTTATATAGCTAGCATTTAGTATTCTTTTATACTGGATCTGTCTCCAACTTCAAATATTTGAGATTTTAGTGTTACTAGACTTATCTTGATCTTTACTAGACTCATAAGACTTGGTTATTTTGTTGTGATTATTTTAGTTGTGAGTTTGAGACTTCAATTCCTTTTTATATGATATCATATTATTTTTCTCCTTATAGATTATTGTGATTGAGTATTGGTTTGACATTATCTTTATATTCATCTTGTCCTCTATAAGGAGTTGAGATACAATTGACAGGTTATATATTACTGTGAGAAGTGATAAATTATATTATTGACCTAGACAACGTTATACCGCCGATGCTTCGGTATAGGCTGGACGTACCCATAGCTCATGCCCAAATTTTGGGTAAGGGTCGTGACACATTTTTGTTGTGGCCCATGCAGGTCAAGCTTCACAATTAGTACGATATTGTGGTAGTACAACGGCTTTATTGTACTACTGCGAGCTTGCGATAGAATATAGGATATAAGATAATTAGATGAGAGAGAGAATACTCAAATTATGATTTCTTGAGAGATTTCTGGGATGACTCTTAAGAATCTTATTTTGAATCTATTTATACTTGCTCTATTTTACCTTCGCCTTTGTACTTGTTCATTGTTGAATTTGATTCTTGTATCGAGATGAATCTTATGAACTAATTTGAGGTATAATATGATAATATAAATGGATAAGAACAGTGAGAAAGATAACCGTCTGCTTTAGTTATAAAGTCTAAAGTTTATCGCAGCTATACTAGCTGGCATGACGAAGACATAGAGCCTGATTTTGGATATATTTCTCTTGGTTATGGAATTTAGATTTTTTGCAGCCAAGCTAACGACAGGACAAAAATTCTAGATACAATAATTTTAGAGGTATGTACCTTAGTTACGAACTCTATAGTTTATCGCAACTATGCTTACAGATGTGATAAGGATTCTGGGTAACATGATTTCAGATAGACGTATATAATTATTATATTATATCTTAAATTTGTTTTTAACATATCATCTCTATTATTCCACTATTGTTATTATAGAATTCTATTACATCACCTACATTATCTTAGGATAGAGCTATCTTTATTTTCTCTCGTTAGTTTCTATATGGCTTCACCTTCATTAGTTCCTGAGGCAGCTTCTTTGGATAGTGTAGTAGTTTGGTAACTTACAGATAGGTTATGTCAAGTTGAGTATTGGTGTTGATTGTTGGGAGCATAGCTAGTAATTATGAGAGAGGTTCCTAGTATTGTAGGTAAGCATTATGTATCAGTATATAAGCCTAGGAAATAATCTATAGTATAGTATCCTTAAAAAATATTTCTATGGTAGGTGTTATAGTATAGTTAGATTATTAAGTGCATGTGTCCAGTATAGTTATAAGTTAGTGCACCAAGAGTGCCTGGAGGGTACAAGTATCCAGATGTATCAAGAGTAGGATGAGTGTTATGGGATAGGTAAAATGTGTTAGTCTAGTACCAGTAAATATTATTGTGTGATAGCATGAGCTAAGTGTACAAAGTTATATTGAGGTAGGGTATATGAGGGAGTATCATGGAGAGTAGGAGTGAAGGTATTTCAGACAATAAAAATAGAGGGGTCCAGCTAGGCCACCTATGGCACAACAATTGCACTACACCCGCAGAGGGATACACCCCAGCGGGACAGGATTTTCCAATGACGGTCGAGGGGACCGATGCTACAGGTGATGGGTTAGCAGGTTCTTATCTGCTCTTCTTCATGTCCCTTCCATCTATTTGATTGATTAATTCCTTAGTACCTTTAGTTTGCATTAGTGAATTTTATGCTAGAATGTAATTAGTAGTGAACCCTAACAAAGACTGCAATATCATGACAGACAGAAGCAATAATCATGCATGAGATGATACTTAGTGATTTTTTTAGATTGTATGTTGTATGATTTTAGATTAAACTTTCTTAGACCTTGATTGTTGGGGTTTGACAGTAGTGAATATTTTAATGAATAGGTTATGTCTGGCCAGAGAGAGACGATGTGTCTTAAATTTCGAGTACAAAATTTTTCCAAGGGGGGTAGACTTCTCACAACCATATTTCTAGAATAGGGATATTTTTGTCATTTTGTATATTATTATAAATATTATATTTATATATTATTTAATATATAATGTGTATGATATATATATTATAACTAGTATTATTATTGGTTAGTGGATTAGACTATTGGACTTGAGTTATTAGTTAGTCATGACTAGATTAAGTCCATTAAACCCATTTAGACTCAAGAATAGAATATTTTTTCTATATGATTAGTTGATCAGATTCATGAGAGAAAGAGAGGAGCCTTTGTGTCAATTCAAATATTCCTCAACCCAACCCTAACCTAATTATGAGGCTATATAAGCCTCTTTATTTATAAATAGCCTCCATTTGCTTTCTTATTAATTTATCCCCAAATTTGAAAGTAAACCCTAATCCACCCATTCCCAAATCTCATCCCTCTCATTATCATTCCAAGGAGGCTAGAAAAGCTTGACATTGCTAGAGTAGCTTGGAGGGAAGCATTGACTTAAGGCTTATGTCCATTTTTGTGTTCACTTAAGGAATACAATGGGAATCCATCTCCCAATAGGTAAATTCCCATTTCTCCTATCAAAATTCATTCTAATTAGTGTAATAGACCTATAGGAACCCTCCCTTGGCTAAGGACTACACATAGGAACAAGAACTAGGTTCTTTTGATACATATTTTGATAGTTATATTGTAATTAAATAGCTATTATATATGTTATACATATTATATTTGGTATTTTTGATGTGTTCATTAGGTTTTGGGATAGTATCTTGGTGTTTTGGGTTCGTATCACAAGAGAATCATAAGTGTATGGTGTGATACTTGGGAGTGCATGCCAAGTGTTTGAGTAATTGCCTTAGAGTGTGTATTTATTTAGAAGTGTGGATGTATGTATATACATATGTTCATGTTCATGTTTATATATATATATATATATATATATATATATATGGGTAAACGGGATATGAGCCATAGGCTCATATTCCTACATGAGCCATACACACGTGGACCAATAGGAATGGATTCCTACATCCCATGTGCACTAGTACACTCAATTCCTATTGGTCCACATGTGCATTGGCTCATGTAGAAATATGAGCATATGGCTCATATCCCTTTATATATATATATATATATATATATATATATATATATATATATATATATATATGATACTTTGGAAGGGTGTGCATGTGGAAAGGGTGTGAGAGTGATGTGTTGGCCCAAATGGGTAGCCGTCAACTCGATTTCGATAATCGACTAACTATGATCTGATATGACTCAATACGACACATAAAATGACAATCATTGTATCTTCGTTACTTCGCTGAAGTAATGCTGCAACAAGTCTACAAGCTATATTATTGAGTCTGTATTTTATATTCATTGAGTCTAGGACAAAATGTACATCTAGTTCATGTTCTCACTAGGAAACTCAAATCCATATTAAACCAGAACCTACTCCACGCAAAACAGCATGAACCAAACCAAACCTGGACCCAATATTCTGGAAACAGATCAACAGAGTTCGGACAGAACTCGAGGCAAACTCAAGGCGAACTCGGTCACCCTAAGACCCAGTTTGCAACGTTACTTCGTGAGACCAGGATTCTAACGTTCAATTTTCTGAACGTTGGGCATCCGAACTCGGCCCGAACTCGGTTTAGAAAAACCCTATAAATAGAGTTGAATTTCCATATTTTAATAAAATTCATTCACTCACTTTCATATCTCTATCTTCCTGATCTATAAACCTTCTTTATTACCAAGATCAACACCCAGCCTTCTAGTGCCAACTCCGTTCTGATTTAGAAGTCTGATCGAGTTGTAAAAAGCATGGTTTGTCAAGTTCACTAGTGTTTGAAGTCGGCGTGCCCTTCGGATCAAACGCACATGTGAAGTCTTTCGAGCCTTCGGATCAAAGCTCGATGTTGTAAGAAGTTTGCAAGCCTTCGGATCAAAGCTTGTGATTCACTATTGGTGATTATAGTGGATACAACTCCGAGCAAGTGTTCTCGGGCCTAGAACTAGTTCTCTTAGAGAAAAACCAGGATAAAATTATGGTGTTTGCCTTTGCTTTTCTCAACTCTGACTTTACTGAATATTCATAATTGATATATTTGTTGGTACATATATTGTCTTTACGTAGCTTAATTTTTAATTAGGATTTATTATTTTTGCTGCAGACACGCACTCTATTCACACCCCCCTCTAGAGATGCCCTAACGATCCTACAATTGGTATTAGAGCCAGGTTCTCTCTGAATTGATTTCTGATCCCAATTGCTACTACAATTGGTATCAGAGCATGTTCTCTCTGAATTGGTTTTTGATCCCAATTGCTCCTACAATTGGTATTATAGCAGGTACTCTCTTGATACAGGCTTAAACTCCTAGTATACTTATATGGCAACCTTGAGACCCTTGTACACCAATAATGGTGAAGGCTAGTCTACAAATAGACCACCCATATTTGATGGTACCAATTACACATATTGGAAGACATGGATGAGCTTTTATTTAAAATCTCTTGATTTTGATCTATGGATAATTTTTACTGATGGCTATAAAAAGCCAGCCAAAATAGTTATTAATGGTAATCTTGTGGAAAAATCCAATGTTAGATATACTGATTTGGAAAAGAAACATGCTAGTCTTGATGCTAGGGCTATTAACGCTTTATTTTGTGCTATAGACCTGACTGAATTCAATAGAGTATCAACCTGTACAACTTCACATGAAGTCTGGAAGCTTCTTGAGGTAACTCACGAAGGAACCTCCCAGGTGAAGGAATCAAAGATCAGTCGTCTGATACAAGAATATGAAGCTTTCAAGATGAAGCCAAACGAGACCATCAGCCAAATATTTACTCACTTCCTGAATATTGTAAATCCTCTATCATCTCTTGGCAAGGAGTATACAAATCATGAAAAGATCTGCAAGGTACTTCAGGGACTCATCAAGAACTGGAACCCTAAGGCAACAACTTGCAGAAGATCCGCAAGGTACTTCTTGGAGTTTTGAAATCAAACCGAAAGAAAAAAGATCTTGAAGAAGAACCAATTTACAATAACTGCAGAAGACCATGCCACATGATAAGAGATTGTCCTAAAGCAAAAAGGGAGAATCATAATGAACACTTAAGCAAAAGGAAAACATCTTCAAGGAATTATGCCAACACAAGCATATGATGTGAAAGCGAAGCAAGCGATTCTGAAGAAGAAGAAGAGAATCCTCGTAACTCTGTAAATGTATGCTTAGTGGCATTCAATCAGGTATCTACGAACCCCTATATGATGACTTTACATTTGATGAACTAGGTGATGCCTTTATGACCTTCTAGATGATCACAAAGCACTGCTTGATAAATACAAAAACTCGAAGAAGGAACTCAAGGCACACAAACTTGAGATTTATAGATTGTCCACACTCCTAGATGATATCAGAAAGACACAATCCCCAAGTGATTCAAATAAATTAGCATCAGTTAGATTGAACTTACATGAAATACTTCTTAGAAATGAGCAACATGACAAGGATTATATCAATCTAAAAGAAGATTATAAAATAGAGAAGAAAAAGAGTGGTAATACACTTATTAGAATTGATGCCTTAACTGCTAGATATACTGAGTTATATGACACATCCAAAAAGTTAAAAATTAGATTAGAAAAATAGTCTGCACAGACTGCTTTCCAATCTAACACGTGTCACCCAAAACCCAGGGACACTCATAAGACACAGCCCAAGAAGACCAAACCTTATAATCATGCATTTTATTATAAATATCCACACAAGACACAATGCACCACTTCACATAGTCATATTCACCATACTGTTTCTAAAACTTATGTCCATGCTACATGTCATTACTGTGGTCTACAAGGACATATTTCACAATGGTGTAATATTAAATATTTTGTTAGTATGAACACGTTTATGTTGATACCAAAAGCTAACAAATATGGATCTAAATCTTGGATACCAAAGTTTCTGCCTAATGATGTAGGTAGAATGCCTTATGTCAAAATTTAGCACCAAGGAGAATGTTGGTGGTTACAAAGATACAAATATCATCTTCCAAGAAATTGCACCAACATAAGTACATCAATGAAAGCTACTTTGGTAACATAATAAATGTTTCCTTACTAACTGGCTAAATTATAGAATCAAGCATGTCTTTAATTTTTTAATTATTAATATGAGACTTATGATACTAGCATGCTTAGTTAATTCTTATTATTTCATCTAGCATGACTAGTGGTTGAGTGTTTTTAGATATTTTATTGACTATTGCGCATGACTTAATATGGATTTGAATAATAAGTTCTTAGATCACCTTATTTATTTAGTTCATATTTTTTCAAGTATATATTTTTTTCATCTTTATGAAATGAGATTTACGATATTTGCTTAATTTTTTTGTTAACTTTGAACATCATTTTGCTGATATCTTTACTAATCCTCTAGCAAAGTATTGCCTCAACTTTATTAGTCAAGAATTAGGAATTCTAAATTTGAATGATGTACGAAGACTTAAATTACTTGAAATTCTTTTAAATATAAGTTCTATAAAAGTAAAAATTGTTTTGGGTATAAGCCGAAAGGGCCCTTCTGTCAAAAAGGCGTAAATAGCCTAAGCGACATGGTACTTAAGTTTCTTGGGACCACCGCTAGCTGAGATTTGGCCCCTACAGCTAACCCAAGATGATCCACACTTTATAGAAATCATGATTTGTTAAGGACTTTTTTGCAATTTATTGTTCTAAAGACAACAACGAATTTAATGTCTACTTTTTGACTTAAAGTTGGCAACTGTTATAATCAAGAACTAGAATTTCTAGTTTTAACTAGGCGTTTAAAATTACTGGTGACGATCAGTAGTTAGTGGCTCGGTCTTTAGTAGAAATTGATACTGATGATATTCTAGTTATAATTGGTATATTTTCTAGGCTATATCTTTCCTATATTCTGTACTATGAAAGCTTTTTTTTATTGTGTTCATAGTATTTGGAGTATCTGTAAAAGTTTATGATTATCTATATTTAAATAAGTCATACTTTACAGAGGAGTATTCCAGTTATCTGAATATTTTATTCTCAAGGATATTGGTTCTCTCCTTTATATTCATGTTTATCTAAAGAATATTCATATAACATGCTAAAGTAATTGAGTTCAAATGCATGAATCCTGGATACTCGGATAGATTTTTTTAATCTAGCTATCACTTGAAGGTGTTAGTTAATCTAGCTATCACTAGATACTTGGATACTATGTATACTAATTCCAAAGTTATAAACTAATCTCATAACTTGCAAATAATCTAATATCTCACCTTGCATTCCAAACTAATACTCTAATTGGCACATTACAAAACTTAACACTATACTAGCAATAAGACCTATCCTAAACTCACCACACTAATCCTCATTAAGGTACTACCCCTACACCCAACTGGTCTACCATTGTGAATCTGGAACCACATATAGGTGTCATATTGCTCCCAACATCATGAACTGATAACACTGGTTCATGAGTATCTCTGATACCCATTATCCTGGATAAATTGCCACTTATTTATAACATACTTACCTATACATTAGTATTATACTTGTTCCAAAACACACCTGACACTCACTCCTTGCACCTGCACTCAAGTTGGACACTCCACACTAGCTCATATTCACTCCTTACCCAGACTCTCAAAACTGTACAGGACATACACTTCCACATACACAACTGTACACAATCTAGCACTTACTTACTGCACCACTTTACTTTACTGTACATACTTTATATGGCAGTCCTTACAATGCTGAACACAGTCTTTACTCGAGCTCCTAACTTGGTTGCACAATCTCCTTTTACTGACTGAACTTGGCAACACAGCACATCCTCATGAGGTATCTGCTCTCGAAGCTCAGCAGTGCACAAAACATTTGCTGCTACTTCTACTACACCAAGCTACTGCTGCTGCTGCTGCTGCAAACTGCCTGCTCTTATAGCAGTGCACGAGTGTACACTGCTGCTACTGCTACTACACCTAGCTGCTACTGCTGCTGCATACTGCCTGCGCTTATAGCAATGCACGAGTGTGCACTGCTGCTACTGCTATTGCTGCCCCAACTCCAGATATCAGGGATCCTAATCTCCTATACTTGAATGCAGCAACTTTAAGTTGTTGTTACTGTTGCTACTACTTCTATCTTCCCTCACAAGACAGTAGCAGTATCAAGTGCTACATTCTTCTTTCACAGTCAGGTAAACCTCCTCCTCAAAACACAGTCACTTATACACATCAAGTAGCACACTTACACCCAGGTATCACCCGATCCTACACATCCCCATATACCACTCAAAGAGCATACACTATAGACTCACAAAATAAATAAATAAATAAATAAATAAATAAATATATATATATATATATATATATATATATATATATCAACACCTATATATGTCATGTATATATATATAGCACATACACACGAGGACCATTACATCAAATACTTTGAGTGCGTAGTTGTAGTACCCAAGATACGTGTCCAACTCAAGTGTCAAAACCCCCAATTCCCCATATATAACATTTATATAAACTAAATTCCCCACATAATGATTTGATTAGGGTTACATATATAAAGGTTAGGGTTTCATCACCTGATTTGTGATAGTTAGGGTTTCCAAATCCAATAAATTGAGGCAATAGATTTAGACTCTTGTTAAACCTATTTTTTAAGGACTAATTCATGTGAAATATGATTCCATGGATCAATATTTTAGTCTTTATGTTGTTCATATGTTATTGTATAGTAAGTGTTGTTTATGCTGTAGATTAAAGCAGAGAATAAAGAATTAGTATATTGTATACATTATACATGCCATGCTAGTGGCAACAATATTTTACTTTCTTCCCATTAGTTGAGATGCATACCTTAGTCTACTATCTTCAGTTTATTGCTAATGTTATTTCTTGAAAAATAATTATATGTATGTATGCTCGCAAAGCTTACCTACTTTATATATTGGCAAAATTAAGATTGTATTTGTATGTCTAGTTTCTTTTATCTTCCTTTTTTGAGTTCTGTTTTGTTTTGGACCTTTGATACGAAAATTATGTTTATAATCTGTTGTATAATAGATTCATGAGCATTCTCTAAAACTCTTTATACCATTTTTTGCCTTTTTGAGACTGTTACCTGTTATGGAACCTTGGTTGCTAGGTTTCCCAAGACCTAAGAGAATACAACAGAGGATGAAATTCAACAAAATAGAAGCTTTAACACCTATATGAGAGAGAGAGAGAGAGAGAGAGAGAGAGAGGACCGAAGAAAAGAGATATGGATATTTCTAATTATTTGTGTCTTATTTTGTCTAATCCTATTGGCATTCTAGGTTCTCTACAGGAAAGAACCTTTCAGAAGTGAGGTTTTTTCTTGTGGGAATGAGGATTATACAAGGATTTGGTTTTCTTTGGATATCTTTGTAATAGAAAATAGGGCGAGCTATTGATACTTGATAGATCAATGATTTGGTTTCATATCTAATTTGAGTTTCTCGGTTAGGAGTGTTAGGACTATACAAGGATTTGATTTCAAGTTTAAGTATTTTTGTGCAAGTGTTAATAATGAAGTCATACAACCATAAGAGCCATCTGATTTTGCTAAATTCTCTAATAGTGAATCCTATAAGCTTATATTGCTCCAGTAATCCTCATAAATATCAGTTAAACACAAAAAATTAGCCTAATAAATGCAACTTTACATGCTGAAGATTGTTAAATATCAAGAAATAAACTGATTGCTGATACTTTAATATAATTTAGAAGATTAATATTAAAATGCGATGCAATGGTGGAAAACAACTCAACATAAAGAATTTTCATTGGTTCACATCAACAGAAGTTAGTATTATGAATTGCATAGGCACTCAATAATTGCTCAAGCTTAATTTCATTTTGTTGTAGTAACTTCATGAACTTCAATAAAAGGTATGTTATGAGATGCCCTATCTTTAAAATAAATAAATAAAGAACAAATTATGGCGGGTTCCTTGATATGGATTCACTGTAGAACGGATATGGCAGCTATAGAGAACAGATGATAAACAATACAACATGACAATTTTTAGACAAAATAATTATAATAAATAATCAGATTCTAACTCTAATGCACGACCCCATATCTTCTGCAGACAGGGAATTGAACTCCAGACATGTGCATTGTAGTTTTAGCCTAGTGGAATAAGTCAGGTAACATTTGGGATACAAACTGATTTTACAATTGTTTTGCTTCAAATATCCATTTTGCCAGTTCTGATGTGCATGGTATTAGCGATTGAACTGAATCAAGATATATATGTATTTACCAAGTACCAATTATGCCCAATTCTGATTTTTTTTGCTTCAAATAACCATTTTGCCCAGTTCTATATGTATTAGCGATTTCCTGATGTTAACTCGCTACTATAATGTTTTATGTAGGTGTTGTTAGTTGTCGTTGTTCAAATCTCCATCATTCAATTGGAGAATAATTTTGGGATCATGTTTCAAAGAACTAAGTTTTTATGAGACAGATCCTAGTAGGTGTACTAAGGAAGTTGGGTCGTCCGATCAGTTCATCTAGGAGGAAGTTTGATGGCACTTGATTTTAAATTGCCCTAGTTTTATTTTTAATATTAGGAACTAGAGATGAATGTATTTTGTACTTCAATAATTTTGAAGTATTTCACTTTGTCTGATGAATATTTGTGACTTGTGCAAAGTTATACATGCTTTTTCTCTTGTGATGTTTATATTGCCGTTTGGAAGGAAAGTTTTGACTAGTGTTTG